>JADLZK010000774.1:0-137879 GCA_015847255.1 Hyparrhenia diplandra | reverse complement strand
ATTAGTGGTTACAAATATAATTCCATAGCAAAAAATGAATTACATGTCATCCGTGTGTGCGTCCGGTGCCCAGTTGGCGGCGGCGGCGGCGGCTCCGTGGAGAAAAGCTCGACTCCGGCGGAAAGGTAGAACCGCTGAAACAACGCTGAGTAGTCGGGTCCGCGGTCGGAGGAAGTGCTGAGCCAACGCGCGCGGACCACCCAGCCCCACCACCATCTCGAATCAGTAGGCGATGTCGCCGCCGACAAGGAGGATGAAACGGAGGAGGCATCGCAAGGGTCCAGGTCAGGGCACAGGGCACAGGGCAGGAAGGTGGAGGGCCTGGAGGCTGTCTGTCTCCGACCCCAAAGCTCCCTGCAACGCCGTTAGGGCCACACCATCCTCGAGCCCCGATCCTAACCAAAGTGCAGCGGTAAGGGCGACACGCACCTTCCTTTGCTTCCCTTTGCATGCATCACTTTGTCCAGTCGAGTTGGTTTTAGTTCAGATGAAATGTAATGGAATTGCTTGGATCCGGATGTGAGATGATTTAGTTGATACTACTTAATTGTCTTTGGGGATCAGGGGTTAAAGAATTTTGTCAATCAGCGCTGTATGCCTGTATTCTTGAAAGAAATGCATACAAGGAAAGGGATATACAGACAATAACATGCTAACAGAATGATCTGTATGTTGAGGCAATTTATTTTAAAATACATGGAATAGAAGTTTGTATCCTTTCTGAAAAAATAAATGTTCAGTGATATTAGTTTACGGCATGATGCACGAACATGCTACTGGGAATCTGGATGATTAATTTATTGTGCTAATCATAGCTAAACAACCCTTGTGAAACTGATCTGGCATGCTTAGTGTACGTTGAGCAAGATCACTAAATAAGATCTCAATAAAAGGTATGCTTTTATGCAGTTGTGAAAAAATTTAAAAGTAACTGGGAGCACAAAATCAGATTGGCAAACACATAATGGATCAAACTTATATGCCTTTCTTCCTTTCTGATTTTTTCCTGTACATGTATTTGTACTATATACATATTACAAAATTGATCAGCTAATCCTCAAAAATGCGGATGCCAATCATAGGATGTCAAAAGCAACAGGGGAGTATCTATGAGCTAAGGATGTTTAGGAGAGAAACCCTGCTCTGGATCAACATCCTGAACAGGTGTCCCTGCTCCGCTCTCAAGATCTCCAATGCTGCACTCTAACACCTGTAATTGGCCCTCCTCGCAAACAACTGCTTTTCTCTTGGAAAATGCCTTCGAGACAAGTGACTGCTTGGGCACTTCAATTTGCTTTGACAGGAGCTGCACCGTGGACTCAAGAAGAGATGGCGATCTCCCCTGGCCTTGGTCAGAAGCCTGATCATTGCACAATCTGTCTTGTCAGAAGTGGCCTTCTTGCTTGACTTAGTGAAAGACTGTTTAGCCTTCTTCACCAAAGCGCCTATAAGATTGGATCTTGGCTTGAGCGGTCGCACCATCTCCTTTTCTTAGAGCCACTTGCAGCTCTTGGATAATGGCCTTCAACTCAACAAAGATCTCTTGCATGGTGTTGCAGAGATCCAGCAGCTCGAGAGAAGACTCAATTTCTCCATCCAGCATTTTCTTTTTGCTGGGAAGAGCAAACTTGGTTGCTTGGCAGGTGAGTCATCTCCTCAACACTGTTGTAGATGTCTCCAAGCCTCCTCAAACCGTCACACATGGTGACGATACATGTGGATGGTGAGGAGATGATTGCCTCTAGAATGTACAACTCTTGTTGCACTGCAGCTTCGCTAGAGTGAAGCCTAGGGCGGCAAGCTTATCGACCTAAGATGGCAAACCATATCGATCTGTAGTCTCTGGCTGAAACTTTTTAGCGTATTGAAAAGAGGTGGAAGAAATGATAAGAGAAAATTTTTGCTTGATGATTCAAGTCTCTGCTAAGACCTATTTATAGGGAGGGGTATGAGGCAGCATCTTTTGAATGGTAGACAAAGAGAATCCTGCCACTTCATCTCCTCAATGTTGTCTATCAAGGTTTCAGAATCTGGCAGCAGCATAAGGAATCTGTTTCCTTCATCATGCTGTGTGTGTTTATCAATTGTTTTTTTAGTGCGCCAGCTATTCTCCCAGTGATCTATCACATTGTCATGCTTCAACTATTGGTAACAAGAATCAGCAGGTTAGTTACTCTACTGGACAATCTTGGCTGCCATTGCATGCTCAGAGATTATTTTAGTGATCACTGACCAGGTATTATTGGTGAAGTACGTGTTATGTAGTTGTTGTGCAGTTGCCAACGCCAGTGAGTATTTTATTCTGTGCAACTCATGCTACTTTCACGCTCCACCTCGTGTGTTGGAGCTGGCTTGCTTTAGCTGTAGATAACAAAGATCCACTGGACAAGGATCTTCTGCTTGTTGCTGAGGCAACATATTGCATCTTAACAACGTGTCTATCTCATAATAAAGCCATGCAAAGATCAACTTGAACAATGCGTCCCAGCTTCTTTAATAACAGTCACCAGTATTGAGCATCTTTAGAGCATCATTTTTTCTTAATAAGGAATTTCTGGATGGATGCTCCAAACTTGTGTCATTGGATCATTTTATTTATAACAGTAAAACAACAAGAAGTAGTTCGAAATTGTGTTTCTGTTTTCAAGTGACTGTTTTTCTGTACAATACTTCTCAATTCTCATATACAGTGGTCAGCTGATCATCTAAAAGGTGGATGCCAATGTGGCTCAGAGTTGGTACATCTATCTACAAGCTGAGTGTGTTCATATGGAAACTCTGCTTTGGATTTGAACAAAATCCAAATTCTACTCTCTAGATAAACAATATCCACTTCACATAGAACTCTTCTCTTTAGGAATGTCCTGTGGATGAGAGACCACTTGCTAGGACTTTGTGCTGCAATCTGCTTTGACAAGAAATGTCACGAGGACTCGAGAATTGACACAGCAATATCTCTAGCTTCACTTAACAGCTTGACCACCCCCGCAGCTCTTCTGGTTAGCTGAAGTTTACTTTAATCTTCTTGAACCTCCTGCAGCTGTCTAGGTCTTCTTTGCAAGCAGATATAGGATTGAAACTGAATCTTGGCTTCGACTGCTGAAGTGTCTCCTCTTTTCATAATCAGTTGCACCTCCTGCAGTCCTGCTCGAGCTCACTCTCTTGCATGGCTCTAAAGAGATCAAGCAGCAGGGGACGGAGCGCTCAAGCTAGTCCTCCACTGCTTTCCTAAATGTTATTGTACACACTTCCAAGCCTCCAAAACATCAAACAATTTTTCAAATGTCTGCGGAGGCTGAAGGGTTGGTTTCCTTTATGACCTGTGACTGATCCTCAACGCTGGTTTCGTTTGGAGCGAGGGCTGGAAGGCGCACTTGCAGATCTTATATGGCAAGCCATGCTTGGAGCGAAAAATGCAGTGCTGTCTTCTTTGTAGAGGAGGGGAGAGGAATGGTGCTCTAATGGTGTCTACTCTCCTTGGGGTTCTCTCTATATATAATGAAACAAGTAGAAGCACTACAAACTTGAATCAGCAGACAAGAAGAATCATGCCAGTCCAGTTGCTTGTGAGTTTGTTGTCCATCTCTACGGCAGGTTGATTCTTTTCTTTTAAATAATCTATGTATGCGCCTGTCATGTCTCAATTGTTGGAGGCAAACAAGTACACAATGATGTTGTTTGGGTTACATCTATTAGGTGCACATTATGCTTCAACATTACGGGATGACTAACCTCATTAAGCAACATTGCTGTCATGTTTCAGTTGCATCTTTTATGGGCTGGACACATTTTCAGTGTGGCTGATGTTGGACCAACATTGGCATTTTCCAACATGAATTGTCCAGACAGGAAGACAGGCTGCAAGCACTGTCCTGCTCCAAAGTTTGAAATGAAGAGGGAAAGGAAATGTGGAAAGAACAGTGCTCCACTCTGCAATTTTCTCTCGAGTCCCAGTTGCTGTGTTTCCACCATCCTTGCTCAATCATCTATCCTTGTTTCATGAGTTATTAATGGATGAGCCCCAGAAAATCAAAACAGCTATAATGGCACACACTGACATAGGTGTAAATAAGAAAGTACTGTATGTATATGCAAACGAACTAATCTGAGATTAAAAGTTGATATATACATTTCCTGTTCTGCACATTGAAATCTATAGTTGATTAGAAAATCCATTTTGCAGTAAAAAAGATTAGTGAATCTTTTAAATATGGGCCTGGATCACATAAAATGGAATGGGTAGATGAGAGAATAGGTTCTCAACACCACTCTCTACAATTCTTTTATTGTTGCACATAATTTGTCTAGCGTGATACATTGTTTTTGTAAGTAGCCTGACTGCTTCCTTTATTCAGATACATCCAATGCTATGATAATTATTCAGGTACATCCAATCCTTTATTGCAGAAACACGTGCATGGCCAAAGCATATATGCTGCTAGTGGCAATGGAGAGCATAGGCATGACTACAGGACTACCGCTAACTTCACTAATCCATCATGTAATGATGTGATTATATTGGAATCGGGTGACTAAATGCAACTAACCTGGGTTTGGGAACTTGGAGCTGGAGGCGAGCAAGGGCATCTAGCTGTTCCTCCAGCAGCAACTTGCCTGTTAATCAATCATCTCATGATGATCTGGATCAGATGCTCATCTTGCTGCCCTTCAACCATGCAGGTAAGTTTGCCGCTCATATTGCAGACATGACAGCCTCGCAATCAAGCTAAGTTTGTGATGATTCTTGGGTTTGGTGGCTTCTGTTGCAGTTCATCAGTTGGTTACACATGAGAATGATTCTTGCTGTCTGCTGGTTCAGCTATGCGGTTGCTTCCACCTCTTTGGCTATATAAACAGGAAAGCCAATGCCAGGAAGATAACCATTGCAGCACTTGCCTTCTCTTCTCCATTTCAAGAAAACAGAAGCTTCACAGCCTCAGACTCCATTCAAACCATGGCTTGCCACCTTAGATCCACGAGCATGCCTTCCAGCCCTGTCTCCAACAAAGCTAGCATCGATGAACAGCTGCAGAGCCTGAAGGCAACCATCTCCTCACCTTCAGTGGCCATTGAAACCATGGTTGATGGTCTCAACAAGATTGTGAGCATCTACAGCTGCGTTGACGAGCACACATCCTTGCCCATCAACCAACGTCAGCAGAGGAAGGCAGTGGAGGAGGAGCTTGAGCGCTCTCTTGTCCTGCTTGACCTCTGCAACGCCATGCAAGAGAACTTTGGAGAGCTCAAGGTCAGCGTCCAGGAGATGCAACTAGTTCTCAAGAGAGGAGACAATGCGGCTCTTCAGGCCAAGGTTCAATCTTATGCCCGCTTGGCCAAGAAGGCACAGAAGCAGTTCAAGAAGATCAACAGCAAGGCTGCCTCTGACATTGAAGGATGCAGAGTAGTCAGGTTGTTGGCTGAAGCACGGGAGATTGCTGTGTCGATGCTCGAATCGACATCACATCTCCTCTCAAAGAAGATCGCTATGCCCAGTGCTAGCAAGTGGTCTCTTGTGTCCAAAGCATTTGAGAAGAAGAAAGTTGTGTGCGAGGAGGAGCAATTGCAGGCGTTGGAGTTGGACATTGTTGATCTTGAGAGTGGAGTTGCGATTTTGTTCAGGACACTGATCCAGAGCAGAGTTTCTTTTCTGAACACTCTCACCTTGTAGATAGATCATACACCAACTCGAATCCCTGTGATTAGAGGATCTGCTGATCATGGAACAGTTTTGATGTATATATGAGAGAAAGTGTACAGAAATAAACCATGCGAAAGCAAAGTTTTGGGTCAATTTTCCTGCTGTCATTTTTGTTAACCCTTCGTCTCCTGACTGGTAAAAATAGCAATAATTGAAATGGGGCTGCTGCAGTTGAAGTTTCTTCAGAATATGCTCATATTATTGGTCCTTCGTTTTTGAGGAAACTGGAGGGGCTGCAACCCCTACAGATTGAATTTATTAATTAAAGCAAAATTATTGGTCATTATTGGCCACCGTTACTATTAACAATAGGCATAAGATCCTAATGAAGTGGATCTTGCTCCCCTTGACCGATAGCATGCCAGCTCCAACAATTAGATTCGAACTAGCAATGTACAAATCAGCATGACATGAATCATCACGATTCAAGAATGCTGAGGACAACTGTTTCTTCCCATAGCAGCTAGCGCATCAACCAGCATAGCCTTCTAATTCCACAGCTTGCTCTCAATCTCATGATCTGTGACTGTATCTTACACTAAACTTATGCATCAGTGTAGATGCTTTTGCTACCATTTATTTTTATTGAAACATCTATCCTTACTGTACCCCCAACTGCACTTAGGGATGACTGTAAAGATAAATAGGTAAAAGTAAGGCATATTTTTGTCTCTGCAACACTAGCAGTAATGGATCCAAACAGGGTCTCGGTGTTCTTCTGCTTAAATTGAAACGTGTTAGATGTCTGAACTATAAAAGAAGCATTGTGAAGCAGGTCGAACAAACTGCAATCACTTCACTGGTCTTCATAAAAAAAATAAACTGCAATCACTAGTTGCTATTCTAATTCATAGGCTGCCTCTACTAATGTCATATTGATTTATATACTGAACAACATCTGCCATTACCAATAACAAGAAAATCTCGCACCACAATTGTCGAGCTTTGCTTCGTGTAAGTCTTTATTCCTAATCCCCACATCTCCCCAATTCCAGGTATTGCACTGCTGCTTGAATTTTCATGGTTTCTGAAGATTATATTCACACGCAGGCTACCGAGCATCTGGAGATCAACAAACGATTCTATGAGATCAGAACGCACCAGTTTCCTGGTAGGCTCATTGGCTGAGATGCTGAGTCAACATCCAACCTTCATAGGCTTGCAACCCGTGTGCAACAGCTAGCAGATATTGAACGCTCGCGCAGATTCTCTGCTACTAGTAATCAGAACGTGTAACAGCATGATATATAGCTGGCCAAATATTCAGGAGCCACAAACGATGCCCTAAACCAATGCACATACACGTGGATGATATATATCGAAGCAGGTCGATCGAGGAGATTACGCTGCAACTGCAAACAAACAGGCAATGCACAGCTGAAACATGACATGAGGACTGTCACTAATGATTAATCCACCGTGTAATGACATGACGAGATTGGACCTGGATAACCAAACGCGGAGCCTGGATCTGAGGTTAGCACAGTCAACTATACGATAATTTCTCCAACAGCAACCTGGTTGTTGGTTGATCCATCTCACGATCTCGATGAGATGCTGATCTCACCTCCAGAGTCCATAAGATTATCTCTGTTGCATGTAATGAAAACTGGGAACCCCAGTATGTACTCGGATCTGTTGCTTTCTGAAAAGGAGAGGTCCATAAGATTTGATGGAAATGTTGAGGGCCGCTTTACCATTTAAGAGTCTTGACAAGGCAATTCTCACCACAAACCTTGTTGTTTCTCCTTTACAGCTCACCAGAACATTTTTTTTTTTTTTTTAAGGATTTGTTTTCAAACCTTTTCCATTAGATATTTGACCAAGACTAAGAGCCAATTGCACATGAAGACGAATTATGGCATTAACAATATATAGCTCGTTGTTTGAATTCATCAAGCAACAGTAAAGTATGCAACATCTTGATATATTCATCCACACATCTTGATATATTCATCCATAAATTGTTTTGATCATCAGAATATCATCTAAAGATTCTAAACAAAAGCAAATCTTCTAAAAGGCAAATGCTATCAAACATATGCCTTTTTTTTTCTTCCTGATCAGCTCCACTGCTCTAGAGTCATCTCTAGCTGCAGTTGGGGTGATGATAAGCATATGATGTTTCAATAATTGGCAGCAAAATCATCTGCACGGGTGCTTAGTTTAGTGTTAGTTCAGATCACGAGATCGGAGAGCAAGGTGTGCAATGAGAAGAGCGGCGGTTGGCTACGCTGGTTGATGCATGCTAGGGGAAGCAACAGTTGACTTCAGCGGCGTTCGTGGTGCTTCATGTCATGTTGTTTGTTTTTCTCCTGTCTGCTGTGCGTTAAGCATTTAGAATTTCAATTCTGCAATTTCAAACGATCCACATGCCCTCCAAATTTATTATGCATTGGCAGCTTATCTAATGCTGATCAACCATTGATTGCGTGTTCGAATCTCATCGGTGGAGCTGGCATGCTATCGGTTAAGGGGGAGCAAGATCCACTTAATTAGGATCTTATGCCTACGGTTAATATTAACAGTGGCCAATAATGATGCGCACCTTCTGAAGAAACTTCAACTGCAGCAGCAAAATTCAGCCGATTGTTTTACCAGTCAGGACTCAGGAATCAAGATTCAGGAGACGAAAAAGGAAAAAAAAATGACAGCAGGAAAAATGACCCAAAACTTTGCTTTCCAGCATATTCTATTTCTGTATACTTTCTCTCATATATACTTTATATATACATCAAAATTGTTTCGATGATCAGCTGATCCTCTAAAATGTGGATGCTAATCGCAGAGATTAGAGTTGGTGTATGATCTATCTACAAGGTGAGAGTGTTGAGAAGAGAGACTCTGCTCTGGATCAGTGTCCTGAACAAAGTGGCAACTCCACTCCCAAGACCAGCAATGTCCAACTCCAACACCTGCAATTGCTCCTCATTGCACACGACTTTCTTCTTCTCAAAAGCCTTAGACACAAGAGACCACTTGCTAGCACTGGGCATCGCGATCTTCTTGGAGAGGAGATGTGATATCGATTCGAGCATCGACACAGCAATCTCCCTTGCTTCAGACAACAACATGACTACCCTGCATCCTTCAATGTCAGAGGCAGCCTTGCTGTTGATCTTCTTGAACTGCTTCTGTGCCTTCTTGGCCAAGCGGGCGTAAGACTGAACCTTGACCTGAAGAGCTGCATTGTCTCCTCTCTTGAGAACCAGCTGCATCTCCTGGACGCTGACCTTGAGCTCTCCAAAGTTCTCTTGCATGGCGTTGCAGAGGTCAAGCAGGACAAGAGAGCGCTCGAGCTCCTCCTCCACTGCCTTCCTCTGCTGATTGTTGGGCAAAAATGTTAGCTCGCCAATGCAGCTGTAGATGCTCACAATCTTGTTGAGACCATCAACCATGGTTTCGATGGCCACTGAAGGTGAGGAGATGGTTGCCTTCAGGTTCTGCAGCTGTTCATCGATGCTAGCTTTGTTGGAGACAGGGCTGGAAGGCATGCTCGTGGATCTAAGGTGGCAAGCCATGATTTGAATGGAGGCTGAGGCCGTGAAGCTTCTGTTTTCTTGAAATGAGGAAAAGAAGGCAAGCTGCTGCGCTGCAATGGTGGTCTTCCCGGCTTTGGCTTTCCTCTTTATATAGCCAAAGTCCCAAAGAGGTGGAAGCAACGGCATAGCTGAACCAGCAGACACGAGAATCATTCTCATGTGTAACCAACTGATGAACTTCAACAGAAGCCACCAAACCCCAAGAAGCATCACATACTTAGCTTGATTAGGATGCTGTCATGTCTGCAATATGAGCGGCAAACTCGTCTGCCCGGTTGAAGGGCTGAAAGATGAGCATCTGATCCAGATCATGAGATCATTCATTAGCAGGCAAGTTGCCACTGGAGGAAGGAACAACTAGATGCCCTTGCTCGCCTCCAGCTACAGGTTACCAAGCTAGTTGCATTTAATCAACTGATTCCAATTTAATCACATCATTAGTGAATATAGTGATAGTCCTCCAGTTTCTTCAAAAAAAAAAACGGTAGTCATGCCTCTGCTCTCCATCGCTTGTGCACTAGCAGCGTATATGCTTGACCATCCACGTGTCTCTGCAATTTTTATAATAGTCCTGAATAATTAGCATAGCATTGCATTTACCTGAATACAGCATGCGGTCAGGCTACTTACAAAAACAGTGTCGGCACTATTGCGCTATGACACAATACTGCATCTTCTGCCCAAGCAGATTGGCAATGAAGGATTGCAAAGTGGCCAGTAGGATTTTTTTCTTTCCTCCAAAAAAAGAAAACCATTAAGGTAGTCAAATATTGTATGCAATAATAAAAGAATTGTAAAATGGATTGCAAAAAAAAAGAACATTAAGGTAGTCCATATTTAAAGGATTCACTAATCTTTTTTACTCCAAAATGGATTCGCTAATCATATAAATAGATTTCAATGTGCAGAGCAAGAGATATATATATCAACTTTTAATTTTCAGAGAAGTTCATATGTATATACATAGAGACAATACTTTCCCTATTTACGCATGTGTCTCATTGTGTGCCATTATAGCTATTTTGATTTTCTGGGACTGATCCATTCACTCACAAAACAAGGATAGGTGATTGAGCAAGGATTCAAATGGGCCTTGGTGGAAACACAGCAACAGAGGGAGATAGCAGAGTGGAGCACTGTTTTTCCACGTTTCCTTTCTTCATTTTCAAACTTTGGAGTTGGGCAGTGCTTGCAGCCTGTCTTCCTGTCTGGATAATTCATGTTGCAAAATGCCAATGTTGGTCCAACATCAGCCCCACTGAAAATGTGGTCCGGACTACCCAAAGATGCAACTGAAACATGACAGCAATGTTGCATAATGAAGTTAGTCATCCCGTAATGTTGAAGCATAATGTGCACCTAGTAGATGTAACCCAAACAGCATCATTGTGTACTTGTTTGCCTCCAACAACTGAGACATGACAGGGGCATACATAGATTGTTCAAAAGAAAAGAATCAACCTGCCGTAGAGATGGACAGCAAACTCACAAGCTACTGGGCTGGCGTGATTCTTCTTGTCTGCTGATTCAAGTTTGTAGTGCTTCTACTTGTTTCATTATATATAGGGAGAACCCCAAGGAGAGTAGACACCATTAGAGAACCATTCCTCTCCCCCCTCCTCTACAAAGAAGGCAGCACTGCATTTTTTCGCTCCAAGCATGGCTTGCCATATAAGATCTGCAAGTGCACCTTCCAGCCCTCGCTCTAACAAAACCAGCTTTGAGGATCAGTTGCAAATCATCAAGGAAACCATACCTTTAGCCTCCGCATTGAACATTGCTTGATGTTTTTGGAGGCTTGTAAGTGTGTACAATAATATTTAGGAAAGCAGTGGAGGACTAGCTTGAGTGCTCTGTCGTGGTGCTTGATCTCTTTAGAGCCATGCAAGAGACTGAGCTCGACCAGGACTGCAGGAGGTGCAACTGAAGAAGAGAGACTTCAGCAGTTGAAGCCAAGATTCAGTTTCAATCCTATATCTGCATTGCAAAGGATACGCAGAAGCAGTTCAAGAAGATTAACAGTAAGTTTACTTTAGCAAACCAGGAGAGCTGCAGGGTGGTCAGGCTGTTGAGTGAAGCCAGAGATATTGCTGTCTAAATTCTCGAGTCGTGGTCAAATTTCGAGTCAAAGCAGATTACAGCATAAAGTTCTAGCAAGTGGTTCCTCATACACAAGACATTCTTAAAGAGAAGAGTTCTATGTGAAGTGGATCAATTACAAGCCTAAAGCCTTGGAGTTCGACATTGTTTATCAAGAGGGTAAATTTGGGAGTTTGTCCAAAAGATTGATACAAAGCAGAGTTTCCCTTCTCAACACTCTCAGCTTGTAGACAGATGTACCAAATCAGAGAACCTTTGGCATCCGCATTTTAGATGATCAGCTGATCACTGTATATGAGAAGTATTGTACAGAAAATCCGTCACATGAAAACAGAAACATAATTTTGAAGAACTTCTTGTTGTTTTACTGTTACAAATCATACGATACAATGATCCAAGCTTGGAGCATCCATCCAGAAAATTCTTTATTAAAGAAAAAATGGCGCTCTAAAGGTGGTCAATACTGGTGACTGTTATTAAACTAATTAGGACGCGTTGATCAAGTTGATCTTTGCATGGCTTTATTATGAGATAGCCATGTTGCTAAGATGCAATATGTTGCCTCAGCAACAAGCAGAAGATCCTTGTCCAGTGGATCTTGCTATCTACAGCTAAAGCAAGCCAGCTCCAACGCACGAGGTAGAGCATGTAAGTAGCATGAGTTGTGCAGAATAAAATACATACTAGCGTTGGCGACTAAGCAACAACTACATAACACGTACTTCACCAATAATACTTGGTCAGTGATCATTAAACTAATCTCTGGAGCATGCAATCGGGTAAAGATTGGCCAGTAGAGTAACTAACCTGTTGATTCTTGTTGCCAATAGTTGGAGCATGACAATGTGATAGATCACTGGGAGAATAGCTGGCGCACTAAAAAATTGATAAACACACGCGGTGTGATGAAGAAAACAGATTCCTTATGCCGCTGCCAGATCTGTTTGATAGACAACATTGAGGAGATGAAATGGCAGGATTCTCTTTGTCTACCACTCAAAAGATGCTACCCCGTAAGTCATACCCTCCCTCTATAAATAGGTCTCGCAGAGACTTGAATCATCAGGCAAAAAAAAAATTTCGCTTCTCATTTCTTCCACCTCATTTCAAAACGCAAAAAGGCTTTCAGCCAGAGACTACAGATCGATATGGCTTGCCATCTTAGATCCATAAGCTTGCCGTCTAGGCTTCACTCCAGCGAAGCTGCAGTGCAACAAGAGTTGTACATTCTAGAGGCAATCATCTCCTCACCATCCACATGTATCGTCACCATGTGTGACGGTTTGAGGAGGCTTGGAGACATCTACAACAGTGTTGAGGAGATGACTCACCTGCCAAGCAACCAAGTTTGCTCTTCCCAGCAAAAGAAAATGCTGGATGGAGAAATTGAGTCTTCTCTAGAGCTGCTAGATCTCTGCAACACCATGCAAGAGATCTTTGTTGAGTTGAAGGCCATTATCCAAGAGCTGCAAGTAGCTCTAAGAAAAGGAGATGGCGCGACCGTTGAAGCCAAGATCCAGTCTTACAGCCGCTTGGTGAAAAAGGCTAAACAGTCTTTCAAGAAGTCAAGCAAGAAGGCCACTTCTGACAAGACTGATTGTGCAATGATCAGGCTACTGACCAAGGCCAGGGAGATCGCCATCTCTCTACTTGAGTCCACGGTGCAGCTCCTGTCGAAGCAAATTGAAGTGCCCAAGCAGTCACTTGTCTCGAAGGCATTTTCCAAGAGAAAAGCAATTGTTTGTGAGGAGGACCAATTACAGGTGTTAGAGTGCAGCATTGGAGATCTTGAGAGCGGAGCAGGACACCTGTTCAGGATATTGGTCCAGAGCAGGGTTTCTCTCCTAAACATCCTTAGCTCATAGATACTCCTTGTTGCTTTTTGGCATCCTGTGATTGGCATCCGCGTTTTATAGGATTAGCTAATCTTGATGCATTTTTGTAGTATGTATATAGAGTACAAATGTACAGAACAATTCAGGAAGGAAAAAAAGACAGTTTTGATCCAATTCATGTTTGTTGATGTGATTTTGTGCATTCAGTATAGATTGCTTTGCGATCCTTAATTAGTGGATCTTGCCCTGCGTGCAAGAAGCATGCCAGATCACAGCCACAATGGTTAAGCTGAGATAGCAGAATAAATTAATCATCCAGATTCCCCCTACCACGTTTGTGCAGTGTATAGCATTGCCATTGAACAATTATTGGTTTAAAATGGATGTAGATTTCTAGTCCATGTATTGAAAAAAATCAATGGCTTCAACATCCAGATTATTTGTAAGCATCAAAGCATGCTATTGTGCATTCCATGTAGGCATTCCTTTCAAGAATACACCTCTGGGCTGCGTGCATTCCATCGTGAGAGTTAAAAAAAAAAAAATCTAGGTGATTGTTAAATTTCGCAAATCCCTGAGCCCCGAGATAACCAAAATCATCGAGAAGTGGTGTGGGCCGTGTGGCGTGCAAACTTGTTTGGGGGCATTGAGCCGCAATCTTCCAGAAGTCCAAAACAACTATCAAGTATCAACTGAATCATTTCACATCCGAATCCAAGAAATTTCAACTGCCCTAAACCACCTCAATCAGCTAAACTGAATGCAAGTCGAAAGGTGCGTGTAGCCCTTACAGATCGGGAGGAGCCGTCTGGCAATGTCCGTACCAGATGGAGTGGTGCAGGGAGCTCTAGGGTCAGTGACAGACTCCAACTCCCCGTCCCCTGCTTGACCCCGCCGCGGAGAGGCCTTGGAATTGTAGGGCTCATCGCGGTCCTCCCATCCGCTGCAACGCACTTCCCCGTTTCATCTTCCTCGATCGACGCCATGGACCCGGCTACTTAGCATTGCATTGGTGGCGGGCTGCAGCGGACGGACTTTTTCCCGGAGTTCCATCTCCTTCCGCCAGAGCTAAGAGCCGCGCCGGCCGCCGCCGGCGGACGCCGACTGTCCGAGGGTCCAACTCGGAATGAAAATTGTTTAAAATAAATTCCTTTTAATGATTGCAAGTCGGGCAGGCGAGGGAGCCTATCGGCCTCCGAGACACCGACTGGGCTGGCCAGGCCAGTGTACCCTTATGGGCCCGATGGGCCTTTCGGTCCCAAGTTGCTGATAGTCCTTGTCGCCGCAGCCGCAGCCAGCCGCGTGCAGAACTGCAGATTACACTCCTGGAGCACTTCGCCAACATGCACGGCTTGGCCATGGATCTTCGTTACTACCGGGACCTGTTTTCGCCTTCGCAAGGGCTTCAACGTCGTCGTCACCACCACGATGCAGGACGTGTACACGTTGGGGTTGAACGTGGAGCAGGCAGCGTGTGGGTTAGAGGAAAAGGAGGAACTATAGCTAGACTAGAATGTAGATTCTATGGTGGGCTGAACTGGGCCATCCCAGGGAAATTAGAGACCATGTATGAAAAAAAAGGTATAATAATCTAGAAAAAAAATAGAGCTAAATGTACGATATGACGTAGTATGTAGTATGTTGTATTAGCGGACCCAAAATTATTTCATTATAGGCACATTGTTTAACAAATCTCCTTAGTATGCTAAAGCTCTCGCTATGATGTATAATTACCTTAGTTACTAGGAATTCCTAGTCACAGACTACCTGGCTACCCAGCTGAGACCGCCACTTTGTAATAAGATATATCACTACCTATGTTGCACTACCTTCGGGGCCTTAGCGCCTCGCTCGTTGGTACCGTCAATTCGTACTTCGTCACGCTCGATCGCCAATTCGTATTTTGGTCTCCCGTCTTGGATCAAATATTTGTTCGTACGCTCAATCGCCAATTTCTACGGCTGCCGATCAATGCGAGGCGTCTGGCTGGCAGCGGTAGGACTAGGAGACGTGAGGCCTATATTGTTGCCAGGGAATTAGGATCATCAATTAAATTAAGTTGAGAAACAGCGGCCGACAACAAGTAATTTTCTACTAGGCTGTGACTTGTGTACGCCAGCTGCCATAATTGGCTTGCTAATGGGCCAAAGTTACTGCCAAGTGTTGTGCTAATGTATCTATTATGTATATATTTGGAGGCTCACATGATTTGGAGACCCTGCGCGGTCGCTCCTCTTGCATATGTCTAGAGACCACACTGGCTCAACTGGGAGATTCAGGACATTCTAGCTTAAAGGAATACAATTCTGTTAATCGTTTATTTCACCTTGCTTTTAAAGCTAAACGATTTAGAAGCTTGCCAATTAGGTTATTCCTGCCACAACAAAGCATAGGTATGCACGTAATGGATTCTCGTGTTAAGAATAATATAGACAACATTTTTTGTTTTGAAGTTGACACATCGTATCCCTACAAATCTAGATATTCCACCTTGTAGAGAAGCTCACTTAATAATATGATAAGAGAGGTAGTTAAGAAAGAAGTTTTAAAGTTACTGTACGCCAGGATTATATATCATGTGTCACATAGTGAGTGGACGAGCCATGTTCATGTTGTGCCTAAAAAGGGATGAATGACAGTTGTTAAAAATGAGAAAAATAAACTAAATTGTCTTTATAGGCTATCCAAAATACCTAACAGGTATAAATTTACAGGCATGTTATTTACAACCATTTTGATTCTAAAACTAGCCTTCCAAACAGGTCGCTTATGTTGTCGTTTCCAAAAGGATCATTGTTGGCCTAGACTCAAAAACATAATATCATGGGTTGTTGAACTTATCCTAGGTTTTAGGTCCTAGAAGAGTCAAAATGCAGTTTTAGATCCTTGAACTTGTTCTCACTATGACAATTTTGGACCTAGAGGACACCCATGACAAGGCCTTACCGAACGGAGGACGCTTAGGAGATAAAGGCGCCTTGTCAAATAGAGTAATATGTAATTGCATAGGACTTGGGCCTGTTGATGGACCAGAGAAGCTAGCGGTGGCCAGTGTAGACCTAATTGTCTTTGCTTTCTTGTTTAAAAGGATCATATGGTGGGGGAGAGGCATACTCAAAACCTTCTAGTAAACGTCAAAGGACAACCTTGTATCCTAAAAACCAAATATGTAGTGTATGGAAGCAACTCGCTATTCAGTTTCAGTGTGCAAAACTGTGCGAAACTCACTCGTTGTATCTTTCACAACTGTGTGAAACTCCGTTTGACCCAAAACTCTTCTTTGGTGTGTTTCCACAGTTTTGGATTTAGTGGAGCAACTTTTGTGAAACTCGCTTGGGAGGAGGGCCGTTCTAGCCACCTCTAGAACAAGAAAGTTGCAGCCTCTCATCGGGCCCAACTTGCTTGTGGCGGTTCCACCTGTGTAGGTAGGACGGTGCGATAGGGAGCTTGGAGAATATTCCCATGAAACTGACCATTCCACTCCTACATAAGGAGAGGCCTTTCACTCACATACACCATACAAAGAATCTCTCTCCACACTCTACCACACAGGCTCCGACAAACTGAGCATGTTGTGCATATGGAGTTGGGACTACTGTCGGAGCGATTATCTATCATGGCTGCTTCTTCTATGCGGAAGAAAGGAAGAATAATGAAATGTAGGTAAATAAAAAAAACTGATTGCACAATTTGACTAAAAAATATGAGACAAATTTTTTAAGCCCAGTTAGTCCATGGTTATACAATAATTACCAAATACAAACGAAAAGTGCCGACGGTACCATAAAATATTTCACCAACTAAACACATTGCTCTGTCCGTGGCCGCGAGGATCGCCGACGAGACGATGAGGAGGAGGCATGCCTGCAGCGGGTGGGAGGACAGCGAGGAGCCCTGCAATTCGAAAACCGCTGCGGGAAGTCAGGGGACGGGGAGATGCAGCCTGTCCCCGACCCCCCAAAGCTCCCTGCACAACTCCGTCTGGGACGGACCAATGACATACGGCTCCTCCCGAGTCCCGATCCGTAAGGGCTACACGCACCTTCGATTTGCATTCAATTTAACTGATTGGTTTGGATTAGGACAGCTGAAGTTGCTTGTGTTAAGATGCCAAATGATTCAGTTGATAGTTGTTTGGTGATTGCAGCCCAAAAGGCCTCAAACCACCTTTTCGATAATTTTGGTTGTCTTTATCAATACTGATGGATTTGCTAGAAATTTATCAATAATCTAGTGATCTAGATATATATATTTAGATTCAACTGTCACTATGGAATGCATGCTGCCCAGACCCCAGAAGTGTATTCTCGAAAGAATTTACATCCATTCAATGGCAGTTCTATAGTGCACAAACGTGGTAGGGGATCTGGATGATTAATTTATTCTGCTATCTCAGCTTAACCATTGTGGCTGTGATCTGGTATGCTTCTTGCACGCTGGGCAAGATCCACTAGTTAAGGATCTGAAAAAAAGCAATCTATACTGAATGCACAAAATCACATCAACCAACATGAATTGGATCAAAACTGTCTTTTTTCCTTCCTGAATTTTTCTGTACATTTGTACTCTATATACATACTACAAAACTGCATCAAGATTAGCTAATCCTCAAAAACGCGGATGCCAATCACAGGATGTCAAAAGCAACAAGGAGGATCTATGAGCTAAGGATGTTTAGGAGAGAAACCCTGCTCTGGACCAATATCCTGAACAGGTGTCCTGCTCCGCTCTCAAGATCTCCAATGCTGCACTCTAACGCCTGTAATTGGTCCTCCTCGCAAACAACTGCTTTTCTCTTGGAAAATGCCTTGGACACAAGTGACTGCTTGGGCACTTCAATTTGCTTCGACAGGAGCTGCACCGTGGACTCAAGTAGAGATGGCGATCTCCTGGCCTTGGTCAGTAGCCTGATCATTGCACAATCAGTTTTGTCAGAAGTGGCCTTCTTGCTTGACTTCTTGAAAGACTGTTTAGCCTTCTTCACCAAGCGGCTGTAAGACTGGATCTTGGCTTGAACGGTCGCACCATCTCCTTTTCTCAGAGCCACTTGCAGCTCTTGGATAATGGCCTTCAACTCAACAAAGATCTCTTGCATGGTGTTGCAGAGATCCAGCAGCTCGAGAGAAGACTCAATTTCTCCATCCAGCATTTTCCTTTGCTGGGAAGAGCATACTTGGTTGCTTGGCAAGTGAGTCATCTCCTCAACACTGCTGTAGATATCTCCAAGCCTCCTCAAACCGTCACACATGGTGATGATACATGTGGATGGTGAGGAGATGATTGCCTCTAGAATGCACAACTCTTGCTGCACTGCAGCTTCGCTGGAGTGAAGCCTAGACGGCAAGCTTATGGACCTAAGATGGCAGGCCATATCGATCTGTAGTCTCTGTCTGAAACTTTTTGTGTATTGAAATGAGGTGGAAGAAATGAGAAGAAAAACTTTTGCCTGATGATTCAAGTCTCTGCCGAGACCTATTTATAGAAGGGGTGTGTGTGTGTGTGTGTGTGGGGGGGGGTATGACTTACGGGGTAGCATCTTTTGAGTGGTAGACAAAGAGAATCCTGCCATTTCATCTGCTCAGTGTTGTCTATCAAGGTTTCAGATCTGGCAACAGCATAAGGAATCTGTTTCCTTGATCACGCCGCGTGTGTTTATCAATTTTTAGTGCGCCAGCTATTCTCCCAGTGATCTATCACATTGTCATGCTCCAACTATTGGTAACAAGAATCAACAGGTTAGTTGCTCTACTGGCCAATCTTGACCCAATTGCATGCTCTAGAGATTATTTTAGTAATCACTAACCAAGTATTATTGGTGAAGTACGTGTTATGTAGTTGTTGTGCTGTTGCCCACGCCAGTAGGTATTTTATTCTGCGCAACTCATGCTACCTTCACGCTGTACCTCGTGCATTGGAGCTGGCTTGCTTTAGCTGTAGGTAGCAAGATCCACTGGACAAGGATCTTCTGCTTGTTGCTGAGGCAACATATTGCATCTTAGCAACGTGTCTATCTCATAATCATAATAAAGGCATGCAAAGATCAACTTGAACAACGCGTCCTAACTTCTTAATAACAGTCACCGGTATTCAGCATCTTTAGAGCATCATTTTTCAAGGAATTTTCAGGATGGATGCTCCGACCTTTGGGTCATTGTATCATTGGATTTATAACTGTAAAACAACAAGTAGTTCGAAATTATGTTTCTGTTTTCAAGTGACTGTTTTTCTGTACAATACTTCTCAATTCTCATATACAGTGGTCAGCTGACCGTCTAAAAGGCAGATGCCAATGGGGCTCAGAGTTGGTACATCTATCTACAAGCTGAGAGTGTTCATAAGGGAAACTCTTCTCTGGATTTGAACAAAATCCAAAATCTACTATCTAGATAAACAATATCCAACCCCAAGGTTTTAGGCTTTGTTGACCCACTTCACATAGAACTCCTCTCTTTAGGAATGTCTTGTGGATGAGAGACCACATTCTAGAACTTTGTGCTACAATCTGCTTTGACAGGAAATATGATGAGGACTCGAGAATTGAGACAGCAATATCTCCAACTTCACCCAACAGCTTGACCACCCCGCAACCCTCCTGGTTAGCTGAAGTGGACTTTAATCTTCTTGAACCTCCTGCAGGGCCGGCTGCAGCTGTCTGCGTCTTCTTTGCAAAGCAGATATAGGATCGAAACTGAATCTTGGCTTCAACTGCTGCAATGTCTCCCCTTTCCATAATCAGTTGCACTTCCTGAACGCTCGAGTTCGCTCTCTTGCATGGCACTGAAGAGATCAAGCAACAGGAGAGAGCGCCCAAGCTCATCCTGCATAGCTTTCCTCTGCTTTGGTTGGCACAGGCTGACTTGGTTGCTAGTCAAGCACATGATCTCCTAAATGTTGTTGTAAACACTTCCAAGCCTCCTCAAAACATCATGCATTGTTCGAATGGCTGTGGAGGCTGAAGGAATGGTTTTCTTAATGATCTGCAGCTGATCCTCAATGCTGGTTTTGTTGGAGCAAGGGCTGGGAGGCGGCAAGGTGCACTTGCAGATCCAGTAAGCCATGGTTGTAGCGAAAATGCAGAGCTCTGAAGAGGAGGGAAGAGGAGTGATGCTCTAATGGTGTCTACTCTCTATATATAATGAAAGAAGTAGAAGCAATACACAATTGAATCAGCAGGCAAGAAGAATCATGCCAGTCCAGTTGCTTGTGAGTTTGCTGTCCATCTCTACGACAGGTTGATTCTTTTCTTTTGAATAATCTATGTATGCGCCTGTCATGTCTCAATTGTTGGAGGCAAATAAGTACACAAGGATGTTGTTTGGGTTACATCTATTACGTGCACATTATGCTTCAACATTACAGGATGACTGACCTCATTACACAACATTGCTGTCATGTTTCAGTTGCATCTTTTGGTAGGCGGTACCACATTTTTTGGACTAACATTGGCATTTCACAACATGAATTGGCCAGACAGGAAGACAGGCTGCAAGGACTGTCCAGTTCCAATGCTTGAAATCAAGTATGAAAAAAAAAAGTGCTCCACTGTGCTATTTTTCCTCTGTTGTTGTGTTTCCACCATGGTCCATTTGAATTGCTCAATCATCCGTCCTTGTTTCATGAGTGAATCATCAGTCTCAGAAAATCAAAACAGCTATAACAGCACACACTGACACGTGTAAATAAAGTAACTATGGTATGTATACTATATACGAACTTCTCTGAACATTAAAAGTTGCTATATACATTTCTTGTTCTGTACATTGAAATCTATTTAGATGATTAGCTAATCCTTTTTGCATTAATAAAAGATTAGTGAATCCTTTATAGACTTGGTTCCCAATAAAATCATGTGTGCAGATGATTCAGAATAGGCTTTTTTGTTAACACCATGTCGAAATGCAATTCTTTTTTATTCTTTTACAGAAACACTAGGATGGTCAGCATTTTTTGAGGAAGCAAAAATCCAATGAAGGCCGAGACATGACAATCTATCACGTTCCCAATACGCTTAATGCAGAAGATGCATTATTGATTTATAGCGCAATAGTTCAACATCAACATTTTTGTTAGTGTCCTGACCTATTCAGGTAAAATGCAAGGCTATGCCAATTATCCAGGACCACAAAAATTGCAGAAACACTAGGATGGTCAAGCATGCATTATTGCATATATATTGCTAGTGCACAAGCAATGAAGAGCAGAGACATGACAGAAGGACTAACACTATCTTCACAAATCAACCGTGTAATGACATGATTATATTGTATTGAGGTGATTAAATGCAACTAATTGGGAACCATGGGCTGGAGGCAAGCAAAGGCATCTAGCTGCTCCTTCCTCCAGTGGCAAGTTGCCTGTTAATCAATCATCTCATGGTCTGGAGGATCACATGCTCATCTTGCTGCCCTTCAACCGTCCAGGCAAGTTTGCCGCCCATATCGCAGACATGACAGCCTCCTAATCAAGCTAAGTTTGTGATGCTTTCTTGGGTTTGGTGGCTTCTGTTGCAGTTCACCACTTGGTTACACATGAGAATGATTCTTTCTTGCTGTCTGCTAGTCAAGCATACATGCTGCTAGTGCACAATCAATGGAGAGCAGAGACATGACTACAGGGCTACCACTATTTTCAATAATCCACCGTGTAATGATGTGATTACATTGGAACCAGGTGATTAAATGCACCTAGCATGGGAACCTGGAGCTGGAGGCGACCAGAGGCATCTAATTGTAGCTTCCTACAGTGGCAACTTGCCCCTTAATCAATCATCTCATGATCTGGATCAGAAGTTCATCTCGCTGCCCTTCAATCGTGCAGGCGAGATTGCCGCCCATATTACAGACATGACAGCCTCCTAATCAAGCCAAGTTTGTGATGCTTCTTGGCTTTGGTGGCTTCTGTTGCAGTTCACCACTTTGGTACATAGCAATGATTCTTGCTGTCTGCTGGTTCAGCTATGCGGTTGCTTCCACCTCTTTCGCTATATAAAGAGGAAAGCCAAAGCCAGGAAGATCACCATTGCAGCAGCTTGCCTTCTCTTCTCCATTTCAAGAAAACAGAAGCTTCACGGCCTCAGCCTCCATTCAAATCATGGCTTGCCACCTTAGATCCACGAGCATGCCTTCCAGCCCTGTCTCCAACAAAGCGAGCATCGATGAACAACTGCAGAGCCTGAAGGCAACCATCTCCTCACCTTCAGTGGCCATTGAAACCATGGTTTATGGTCTCAACAAGATTGTGAGCATCTACAGCTGCATTGACGAGCTCACATCCTTGCCCAGCAAACGTCAGCAGAGAAAGGCAGTTGAGGAGGAGCTTGAGCGCTCCCTTGTCCTGCTTGACCTCTGCAACGCCATGCAAGAGAACTTTGCAGACCTCAAGGTCAGCGTCCAGGAGATGCAGCTGCTTCTCAAGAGAGGAGACAATGCGGCTCTTCAGGCCAAGGTTCAATCTTATGCCCGCTTGGCCAAGAAGGCACAGAAGCAGTTCAAGAAGATCAACAGCAAGGTTGCTTCTGACATTGAAGGATGCAGAGTAGTCAGCTTGTTGGCTGAAGCAAGGGAGATTGCTGTGTCGATGCTTGAATCGGCATCACTTCTCCTCTCAAAGAAGATCTCTATGCCCAGTGCTAGCAAGTGGTCTCTTGTGTCCAAGGCATTTGAGAAGAAGAAAGTTGTGTGCGAGGAGGAGCAATTGCAGGCGTTGGAGTTGGACATTGTTGATCTTGAGAGTGGAGTTGCGACTTTGTTCAGGACACTGATCCAGAGCAGAGTTTCTCTTCTGAACACTCTCACCTTGTAGATAGATCATACACCAACTCTAATCCCTGCGATTAGCATCCGCCTTTTAGAGGATCTGCTGATCATCGAAACAATTTTGATGTATATATATATATATATGAGTGTAAAGAAATATACTCAACTGGAAAGCAAAGCTTTGGGTCCATTTTCCTGCTGTCGATTTTTTCGCTCTTTCATCTCCTCATTCAACATGGTGGACAGTTAAATAAATAAAAAAAATCAATGAAATGGTAGTGCTAGTTGAAATTTCTTCAAGAAAATAAATTATCATTAGGTGCTCATGATTATTGGCCCATTATTGGCCTGTTAATATTAACAATAGACATAAGATCCTAATGAAGTGGATCTTGCTCCCTCAACTCATAGCATGCCAACTCTATCAATGAGAGTTGCACTTGCAATTAGTAGTTGTTCAGCATTCGGTAAGGTGCCACTGCATAAGAAATTTGGATGGCATGTGGACATCTTGATATTGCAGGATTCAGATTCTAAATGTTTAAAGCACAGCAGGCAGGAGAAACAAACCAGCGTGTGATGAGTATGAAGAACGCTGTAGTCAACTGTTCCCTCCACTAGCATGCATCAACCAGCCTAGCCATTACCTGTTCTAATTGCACAGCTTTGCTCTCCAATCTCATGATCTGAGTCTTACACTAAACTATGCACCCGTGCAGATGGCTTTGCTGCCAATTATTGAAACATCCAATGCAACTCTTTTTATTACCATACTATTTTTCTTGTCCAAAGTGATTTGAGAGGACTACAAATATCCCTTTTACCCTTGTTCTAAGAAATGTTTTGGACAGAAGGTAAACTTCTGTCTGAGTGTAACATCCGGCATTGCAAATAAAATGTAAACTCACGAGATATTAACTTGTAAGTCCCTTTGCTTCTGAAAACCACTGTGAACAAAACAGGGAATCTTTTCTGTTGTTCTGCCCTTACAAAATTGAGATGGATACCTCTGGCAAAGCGTGCACATATTATGAGCTAGTAGAAAAGATCCTTTGCTGCGGGTACTTGCAACATGACAGTGCGATAATAAGCTAATTATTCAGGAGCTGCACCTAACGGGTCTAGCAGAACCAGATGATTAAACACGTTTTGGGAGCCTGGAAGTGAGCGAAGTCAAATGGCTGTCCATGCTTCCACCGGCAACTTGCATGGTAGCTAACAGATCACACTATTGAATCTGATGCTAATTCAATGCCCCTTCACCCGTGCTGCTCATTTTGCCACCCATAATGCAGGACATGACAGCAGACAGACAGCCTCGTAATCAAGCTCAACTAGTGATGCCCGTTGAGAGATAATGGTTTTTGCTGTCTGCTTATTTCAGCTGTGCAGTTGCTTCAACTTATGTCCCTATATAAAGAGGGAACCCAGAGCTGGGAAGACACCATCAGCAGCTTGACTTCTCTTTCCATCCTCCAGCAAGAAGAGACTTCATAGCTTCCGTTCCATTCCATTTCCAAGCATGGCCTGCCACCTGAGATCCGCGAGTGTGCCCTCAAGCCCTCGCTCCAACAAAACCAACGTGGAGGAGAGCTCCCTCCAGAGCCTGAAGGCGACCATCAATTCAAACTCCGCGACAGTCCAAACCATCGTTGATGGCCTGTCCAAACTCGGGGGCATCTACAACTGCATTGATGAGCTCGCATGCCAGCACCAGTGGCCGACAGCAGAGGAAAGCAGTGGAGGAGGAGCTCGAGCACTCTCTTGTTCTGCTCGACCTCTGCAGCACCATGCAAGAAAGCTTGGCAGAGCTCAGGGTGATCGCCCAAGAGATGCTGCTGGGTCTGAAGAGAGGAGACGACGTGGCTGTCCAGGCCAAGGCTCAGTCTTATGCCCGCTTGGCCAAGAAGGTGCAGAAGCAGTTCAAGAAGACGAACAGCAAGGTTGTACTTGACGCTGAAAGCTGCAGGGTGGTCAAGCTGCTGTCTGAAGCGAGAGAGGTCGCTCTGTCGATGCTGGAATCGGCATTGTACCTCTTGTCAAGGGAGATCGTGACATCGAGTGCCACCAAGTGGTCTCTTGTCTCCAAGGCATTCCAGAAGAAAAGAGTGGCATGCAAGGAGGAGCAATTGCAGGTGTTGGAGTTGGAGATTGCTGACCTTGACAGTGAGGTTCAAGTTGTCTTCAGGAGACTGATCCAATGCAGGGTCTCTCTTTTGAATGCTCTTACCCTGTAGAAAGGTCATGCACCAACCAACCAACTCCAATAGCCTGCGATTAGCATCCACCTTTTAGAGGATTGGCTGATCACCAAAACAATTTTGATGTATATATTGAGACAAATTGTACAGAGAAATAGTTGATGAAAAGAGCAAGATTTTGATCCATATCATGTTCCCAAACTGTTTGATATTCTATTTCTTCTCCTAGCTTGACATGGAAAGCAAAAACAAATCACCTGAAATTGGGAGCTTCAGCTGTTTAGTTTGGGAAAAAAATATTCATAAGATGTTCTTCATGTCTGGTATAATCAAAGAAATTAGTCGATGAGATGCCCGCGTTTATATTCACATGGGATGTGCCTCAACAACAGGCACAAGATCCTTGCAAAGTGGATCTTGCTCTCTTTAACCAATAACTTGCCAGCCCCAGCCATGAAGTTTAAGTTCGTTCGCAGCCAATAATTGATCAGCACTAGAGTAAGCTGCCATGCGATTCTTGCTGCTAATAGTTGGAACATGACAGTGTGATTGATCGCTTACACGGTTACACCAGATGCTCAAGAACTTTGGATGGCACATTGATCATCTTTCAATCACAGATTTCAGAGATTATTCTAAGTGCTGACAACACAGCAGGCAGGCGAACCATGCCAGCATTGCAAGGCGACATGAAGAATAATTATGACATTGAATTCAAATGATGCTTCTGCTAATGTGCAGCACCCAACTATCCTCTCTTCACACGATCTGAATCTAGCATTAAACTATGTAATCATGCAGGTGATTTTGCTTCCGGTTATCTAGACATCCCATGCTGGCCACAAGCTCAGTCACTAATAAGATTCTTGCTGTCTACAAGGTCAGCGATTCCACTTCTTCAGCATTTTCATTGTATATAGAGGACAACCATGGCAGGTTGACAACATTTCAGCAGTTTCCTTTCTGCTCTCTTCTTTTCCATCTGTAGAGGAAAAGAGAGCACTTCAGCTTCCATTGAAGCCATGACCATCCACCTCAGATCAGCTAGCGTGCCTTCCAGCCCTTGCCCACAATGACATCAATGTTGAAGAACAGCTCCGGAGCTTGAACACAGCTATCTCTTCATCTTCTGCCACCACGGGAACCATGTGCAATAGTTTGAGAAAGCTTGGAGAAATTTACAACTACATCAGTGAGCTTGTGTGCTTACCTAGCAGACAAGTTTCAAAGCAGAGGAAATCAGTGGAGCAAGAGCTTGAGCGCTCGCTTGTCTTGCTCGACCTTTAACATGATGCAAGAGAGCTTCTCTGAGCTCGAGGAAAGCATCCTGGACATGCAGCTGCCTCTCAAGAAGGGTTTCTCTCTTCTGAATGCTCTTTGCTTGTGGATCATACACCAACTGTGATTACTGGTGATTAGCATCCGACATTTTGAGGATTAACTAACCATGAAAACAATTTTTTGATGTATATAATGGGAAAGTGTACAAAGATATACTCGGGTGAAAAAAAAAGGTTTTGATCCATCTCATGCTGTCAGTTTTTGCTGTTTCCTTTTTCTGTCCAGAAAATAGTAAACTTCATTTCTGGGGTCAAGAAAAAAAATAAACAGTAGCGGTTCAGTCACAGCTAAAAACTGCACATGTTGATCAACAGCAGGCAGAAGATCTTGTAAGCCATGATGTTTGAGCCTGCAGTTGATAATAATTCAAAAATCAGATGCAATAACACGTAGAGCACTGAGCACATAGAGTAAGCTCCATGCTTATTCTTGCTGCCGGTACTTACAACATGGCAATGTGATTCAGTTAGGCATAGCACATTATAAATTGAACAGTACATGAGTCAGTCTTGAAATTGTAAAACCCAGATTCTAAATGTTGTAAACACACTAGGGAACATGACAACGATGCAAGGAGCTTCAGAGCCTGCAGAATGAAGCAAGTGTTCCTCACTAGAAGCAACGCTAGAAGCATCAACTGCCAAAGAGACAGCTCGATCGTTCATATTTCCTTTCATGATCACTGGTATCACGAACCCCTTTTATGTATTTATTTATGAGATATAAATGTACACAAAAATATTCAAGTGCGAAAAAGTGTCCATATCACTGCTTATGAATGCGCGAGTATGATAGATAACACATTTTTGTTAGTTATTCCAAATTCAAATAAATACTATAAAAAAAAAAAAATTGGTTGTATTTGTTGTGCAGCAGCCAGAATCAAGACGGCCATGGTTGTCACTCACATGTGATGAGCTCGCTAAACAATAAGCAAAAGATGCTTGCAGAGTGGATCTTGCATGCTCCCCAAACCGACTAGCATACATGCCAGCTCCAGCCAATTGCTATCACACATCACGAAAGTTGAGCTGCCTTGCTGATTCCTTCTGCCAGCATGAGGAACAACCAGGCAACAAGGCAGAAGCTGTGGGTGAAGCTAGCAAGTCAACCGTTCTCTCTCGTTTCCTTGCACACTCACCGATCTCATGATCTAGATCTCAATATAAACAATAGAATACCTGCTGCTTATAACCGGGACATAGCACTATGAGAGCTTCATCAGGACACCTTCAGAGATTCCTCTTGCTCAGGTTGAACATACAGAAAGCATCAACCTGCCGTGGAGACTAGTGGCTATGTCGCAACAGCCCAGCACTTCATCACCAGAGAGATTCTTCTTGTCGGTAGGGTCCTCAACACCATTGCTTCAGCTTCTTTGGTTATATATACCAGGAAACCATACCTAGTTGACACCATTGCAGCTCAATTTCACTCCATTCTCTTCACCTCCAGTTCTAGCCATGGCTTCCATTATCAGATCCACGAGTTTGCCCTCCAGCCTTCGGTCTGAAGAAATCAACATCAAAGAACAGCTACAGAGCCTCAAGGAAACCATCTCTTTGGCTACCATTGAGACAATTGTCGATGATATCAAGAGGCTCGGAGAAGTGTACAACAACATTGAGCAGACAATTTGCTCACCCAGTAGCCAGGCTAGCCTGTGCCGAGTACAACAGAGGAAAATGGTAGAGCAAGAGGTCGAGCTCTCCGTTGTCTTGCTTGATCTCTGCAACACCATGCAAGAGAACTTTTCAGAGATCAAGATCAACATCCAGGAGATGCAGCTGGCAATCAAGAGAGGAGATGACTTGGCCCTTCAAGCCAGGATCCAGTCTTACGTCCGCTTAGCCAAGAAAGCACATAAACAGTTCAAGAAGATCAGCAAGAAGCCTACTTCAGTTGATCAGGACAGCTGCAGGGTGGTCAAGCATTTGGCTGAAGCCAGGGCGATTGCAATATCCATGCTAGAATCCTTGTCATATCTTCTATCAAAGCAAATTGCCATCTCAAGTTCCAGCAAATGGTCCCTTGTCTCCAAGGCATCCAAGAAAAGAAGAGTTGTTTGTGAGGAGAAATTGCAAGAGACAGAGTTGGTCATTGTAGATCTTGAGAGTGGAGTTGAGACTTTGTTCAGGAAATTGATCCAGAGCAGAGTTTCTCTCCTCAACACACTCAGTTTGTAGATAGATTCTGCACCAGCCCCAATCCCTTGTGATTGATCATAATTTTTGTAGCATACCTGTAAATGAGCAACTATACAGAAAAATACTGAAAAAGGTCACAGTTTTGGTCAATCTACTGTTACCGATTTTACTGTTTATGGATTCTCTCAAAAAGCATTATTGCCAAGTTTTAACAGTTTATTTTTTTTAGAATACTCAAAAGATGCTTGCCATTATTGATACTTAAAGAAGTTAATCTTTGTGATGCTTCAGTAGAGATGTGCATGTTATAGGTTTTCGAAAAAAAGATGTGCATGTTATGTAGATGCCATCTGTTGTCCCAGCAACAAGCAAAGGATCCTCGTGCAGTGGATCTTGCTTCCCACATCTAAAACAAGTCAGCTCCAACACACGAGGTTGAGCGTGTAAGTAGCATGAATTCCGCTGAATAAAGCATCTTTTCAAATTAAGAATTGCACACTCTCTCCATGACACGCTTGTCACAAATAATAATTGGTTAGCAATCCACTAAAATGAGCTTGAGCGTGCAATTATGTCAAGATCCACTAGTTGAGCTTAACTAACCTGTTGATTATTGCCTCCAATAGCTGGAACATGGCAATGTGATAGCTCATTGGGAGGATAGCTACTGAAATTAAAAAACCAGAACTAAGCCTGAGTCATGTAACAGACTCCATGTGCTGTAGCCACCTTCCAGGTTTCAAACCATAGTAGTTAGACACTTTGGAAAATAAAAAGGAACAATTATGTTTGTTCACCATCAACATGATGCCACCTCGCACGCTTCTTGGGTATAAATAGGGCTCAGCTGAAGGCCAGACACAACCCAACATCTGCTATCTCACCTCTCATCTCCACAGCCAACAAACATAAAAGAGCCCAGCAATAGCCATGGCTTGCCACCAAAGATCAATCAGTCTACCTTCTAGGCCTGCCTCCAAAGTTGAGGAGGAGCTGCAAATCCTTGAGGCATGCACCTCTTCATCTTCGATGACCATCGAGACAATCTCCAATGGTCTAAGGAGGCTTGGAGACATCTACAACTCCATTGAAGAGATTATGTGCCTGCCTAGCAACCAAGTTTGCTCCTCACAGCAGAGGAAAATGTTGGATGGAGAGATGGAACGCTCTCTTGAGCTATTGGATCTCTGCAACGTCATGCACGAGGACTTCACCGAGTTGAAGGCCATCGTCCAAGATCTGCAAGTCTCTATCAGAAAAGCCGATGATGCAGCAATTCAGGCCAAGATCCAGTCTTACTTCCGCTTGGTGAAGAAGGCAAAGAAACATTTCAAGAAGGCGACAAAGAAGGTTACCCTTGATGAAGACTGCAGGATATTGCGGCTGTTGAGAGAGGCTAGAGAGATCTCTACCTCTCTTCTTGAGTCTACAGTGCATCTCCTGGCCAAGCAAATTGCAACGCCCAAATCATCTATTATCTTGAAGGCGTTCCAGAAGAAAACTTCAGTTATCTGCGAGGAGCAGTTGCAGGTGTTAGAGTGTAACATCAGAGATATAGAGGATGGAGCAGGACTTCTGTTCAGGAGATTAGTCCAGAGCAGGGTCACACTCCTGAACATGTTTAGTTCATAGATCCTCTAGCTTAGACACTCTTGACATCTGCGATTGTTATCCGCCTATTAAAGGATCTGCCAGTCGCTATGTACTATACCATCTGTATATAGAACAAATATACATAAAATAGCACAATGGAAAACAAAATTTTGGTTCAGTTCACGTTGTCAATCTAGTACTTCAGGCATGCTTCAATTTTAATGGCATCAAGCAAGTGATTTTTACCTTTTCCATGGCCATAAGGTGCATATGCTCAATGATGAACCTGAACATTATACATTTGTAATACACAAACAAAAACAAAAGGAGGATGTATTCTTGTTTACAAATAAAAAAACTTAACATATTACTATTGTGATAAAAAAATTCTAATAGAGTGTAGCATAATTGTTTTATTTGTCAAACAGCCATGTTGTCTCAACATATGTTTCACAATGTAATTTAGACACCATATTGAGGTGGATGGTGACCTTACACATGGATACACCAGCTCCACCATGAAAGGCATATAAACTTATAGTTACCACACAGCTGATCTAACAGACAACCACTCTGTCAACAATTTCCTGAAAACAGGCTGCATCACATGTATCACAAAAAGAAATAGATTACATTAAAAGCTCACAAGGAATAAGCTACACACTAATTTGGATTCTTTTCTGCAACAACTCGAACATGAAAAAATGAACAGATTTGAGGCACCTAAAGCAGGAAATGAACATACAAGCCCATGGCTCTGATCAACATTTCAATGAGAATGACATGACAAAAATATGATGCATAAACTAAACAGAAAACAAATCAGGAGGTCAAATAGTAAGACCTTTTAAAAACGGGCCAAGATAAATATAAATACAAGAGATGTTGAGGCAACAATAACAATAAGCCTCCCAAGCAATTAGGTATAGAATAGAGCTGAGACCCATTATACATAACATAAAAAATATAACATGCATGCATGCAAGGCTCAGATATAGACTAAACAACCATACTAATTATTGGTGCCAATAGCTGGAACATGACAACGTTTCCACTTGTTTTGCTACATGTACCACACTGGGGTTTTGAATATCATGCCAGTGATCTCTTACAATTTCCAGCAGACCCCTGTGAGCACAGCATGCCAGTGAAATGTTGGATGGAGAAATGTAATGCGATGCATGAGGACTTCACTGAGTTGTGAGTTGAAGGCCATTGTCGAAGATCTGCAAATGTCTCTCGAAAAAGAGATGACACAGCAGTTCAAGACAAGATCCAGTCTTATTTCCACTCGGTGAAAAGGGCAAAGAAACATTTCGTGAAGGCTGCAACAGTTACTTTTGACAAGGAGGATTGCAGGATCCTGACATTGTTGAGCAAGACTACCTGACTGCATTTGCAGGATAGTGCATATGGCCTGGTTGTGTGTTCTTTTTGTAACAGGTGCAGATGTAACTAAAAAAACATGTGTTGTTCTTGTTCCTTGTAAGATAGTAACAAACTATTCTCCTTCTTAATGCAATGACAAGCAGTTCTCCTGTGTGTTTGAATTTTTTAAAAGGATGCATATATTTCAGTCAGAATCAAACTCCTTCACCAGTTATTTGATTTTTCTCCAGGCATGTCTTCATTACTAAGTATGCAGATATCCTTTCCAGAGTCCAGACATACAGATCAAATGAAGCATAATTATTTGATCTTTTTTTATCAATAGACATGTTACCACGGTGAGCTGGCATCTATCGAAAAATGTAATTGGCAAGATTCTTGTGAAGCGGATCTGGTCCAATATACAACAGATCCACACACCATAAGGTATAAACTTATAGTTAACACATACAGATCCTAGCAGAAACCTTATCTTTTGTAAATAATTGCATGAGAACAGGTTATATACATGTATCAAAAAGGTAAGAGTCAATCAAAATGTCTCTAAAGGATGAGCTAAATAATTATTAGGATTCTTGCTACGAACAAATTGGACCATCACAATAGCAATTACAAACATGAACTCCTCAAACAGATAACAAAAGAAAGGAAAAATGTGGAACACATAGGTTTTTTTTTTTTTCACATTTCACTTAGTCAGTCACAACAAAGCGAAATAGAAGAAATCAAACAGTAAGGTTCTGTGTTTGCCATTTGAAACTTGCTATGGTTTCATTCTCTTACAGTTCATAGGAAGGCCTTCTTGAATGGATCAACAATCAACAAAAGTTGCTTATTTCTTATCGCAAAGAACCAATCATTAATAACAAATTTGTTCTTGTTTCATTCAATTCAAAACTATTTTTTTCTTTTCTTTTCTTTTCTTTTTGATTAGTCATGCTAGAACCCATGAGGCCATGAGTTTACAATAGTTTAAGTTGACGTGAAACCATAGACTTTATGCTGTTTTGCAGAACCTTCGAACTTTGATAGCTCAAAATATTAAGATTCTATACACATCATCTAATAACACAGAGCATTCTTGCACATGCAAAAATGCAAATATACAGGAAAATTGTGCTCACTCATCTGTCATTTGAGGCACAGATCTGTAAATTATGTCTCTCACAGAAACCCTTCTTATCAAAAGAATATGTCGGTTTGCTTGGATTGTGCCTTGAGATCCTTTAACTTCTTCAAAATGTTGGTAAAATAATCTTGTAAATATTTCTCTAAGCTGAGGATGTCATTCCCATCCACCCCAAGAAGCTGGTAGGTCTCACTCATTGGAGCAGAGAAAACTGTGTCACTTGAGAGCACCTGGTTTAATGAAATGTTCTATTAGTTTTCACAAGCTATGAATCAAGTTACCATTACATGGACACATGTAGACTGAACAGAAAGGACAACATGGTAACCTCTGAAAATGCCAATCTGTCAGCCACATCATTTGTCCATTGGAAGAATCGTGTCAACTGACGAGTAAATCTCAAGACGGCAACAGGGACAGTGGTTACATTGGCATCTTGCCCAGCTAACCTCTCACACAATGTAATCACCTGAAGAGGCAGATAAAGAAAAAATAAAATAAAGTAAAACATACAAACAACAAAAATAGTTCTCGGAAGCACCATTTGCAATATCCAGCATCACAAACAAAATGAACTGCATAACAGTTTGGGAGACAACAGAGATAAAAATTTAATGATCTATGAAGATAGCTTTATTGATCAAAACTTTTCTGGACATACTAGTACTAATCCTTCAAAAAGAAAGTGTGCAGTTTATTACCTCTTGAGTTGTCCAAGCTCGTGGGCCAGCAAAAGTCATGAGTTTCTTGTTGGCCTTCTCATTCCGCATAGCTATAAACGTTAGTCGAGCTACGTCCTATAATTTAACCAGAATGTGTCAAAGGAAAGCTGAAGGAGAGGTCCAAACAGAGATTTGTGATCCCATTTGCAAATGGAAAAGGAGGAAATATAAACCTGAGTATCCATGTAAGCAATCCGAGTTGGAGCATCAGTTCCCCAGACTGACTTCTCTTCTAGTATAGGCACAGCATATTGCCCAATAAGACCCTATTGCAACCAACATTAGAAGGGAATTTATTTCTGAATATAACAAGCAAATATGACAATGGCAGGATGTCTCAACTCAAGGTCATATCACCACTTGATCTTTTAATAGTTTCACTAATAAGGAACTGCCTTTTTTAACCTATCATCAATGTACTTCACTAGGATCATTGACACTAAGAAATCAGTTTTCTAACCAAAGACTCAGAATCACAGGGAGAGGATCAAACCTACCTGCATGAAACCACACAAACGGATGATGATATAGTCCAGACCACTGTCCTGAATGAACTTCTCAGTACAATACTTGATTTCCATCAAGGGAACCTCAGGATGCTTGTCACAGTTGTGGATGGAATAGAACACATACTTTTGAATTCCCATAGCCTTTGCACACTGTATTAGAGCAACTTTTCCTTCCCAATCTACCTAAATGAAAGAACCATCAGCAAGTCTAATCAAATGATCCATGGCATATATGTTAGTACAATACTCCGTTCAAGGGCACACCATGCTTACAAAAACAAACAATGAAGCTAGATGAAATTCTTCACCAATAAGAGCAATGAAATTAGATTGAGTAACAACCAGAAAAATAGGGAAGTATAATCATTTGTTACTCTATTCACAGAAATGGTTGTAGCATACCGTCCGGATGGGCTCTTCTGGCCGTCCTGTCGCACAATCAATGACAGTATGAATTCCAACCAGAGTCGCAGGTATGGTCTCCGGCTTGCTGAGGTCAGCCTACTCAGTTCCAATTTGCAAAGCACACAAAATTACCACCAATAGCAGAAGCAAGGACAATTGCACAAATTTGAATAGTTCAATAGCAATGGCAGCCCAAAAGGTAACCCTACATTGACGACAGTAGCGCCCCAGTCCCGGAGGAAATCTGCCGGCGCCGGGCGCGGCCTGACGAGGCACCTGACGTCGTAGCCCTCGTCCAGCGCCCTCCTGACCACCTGCCGCCCCAGCGTCCCCGTGGCGCCCACCACCAGTATGCTCGTCGGCCGGACGGGCGTCCCTTGCGCAATGCTGGTCGGCGGCACCGCCTGCGCGTTGCAGGTCACCGCCAGCCTGCATCGCGATCCAACTGCAGAAGCAAACACGCACCAATGTTACTCGGGATCGGGAGGCAGCAGCGCACGACTCGCAGGTGGACAGACGGGACGGGAAGCAAAATGGCGGGGGTACCTTTGGTTCCGCGGTGGAGGAGGAGATTCGAGCGGCTAGCAGATGAGAGGGAGGCGTGGCGGCGCAGGCGGCCCGGGGAAGGGAAGCGAGCTGCGACGGCAGCGCGGCGGCGAGGCTGGTCGACGCCATGGCGTGGGCGTGGGCGTGGGGCGGTTCGTTGGTGGCGTGGCCCCGCCACGGGGCTTTTGGGGTGGGGAGGAGTGGTGGAGAGGGGATGCGGACCAGCCGATGCCCGTTGCGCCACGTCCACAGCCGTCCCGTCATCCGTTTCCTCCTCCACGTCACCATCCGCTTCGTCTTCCACTGAATTACGTCATCTCATCTCTGAACACGTACTATTAAAAATTACGCTTTTAATCGCCAAAAACGTATTCCTGTTTCGTCAAAGGGAGTGCGGAAGGCGGCTGTCTGCTCCGCGGGGTCTCTTCCGTCTCGGAGCGAGCGATCAGCGGCGTCGCCGCGCGGATCCGAAAGCGCGCGCGAGAATGCAGGGCGGATCCAGCGGCATCGTCTATGGCGGCCTCAAGTACCAGGCAAGCAAAGCAAGCAGCAGTAGCAGCGCCTTCTGGTTCTGGAACCTTCTTGAACGACTTGTCTTGACCCTCTCCTCCTCTCTCGGCTCTTGCAGGCGCGGTGTATCGCCGACGTGCGCGCGGACGCCGGCTCGACCACCTTCCTCGCCGGCACCCTCAGCCTCAAGGAGGAGAACGAGGTGCGTGTCTCGCATCCATGAACGCGCGTCGCCCCTGGTGGGATTGCGATTCGAGCAGTACTTTTCTTTTTGCCTGGAAATGGCGTGAGATTTGATTTGGATCTCGATTCTTCTGTGCGCGTCCAAGTAGGTGCACCTGATCCGGCTTTCGCCGGCGGAGAGCGAGCTGGTGTGCGATGGCCTCTTCTACCACCCCAACGAGATCTGGGACCTCAAATCATGCCCCTTCGATCACAGGGTCTTCTCCACAGTCTACACGTCTGGTAAAGAGCGGAAAAGTTGCCTCTATGTTCGTGAGCATTGCAATTTGCAAAGCTGTAGTGTGTGACTTTCTTGTAATTTGGAAAATTCGTGATGTGAATACCAGGTGAGGGCTATGGTGCGTCAGTTTGGAAGATGCCAGAGGTCAATGGGCAATCAAATTCACCGCAACTTGAGCAGCTCTTTGAGCTTAGTGGGCATACGGGCAAGATTAGACGGTGCACTCCTGTTTCTGTTGATTTTTATTGTTCTAGAGATTTTTTGATCTACTTACTGTTCTAGATTTTTTCTATGCTTTGAATTTCAGTGTTATGTGTCCTATGCTTAGTGGGCATGCTGCATCTGTTCACATTACATGAGCACCATATAAGTAATATACAAAGGATTATTATTTCCTACAGTGCTCATGAAGGACATAATAGATGAAAATATTTTATTTCAACTTCTACAGTTATTTCTATATGAATCTTTTAAACTAGTCTCGCTTACTTATTATTCTTAAAAGCTTCTAGTGATATGTGTATCATCTTTATGGTTCTTGACACCTCTAAGCTGGTTATTTTGCAGTGTGATCTGGTGGCCACTTGGAAAGCATGATAAACTAATTAGCATTGATGACCAAAATATTTTTCTTTGGAACATAAACACGTCAAATAAATCAGCTAAGGTGTGCCATCATCCTTCTGTTTATCAATTTATCATCAGCATACTTGCAAAATAGTTTCTCTGTTTTCAAACATTAACTTAAGTACCAGATTATGAAATGTCAAAAATCTACACACCATTTGTCTATATACTTCATATACTTCACAATGGTGTTAATTTGAGTTCATACATTGCAGGTGATCTCACAGGGATCAGCTGACATGCTTCCAAATTTACGTGGTGGAGCTTGGGATCCCCACAATCATAATTCAATTGCTGCAATATCTGATTCATCACTTCATTTGTGGGATCTACGTTCTATGGAGTTAATACTTTATCTTGACCTATTATTTACTATGCTTCTATCTGTAGTTAAATTATTGAAATGCTGCAGTTATATTTATCTTAAAATGTATCTTTATCAGAAAATCAACTGCAATTGAACATGCACATATACGGGATGTGGATTATAACCCCAAGAAGCAAAACATTATTGTGAGTTCGACACTTTCTTTCTTGTTTCCCATATCAAGCAATACTTCATATATATTTACATCAAACATTCTTATGAATTATCTTTCTGTAGTAACATTGAACATTGAAGGTAACAACTTTGTATTATCTTCTGTTTCTTGGTTATATTTCAACTTTACTTTGTCATATTTTGATTATGGATTTTGCATATTTTTTTCCTTTCTTCAGTAGTTAAGCATCATGTTCATACTGGGGTATGACATGAGTTGTTGCTTCGTTATTATTAAATTATTAAATAACTGATTAGGAATCATAATTTTATTAATTTAATCTAACTATGTCCCTGTCCAATTTCGTAGAGTCTGCCTAATTGGACACCCATGTTCAAGTTCAGTAACAATGACAGCTATTACTGGTTCATTATTGAATTGTTATCAACAACCTGTACTCCTGCGCTGAAATAAAATATTTGCTTCTGATTAGTAATCGATTATATGCTTCAGGCAACAGCGGAAGACAATTTGGAATTCACTTGTGGGATCTCAGAATGCTTAAGCATCCTCTAAAAGATCTCCCTGGGCATTCACATTGGTATGTGATGTGTAATAATATAATCAAACCAGAATGTTTTACTGCAATCTTTAAATGTTCTCAATCTGTTCTGTTTGCATATATGCTGTGAATGTGTATGGTTTTACACTTAGCTTCCATTGCACAAGAGCAAACTTCATCCTTTTCAGAGTTAAATTTCTAGAAATGCTTAGTTCACTAACATGGTGATTAAACAGACCTGTTTTGCCTTTCTTATCTAGCAAACATCCAGGATTTTTATGGTCTCATTATGTTTGCAGGACATGGGCTGTTCGGCACAATCCTGAGTATGACGAGCTTCTTCTGGTCCGTCTGACTCCTCCCTCCACATGCATCTTTTTTGGGTTTTAAAGTAATGATATATTGGCTTTATTGTTTATTGATGACATTGAATCTTTTTTTGTAGAGTGCTGGAACAGATTCAACTGTAAATTTATGGTTGGCTAAAGTTAGCAGTGATGATTCTGAATCTGATAGGTCTCTATTTTTTTTTTTCTTGTGCTTGTTAGATCATTTTGTTTAAATTTGGGATATTGATGCCTGACCATTTTTCCACAGCCCTTCTGGTTCACCCAATGGGCAAGAAGAACCATTACTCAACTCATATACTGACTACGAAGACAGCATCTATGGTATCCTCCAACCTTCATACTTCGCTTATCAATTAGAAATTTGACAAGGAATCACAGGATTAATTAAAATTGTAGGTATTGCATGGAGCTCCCATGATCCATCATTATTCGCTTCTTTGTCGTATGATGGAAGGGTATGTGCCTGCATCATTTATTGCCTTCTGGAACTTTGCCTTACATGTCCTAAACATTCATGACATTCTCTGATGGTCAGATTGTCTTGGAATCAGTCAAGCCCTACTTGCAGAGAAAATGAATCTTGCTCGTCTATCTTTTCTGAATTGTAAGGTGTAAAATGTGATTCCTCATTTCCTTTATCGTGTCCTTATTATTACTGAATTTACCTCATGTCCTAATAAACTGTTCTCTCCTGCAACTTGCAGGCTTGTTTGTTCATATTTGAAGCCGTGTAGCTTTGCCCTGCCATTCTGTACCCTCATAACAAGCATTCATGTGAGGATTCATTTTACTGTTGTAGCATTGGAAGAAATCTTGTGATAAAAAAAAAAAAGCATTGGAAGAACTCTTGATAACAAGATTGATGCAGAAATCATCCTGGCTGACATCAGATTTTCAGCCCTCTTTATTAAAGCTAGCAATGGTTGCAAAAAATCAGAGCTAGCTTCAATTGGAGATAGTACAGCACAGTTGGGAATGTCAGCAACTTCCTTTCCTGTATCTTCAAATTTTGTCCGCTAGGATTTGATGTTCAGTTGCTAGAAACTTGGCTGTGTAGATCTGATCTATATATTAATAACCGTTGTCCATCTGTATGAAATATTACATCCTTACTTTGTGGGATGTTGTATATTTGGAAAGTGGCCATGAAAAGGTCTTGCGTTCTATGATGAGGTGGAGTTGGACTGAATTTGTAAAACCATTCGGAATTTCAGATTACAGGGATTAGCTTTTTTTAAAAAAATTAAATTTTCTGTTTCTCATTCAAAATTTGCCCTATGCAGGTAGAGTTGAACTGAATTTGGTAAAACCATTCAGATTGACAGGAATAACTTATTTTATTAACTAATATGTTCTGTATTATTTTTTTCTTCTTTTTGGTTGACAGTAGTTGCCCATCTTTGCGAGTTTTACATGTTCCTATAGTTGGTCCATGCCCAAAATGTGATTAAAGACTCAAATAGTTAATCACATATGTGCATTCCTCGAATTAGAAAAAAAAAAAAAGATGTGAGCTTTATTTCCAATGCCTGTGTAACAGCTAGGCAATCAAATGTCTTTGAATTACAGTTTGTTCAGCTGCTAGGATTGCAGCGTATTTGCAGCAGCAGTGGCTGTGTTTTCTCTCTTTGGTGAATATACAGCTGCTGTTTTTGGCTGCAAATAAGTTGAATTGAACCATATAACCTAAGATTCTTCTATAGTTGTCCAGGTTGTCCAGCTGACAGGAATTCTCCCCAGCCTGGTAGTTCTCCGGGTCTGGTTTGCATTAGCTTGTGTATCTTGTAGTTTGCTCGTGTTTGTTGCCCATAAGCTTTTTATGTAGGCATGCACAGTGCTAAGAGCAGATTCAATATAGAATAGTAAGTCAGAATTTATTGTATTATTAGACAACCTAGGTACAAAAAAGTTGTCACCCCCTCATACCTCTACTAGAAAAATCAGATCTCAAGAACATGAAGGTACTATATATTTAAAAAATCAAACGATACACCATTGTATCAACAAGAACATGAAGGTGACACCTATACATTATTTATGTATAATTTAACAAAATGCAAAACGACCAAATACTATTCTATCAAGCACGCCATGCCTATGTAGGATAACCAAACACCTAGACACTATTTATGTTTATAATGGTTTGAGTTGTGATACTTGTATAATGCAGACTAAAGCCATGTGTGGTTCCCTCAAGATTAGAGACTAAAGACTAATTTTTTAGTTTTATTTAGTTACTAACTTACCAAACATGGAGACTAAAAAAAGGACTAGTAGTAATTGGGACTAATGGTCATGTCTGGTCCTTAATCCAAGAATCCAAACAACCTCTAAGACTAATGTAACCAACCAATTAAACCCTAGCATCCCTTGTCTAGTAGTACATTTTATTTTCTCGGATCACACTTTAGGGGGTGGATTCCACGTGCATTGGTGCCTCCTCCAATGAATATATCGGAGGCTCGAAGCCATCTAATGCAATGATGGACACAATATTTTCACAGTTACAAACATATATCCGAATCATCACATATACCATTATTTTGAATGAAATACTTCCTTACAGTTGAGCAGAAAAAAATTCACAAATATATCAGTTCGTTATTTGATGTCTCCAACCAAGCTAAACAAATTTTCGTTTGAACAGATCTTTTACCAACAGCAAAACGCTACTGTGGTCGTTATTTAGGTTTTCAATCTTAGGTGAGCAACATAGTTTTGGAGGAAGGAAACGACTTCAAAATGACCTCTTTGTATTTGTTATTTTGTTGGTCTAAAAGTGTCTATTTTTCTTATTCCTCTTTCAGAAAAATTTTCAAACAGGAGAACCATTTTAAAAACAGTAAGAGAACTGAAAAACAATTAATTCGGATATTTTATTGTGATCACGCATGTAGCTGTGGAAAACAATTCTAATCAACCATAAAAGAGACAGAAAAAAGTGCCCCATATCTTATATAAATAAATTTAAAGCATAAATTTGATCATGAATAGGGTTCTTGTTTATTCCCAACAAAATGCTTTTCGTCTGCATTCCGAAGTGAAAAGGGCGACAACACACTCGCCGTACTGTGCTGTGTGCAGTAGGCGTGCTGTAGCACCACCGTCCCTTTCCTCCGGAGTTCAAACAGCTACTGATCCAGAGGCGGGCCTCCCAACTCCCATGCCGCCACCGCCGCCAGGACCACCTCACCAGCGCCGTCACCGCGGCGCCCCCACGCATCGCAGCTCCCCTGAACTACGCCCTCTGGCCGCGGGACATGGTCCAGTCGCGGCGGCGCGGCGGCAACTACCGGTGCCCGCGTCGCGCCGCACTGCCGGCGGCGGCGCTCCTGCTCTTCCTCCTCGCCGCCGTCGCGCTGCTCTACGTCTCCCCGCCTCCGCTCGCCGACCATCCCGTGCTCGCCTCCTCCGCCGCCACCAGCCGCCCCATACCCTGGTATCGCATCGCACTAGTGACCTAGCCGCCTCTGCTTTTTTTTCTCCACATTTATTTCTCGATCTAACTTGTCTTGCTTTATGCGTGTGTGCTCTCGCTCGCGCAGCTGAACAGCTCCGGCGGCATGGAGGAGTCCGAGCGCCGCGAGATTTTCCGTGTCCCTGTAAGTATGCGCTTCTCTTGTTTAGACTGAGCGCAGCAGTCACTAGTCTTTGTAGTGTTTATTAATAGAGTTGTGAGTTCAAACACTATGGATTACCTTCTGTTTGTGTGACTTGTTGATCAGTTTGAGTGATGTTTGCTCTAATTAGTAGGTAAATGAATTGAGTTCCACTTCATGTTCCATTTTTTTAGATTGTGAAGCTATTGGATTATTATTATTTTGTTGTTTTTACTCTAGACGAGTGAAATTTACTTGCTCTAGTAGATGTTTCAGCTTAACTGGATTTTATTTATGTTGCATTAATTTTTTTTTAAATGAACGCCTTTTATAATTGACGAGTTCATTATAACATTCTTTAAAATGTAGACGAATGGTTCGACCGCCAGGGATGACCTTTGGGGTTCAAAGCTTGCTAGCAAATTTTATGGGTGCAGCAACTCAAGCAGCAAGTTCCTTGGTAGGCAAACTTTTTAAAACCCACTGTTGGTCAAAATTTGGTGAAGCTGCATAGGGCATTTTTTTTGTTCCACAGTTCTACAAGGCCAAATGCTAGGTGTTTAGTTGTAACTAATGCTTTTGAATTTCTGAAATAGTTTTGACTGTATCTCTTAATTCATTTTACCTGAAGTAGTTATTGTTTCAAAATTGTGTAGATTCAAATATTACTACCCAACCAGACCGCTATTTGATGATTGTTACAAGTGGAGGCCTGAATCAACAGAGAACAGGGGTAAGTGTGTGCTACATGTTGCCCGTAAATAATATGCATATTATGGATTGATATGAGTGTAGGACAAAGCATGTGTTACAACCTCTTTATACATGTTTATGCACTACTTTATGGTCTCATTGTCCCCTAATTGTAGTAAAGCCTTAAAGCTCTTGATTTGTACTACAATCTGCACCAAATGCTAGGTTCTGATGTCTCCCTATGCTGGGTATCCAGACTCTGAAGTAATGCAACAAATATATTGTCTAGTGGATAAGCTAATGCTAGATTCATCTAATGCAGAAAGAAGCTAATGTTTTGTATCCTATGGATTTTTGATTCTGGAAAAGCATGATACAAACAATCAATATGAATATGTCATGACCCAAATCCATAAACAGAACTAACTGTGTAATCTTGTATCATATCCTTTTGTGGATTATGAAGTCCTTAAAACATACTCTTTAGTCCTTACGATTTCAAATATAACTCCATCTAGCCCTTGTCCCAGATGCAACAAATACTTAAGTCAATGGTAACTTCAATGCATCTGTTTGCTTCCTTCTTTTATGTCTGCCCTACTTAAATGAACACTAATCAGTGCAATACACTTTACCACCTATCTTAACTATAGCAATGATTGATGCACAATACAGTCATTGTAATTCCCCTTAATTCTTGCATTACATTAGAAAATCATCAGCTGATACGTATAATATCCATACTGTGCTTATAGAAGTATCAATCCTCTTGAGTCCTGACTAGTGCCTGGGAACACGTTGAAGCCTTGAAATTTGAGACCTGCTTCTGAAGTTTTACTACCACGTTCTAATAAGATTATAAGAGTCTGCAGGGAGTATTTTTTTAATGCTTTAGTGAATAGTGATAACTGGCTAATTGCAATACTTATATGCCTTTTTGGTTCCATGCTTGCTGTATCTTTATAGACCTAATTAACATGTGTTGTGCTCTTTCAGATAATTGATGCTGTTGTTGCTGCATGCATTTTAAATGCCACACTTGTTGTTCCCAAACTAGACCAAGCATCCTTCTGGAAAGATTCAAGGTTAATTTGGAGCGCAAAAGCACTTCTATGCCAGAATGTTCTAAGGCTTCTTGTGTTTCTAAGATGACTAAAGTGCATTTGGGTTGTATACTTAATATAACTTTTGCTGCAGCAATTTTTCGGATATTTTTGACGCCAACTGGTTCATCTCGTCTCTATCAAGGGATGTAAACATTGTGAAAGAGCTTCCACATATAGGAGGTAAACTTGGGCTCCTCACAGAATCGTGTTCCCGAAAATGTACTGGCGGTGTTACTTGAACCGTGTGTTGCCTGCACTTCTTAAGAAACATGTAAGTTATTGTATTTTAGCTGTATTTATTGATTTGTTGCCAAGATGCATAAGTGTTTATATATGTTGTTATCTTGTGACTTAACCAATTTCATCCACTTAAATATCTCTACTACTCATTAAGCTCTACGAATATATGATGCTTTTTCTGTGACTATTTTAGATTTTTTTTTTTTGTTTTCTTGTTTTGAGTATATTAAGACATCTGTTCTTTCACTTGATGCAGGTTATTCGATTAACGAAGTTTGATTATAGATTAGCAAACAGGTTGCAAACTGACTTGCAAAAGTTGAGATGTAGAGTGAACTATCATGCATTGAGATTTACTGATCCAATACAAGAGATGGGTGAACAGCTAATACAAAGAATGAGGGAGAGGAGCAAGTATTTTATTGCTCTTCATTTGAGGTGCACTCATATAGAACTCTTGTTTCAGTTCACATATACTGTTTCCTTTTTATACTAATAGTTGAGAGGAGGATGGGGCTAATGCACATAACATATTTTCTTACATTTTTTGTATAAGTATATAGACTTGAAACCCGTTTAGAGATTAGAAGCTAAAACATTGGGAGCGCTTTCATCATCTGAGCTAGGGTGTGCAGGATGTTGGTCTCCCTCTAGTGTCAGTCTGGCCTCAGCCTCTTGATTTGGGTTGTGGTATGGATATCACCAGTTAAAGACACAATAAATGTTAGTGCAATGATAACCTTTGATTCATATAGAGCCAGAGTTCTCAAGATAGTTGTCTGGCTAGATACCTAGAATCATTTGGCTAATAGAACTAGTATGGTAGAAGGGCATGTGTGATCAGTGATTTCTTAGTATGAAGTTGCAAGAATTTGTATTTTTTATGACTGAATCTAAATCTTACAAATACCTTTTCTCAGTCCATGCACGTTTCCTTAACAGCTCGCGATGATATCAATCTTTTTCTTGTCCTTTCCCTAAACATTATTCCTTTCGCAATGTCAGATTTGAACCTGATATGCTTGCCTTTTCGGGGTGCTATTACGGTGGTGGAGAGAAAGAGAGGAGAGAACTTGGTGCTATAAGGAAGAGGTGGAAAGGCTTGCATGTATGTATGCTACTGTACTATCATATGGTAGGTATTGAAAAGTCAAGATTCGAGTTTCCTAATGCAACATCTGCTGTTCTGTATTTCAGCCTAACCCAGAGAAAGGAAGAAGGCAAGGTAGATGCCCTCTAACTCCTGAAGAGGTGGGTCTGATGTTGAGAGCCCTGGGCTACAGAAAGGATGTCCATATTTATGTAGCTTCTGGAGAGATATATGGAGGTGCAAGGACTCTGGCACCTCTTAAAGCTCTCTTCCCCAATCTCCACACAAAAGAAACAATATCTAGCAAAGAGGAGCTGGCTCCATTCTATAAATACTCTTCTCGCATGGCTGCACTTGATTTCATTGTCTGCGATGAAAGTGATGCTTTTGTGGCTAACAACAACGGCAACATGGCTAAAATTTTGGCTGGACGAAGGTATCCGTTGCTCTGCTATTCTTACTTGTATTACTATGTCATTGGTGGTTTATTACTTGCCCTGACCATATTTGGTGCCGCTGCAGGAGATACTTTGGGCACAAGAGAACGATCCGACCAAATGCGAAAAGGCTGTATCCCTTATTTTTGAACAGAGGAAACATGTCATGGGATGCATTCGCCTCAAAAGTACACATGGTTCAGAAAGGATTTATGGGTGAGCCCAAAGAGCTTAGGCCCGGGAGGGGGGAGTTTCATGAGAACCCCTCTACCTGCATCTGTGAAAGGACTGATAGCAAAGCAGTAGCCAGAGCCAAATCTCAAGATGATCAAGTATTGAATAGTGGTGCTGGCCGAGGCAAAGGCATTGGCGAGCCAGCTGTTCCTAATCATGCTGATGAAGAAATGGGCGAACCTGATGATGATGAAGATGCCCCTGCCGAGAAAGAGATTGTTGATGCTGAAATGGATGACGATGTGTTAGTCGGACCAGAGGATCCTGAGCTAGAACAAATTCTTTCAGACTAGTATCCGGCATCAAAGATGATTGCACAAACCATTTTTTGGCTGAGTGATTGACGAGTTTTGCCCCACCCCTCGAAATTGTACATACTTTTTGCGATGTAAATGTACGTATACATCCGTTGTACTCTAGCTTAGCTCGCAGCCTAGTAGCCTGTTCTGTAACATTTGTGGATTGTCATAGCTTGTATCATGGGTTTTGCTTTTGTGTAGCTACTCTTTGATGCCCATTTTTGTGTAAGCATCTTAGGGCATGTACCGTAGAATGTAAGCTGCTTACACACGGATAATTAAGGAGGGAGAATGTTGTTATACCATTAATAATTGATATATATGAGTTAACTGGCTAGATAGATTTAGTCATCTTGTTAGCACACATTAAGCATTTGTTAAGAGAAGATGATAAGTAGATGCTAAAGCAAACAACATGGTAATCTAGGTTCTAAAGCAAGATAGGAGATAAGGTGTTGATATATGCACTACAACATCTAATACAAACAAACTCTAGCCACAAAGGCTTATTGTTATCAGGATGCTCGTCACTAGCGAAAGGCATAGTGAGATGTTGCCAGATCCGATCGTCGAAGTGAGGTGCCACTATGGATGAAGATGAGCAGGGCTGGTGGATGAGGATGAGCAGGGCTGGTGGATGAGGATGTCGATGACCGATAGCTCGACACGGGGTACCTAGGACGATCGTTCGGGCTTCGGCGTATGCAGAACTCGATGCTCGATGGTAAACGTAGAGACAACTATTTATACCGGTTTGGTTTGCCACAATAAATATCGGCGTCCAGTGTCGAGTCTGGAGTGGATAATATGTCTCTGTGCTTGAAGTTTAGCCTGTGAGGTTTGTTCAGGTCCCAACAATCTAGTCGGTTTAAATTCTGGTAGGATTTACATGATAGAAATGTTACTAGGATTACATGGGGAAACTTAGTCAGACTAGATCTACAAAGTACATCGTAGGGTCCTGCATCAATAAGCCCCCCAGCACTTCATGATTGAATTTTGGAACCCTCATCTTGTTCCTTCTTGCCGAGTAGAAACAAGCGTCGTCCGAGTGCTTTCTTGAGTGAAACTATGTAGCGCTTCTTGAGATCTTAGGGTGGTGTGCATTCTTCGAAAGGTGTAGCCCCGAGCCTCTCTTTGTCTGGAACAAAGAGTTGGAGGGTCTTGTCTTCATTTTCCTGTCGAAATTTTGAAAAAAAAAAAATCTCATGAGGATATGTATCCTGCAGCTCCGAGGCTATATCCAAGTACTTGTAGTCGACACTAGGATATGAGAAGGATATACTCAGGGATATGTCTGTATACTTAGTCTTCCATCCTTAAATCTGAGGCAATGGACTGGCTATCGCTCCGACTTTTATAGCGATTGCACCTTCATCTCATCTATGATGTAGACTTATATTCAAGTCTAGATTGAATTATTCTGGCTGATGAGATTGGTAAACTGGTAATGACAATGAAACCTTGAATTAGGTAGTGTTATATTCAGATTCCAGTTTGTGTTAGTTTATACTTTCAAGTTGAGTGTTTTAGGTTTCTTTTCCATGATCCAATTTTTTATTAGTTTTTTCGATCTGGGTCTTGATTGGATGTATGTTCAACAGGTTATGGTGTTTAGTTGATCACATGTCATAGTTTAATATTCAACAAGTTAGTGGATGTGATAGAGGGGATCAACTCAACCCCTTCCAAACTTATCTTACTCTATATGTTATGTCTTAGATAGTGGATGTGGATAATATTGTGAAATTATTATATGAGCTTGAAGCTGACAGCAAAGATATTGAAAAGCTCAAGTGGGGAACGTTCGTTCTTTCAACAAATTCATACGAAGTGCTTAAGAAGATTGGGGAGGGATGGAGCCGTGAGGAAAGCCCGCCACATCCAATCCGGCGACATCGTGGCGATCAAATCAAGCCTCAATCCTGGCATTGAGGCGGCGGCGGCGGCGCTACTGCGAGAGGCCGCCATGCTCGCCGCTTGCGTCTGCAACCCTACGGTCATACGCCTCAGAGAGGTGGCCCGCGATCGGATATGTGCCAGCTTCACCTCCTGATGGAGTACGTCAGCCGGAGCCTCGCTGATGTCATCAGAGAGGCTCTCTCCCTCCCCCAGTTTCATTTTCCCAAAAGCGCCGAATCCCACCTCGCAAGGTTGGTGGGAGGGAGAGAGAGACCCAAACCCATCTCAACCCTGCAAACACCACCACCTTTGCAAATGTGTCAACACCACCAAGTGTACATCACCATATGCTTGTGTGTTAGCATTTCCATAGTCAATTTCAAAGGTTTGGTTATCTCTCTAGGTTAAGAATGTATGCACATAATTGTTGAACCTAGAGGCACATGAAGATCGATGTTCCCGACGTTTTCCCCTCTTTAGAGTCCGACTATCGATCCTAAACCACTCACACCCTCTATGGTGTCTTGAGTGTGAAGTCAAAATGACCCTAAGATTATACCTTCGCCTTGAGCCCATTTTGATCACCTCGATCTCAATTCTCCAAAGCCCGAGCACTTGATCATCTTTTGGATCACCGCAATCCATTGACCATGACCACCGTGCTTCTCACTTGCCTAAACAAATCTCCAATCTAAACAAACACTTAGCATAGAGAGATTAGTCTTAGGGTGTCATCAATTAGCCAAAACCAAACTAGAGATCTTCATCGTGGACAGGGATCCTTCTCTCGAATCGGGCTCTGCGACGCCATAGCGCAGCTACTTGAAGGTGTTTCGTTGGTCCGCGACGATGGGGGCAAACCCTCCCCAAACCCGTCCCACCTTGGCCGCAAAATGAAAAGTCAATTCACCCACCTCGCCCCACCCCATAAAATAATCTTCTCAACCCGCCCCAAAAATGATCTGCTCAACCCGCCCCGCCCCGCACCGACGGAGGCGGGTTGCCGGCGGCCGTCTTCTTCTTCTCCAACCAAGAGCACTCACGGGAGATGTCTCAAGTCCCAACCCGCCCCGCAAGATAAATAAACCCGCCCCACACCGCACCGCAACATAGACAAACCTGCCCCGCCCCGCACCGCAACATAGAGAAACTCGTTTCAACCCGTTGTACACACTTCATATTAGAACTTGCCCCAAAAACCTCATTTTTCCCCGCCCCGTTGGCAGGCTGATTCGTTGGTGCATGCCCATGACATCATTCACCGCGACATGAAGCCCGCCAATGTGCTCGTCGGCGAAAAGCACGGGCGACTCAAAATTTATGATTTGGGACTTGCTAAGTCTGTCGTCGTGCCGCCCATCGACGGGGATCTCGAAGTTACGCCTGTCTACTGGCGCCGGAACTGCTCCTAAGTTAGAAAGACTATGGCACACCCATCGATGTGTTGGGCGTTGGGTTGCATCATGGCTGAGATTGTTACTAGAGAACCACTTTTTACGGCGGAAGACTTATACAAGCAGTTGATCGGTGTTGTTCACCTCCTGAGAATTCTTGATGATGTCTCTCTGATGCCACTGGATGTCTCAGCACCTAAAATTACGCGAGAGGGTGTCGAGGAGCAGCTGTCACCAGTAGAATTTAATTTATAAGAACTTTGAATTTATTGTTAATATTGATATATTATTTATGTGAGCTTGTGAATTTATTGCTAATATTGTACATGTGTGGTATGTTTGGATCTACATATTATAAACCTTTGGGATTCTCCTTTGTATCTACATGTTACAAACTATTGGGATCACAGAGTATAGACACGCCACAGGTGACTATATATATAGAGAGAGAGCATCATGGGCTACATGGGCCTATAGATATAGAACCTTCAACATACACTTAACACAAAATTTTAATTGAATGTTAAAAATATGTTTAGAAATCTCTTAGTGTTGAAAGTGTGTTAAATTAAATATCATGACAATTAGATACGTTCTTTAAATTGTGCCAAAGAATGTCTTTACGTGCCAACGTAGAGACGTTTTTTATGGTGTAGTTAAGGGGGTAGTTTTCTAGTAGTGAGCATTTTCATCAAGCTTTGGATCAATGAGAATCGGAACTGTATAGCAGTTTTCGAACACTAAACTTATGGTTACATGCATGGTTGTATCAGTCAACTGATGGTTACATGTTGGTCTAAGCACTATGGAATTCGAGCGTAGGAATCTTAGAAATTTTCTAACACCAAGTTCACCGTCCTCACGCATGCCATTCCAAAATCCAAACTAAGCTTGCTAGCTAGGCTAGTTGAGCCAATTCTCATGTCGTCCGCAACAACGGTGCTCCGTTCTGCTTGCTATGCGCTGCGGTCAGTGGCAGCGCCAAGAGTATGCCCCTGTATGCCTTGGCATGCGAAGAAGATTCGAGAGAAAAAAATAATAAGTACACACAAATTTATACATTTTTTTACATTCATCATGTCATACTGTGTAACTATGGTTCACTAGTATATTGCTCGTCTAACGCTACGGTGACATAAAAATTAAATCTACCGATGAAAGAATACAAATTCACAAACAAGTGACATTGGCTTTGTGGTATCTATAACCGAAATAAGTCTCATGTGTTGTGTTCTTGGGCATCTATCTATAAAATACTTTCCTAGTACTGACGTGATCTATCGGAAATCAGTGTTATTACACTAAAGGTCCTTTCAAATAGTTGAAGCTGCAACCTGCACATCAATACAGAAAAACATTCCAATTAAACCTACACGAGAGATTAGAACACCAAATTTGGGACTCCGATTAACCTTTTATATGTGTGTTTTAGAATATAAAGTTTTGTACAATTTCATTAAAAATTGTGTACAATTTCATTAAGTCATGGTATGGAGTAAAATTGCCACCGGTCAATAATGTAAGTTTGTATAGTCTAACTATGTTACAATAAGCTACAAACAAACTAATTAGTTATTTATTGTTATCTGCCATATGCAAGCAAACAGAAGTGTCATCAGCTCGAAGCAAACACCTCAAAAAAATCCCTGATCAAGTGAATGAGTCCTAGATAAAAACAACTCCAGCAAGAGGATAAATGGGCATGAGTAGCACAATGTCACGTTTTAAAGTTTGATCAATTCTATAGGTAAAAGATCGACTAGTATTCGGCGCCTAGTTTCCCGGCCGGTAACGGAAGAGATTTCCGAGTACACGGGTACCACTAGTATCTCCTCCATGTATTTTTTTTTGAGTAAAGTCCATTTTTGGCCATCAAACTTTTGGCGAAGTCCAAGAATGACCATCGAACTCCAAAACCGGATATCTTTGACCATCTAACTCTTAAAACCGTTCACAATTGGCTATCAGGCGGTTTGGATGGGTGGTTTATTTACAATTTAGTTCTTAGATCCTGGACTCCGCCTTGCCCAGCTGCGCCCACCGCGAGAGCGCCAGCACCACCTACACCTCGTCGCCTCCACTCCCGACCTTAGCATCCGCCCGGAACAGCCGCAGCGCCTCCTTTGGGTCGCCCGTCTTTGCGTGTACCCGTCCATCATGGCGTTCCAAAGAAATTAGGTCCTTGCAGCGCAACCCGTCGAACAGATTGTGTGCGTCGTCGAGGAGGCCCAACTTGCCGTAGCAGGACAACATCGTCATCACCGACACCACGTGGGGTCCGCAAAGATCCCGTCGAACAGCACGCGCCGCCGCGGGCATCCCCTCGCGACGCACGTACATGCCCAGCGGTCGCGGTGGCCACGCACGGTTCGCCGGAGAGCACCACCAAGCACGCGCGGGCTGAATCAGGCAGCCGCACGCGGGGAGGGAGGCCGAGAGGGTGTGCGCGGTGGGGGAGGAGGTCGTGGGACAGCAGCATCTCCGAGACAAAATAATAATAAATGATTTAAAATAACGAGACAAAAACATAGTTTTTTTTTTAGTGAACTGATTTAAAATAGCGAGAGTTATGGATGAACCATGCACAGCTAACAGGTAAAAGGTCCAGCCAAAAATACATATTTGTTAATATTAATTCACGTGGCTAACAAATTTTTCATTCAACATCTGATAGAAAGCTACCAACTGATTGCATCCACCAACACAAGTTCTTCATTCATTTTGCAGGGCACACCATAATCAATTGAATATATATAACAATTCTCATTGATCTAAGGACTAAATTGTAAATAAAACATTAAACCACCCATCAAAACCGCTCGATGGCCAATTGTGAACGGTTTTAAGAGTTGGATGGTCAAAGATACCCGATTTTAGAGTTCGGTGGTCATTTTTGGACTTCACCAAAAATTTGATGGCCAAAAATACACCTTTCGTTTTATTTTCTCGAATCTTGACGTTTGGGCGCCTCGGCGGCATCGGAATTGAATCCCGATCCATTGCGCGGCATATATTCGCCTGCGTGCCGATCGAGCTTCACGAACCATAGTCTCCCATAGACGACGACCCTTTTTCATCTCTTCATATCCAAAGCTTCATTCAGCTCGTTCGATCTGATCAGGTGCCTATGGCGGCGCCAAACCACGTCAACCACCAGGCGTCGTCGGCTGGCGCGTCGTCGTCGGCTTCTCCAAAGGCTGGCGGCCACGATCCAAGTGTGTCGCCTGCAGATCGTGACCCGACTCAACACCTAGTTGAAATGCTAGCCTGCACAGCCCTTGGGACGTCCAAGGCCGCGACGAATCAAGTCGATCAGCCCCAGGCTGCGGCGGCGGCGGCGGAGGTCGGGGCGTCCGTTTCTGCTGCCACGGCTGCCGGCCACTGTCCGGGCGTGGTAGCAGCGCCAGATGACGACGATCTTATTACTGTAACCCTAACCAAAGCATTTGCCACTACAACTCTCGAGACGGCCGCCGCCGCCACCGTGGCAAATAAGGCGGCGCCCAGTGCATCGTCCGAGCCGCCTCCTATCCGGGCGGACGACCGCGCGCGCGCCGAGCGCAAGGCGCGGCGGCGCACGAGGCTGCGCCTCGTCCGGGTGCCCACGGACTACCTGCGCGCCGAGCAGGAGAGCCGCGACCGGAGGCGCAGGCGGGAGCTTGTCCGGCGATGCGTCGGCAGGCTCTTCTCTGTCCACGAGGACCGCGCCAGCGAGCGAGGAATCTCCGCCATGATGGCCCGCCTGACGACGACGACGCTGGAGTCGACGTCTGACGCCACTGTCGTCTCTGCTGCGGCGCCGTCGCCGGAGCATGCTGCGCTAGCGGATCTGCTCGAGAAGATGGCTCTTTCAAAGAAGCATTGATCGAGGATTCGAGGTAGGTTGCTCGTTTTTTTTTTGGGTTTATGCCATGTTACTTTCCCCATTGTTACTTTCCCCATGTTCGTCGTCTTCTCCGGAACCATCCCAGCCCGTGAGCGACAAACTACTCTTTTTATTACGATGGGCCGAACACAAAGTCCAAAAGAAGTGAGCCGTGGTGGCAGAATTGAATCCAATTTAGCCCAATGTGGTAGCATCTTTGTTATTTTCTGAACAACATTCTGCTCAAAGAAAGGGAAAAAGAAAACTTTCTGAACAACATTGCTGGTTTGGAAGGCGTTTAACATAGAGGATTAATGGTGAAACTTTTGTGTGATCCTGGGTCTCCGTCATCCAACCAAGTTTGCATTGACAACCTGCTCCGAACCTATAATACCTTCATTAAAAATATTCCCTGCTCAAAATAGAAAGGTTATGATATTAAGTTCTAATAATTTATATTTATATACAATATTCACAAAATTCTATAAATTTTTGGAATTATAATTATATACCTACGAGGATAAGGACGTATATTCAACATATTAAATTATTCATGCTTGTCGCATATCATCGTCATTCATTTTTCACTATCCCCATTCTTAATTCGATCCTATCCGTTGGACGTACAATGATCAAGTTAACGAAGGCGTGCTTTGACTTCAACTACTAGCTTTTACACCACTAGTTTGTGCAAATATGTGTGCTATACATGTATGTGGGCTCCATGCAAAGTTCAAACGTTAATGAAAACCGCATATTCACATCTTCAATTTTTAGAAAAAAAAAAAATGACTAAATTTTGTTGATAGTTTCTCATTACAATAACTTGCTACTTTTGTACAAATTGATACAACTAGATTTTGTATATGTGACTCACATTAAAAGCCAGATCCTATAATTCTTTTTATTACACTTGAAAAAAAAAATCTCATAAACAAGTACTCCGTAGCAAATTGTTTTCTTTTATCCCCGTAACCCAGCCAAGTACTGTACCAGTTAAATCCAAGGGATCCGAAGCCGGTCAGAGTTAAATCCTTGCCTACTCTGCCTGCGTGCTGGTCAGCCTCTGCAGCTGCAAGCTTCGAGGTACCATTACCGCTACTATGCTCTTGTGATGCTCTTGTGATTTGCGTTCAGAAAATACTATGCTCTTGTGATCCCCCTCCACTGCCTGTCTGCTGATTACCGTAAAAATTCATAGGCGATCCTTGCTCATTTCACTTGCCTAAGCTCCATCTCTTGTCCTCGTGCTGTCAAGCTTCTGGTTCCACTCTAATACAGTAATAACTAGAATTCCTCTTGGGCTCTTTCTCTTTGGTTTGGAATTGGAATTGAAAGTAAATAAACAAATCCTTGAGCTCGATCGTACTACAAAACTCAGACAAAGCGACCGTGCTCAAAAGTACTAGGCAGCCCGTGAGCCGCATGGCAGCTGTCCTGCTCTGCCTATCTATCTATCGCAGCAGCAGCAGCAGGGGACGACATGCATCAGAAGGTAGAAAATTCCACGGATCACATGCGTGACGACTGTTCTTTGCAGTCCTCCTCGATCTCTGCAAGATACATGGCGAGAGAGAGATACTCAGCGGAGAAGAGGTGGATCCAGGAAGACGAGGCCAAAAACACTTTCCCCAATTGCCAATTGTCATCGGCCTGGCCTCCAGAGTCTTCTCTTCTCCAGGCCAACTTTTCTCCTGCCTGTCGAGAGACGAGACGACGACGGCGACACGCGCTAGGCGCGGCAGCTGCCAACTTCCACGTGTGGCTCTGGACTGGACGGCCGCGCACCACCATAGTTTTCCTTGTCATACTTAATGTAGAGCTTGGATTAGTATATCATATACTGTATAGTACTATGATCTAAATTCTGATTAGGCAAGGCCTGACAGTGACAACATGATTTCCAGTCATTTGCTGAATAAATAAATAATGATGTTTGCAAGGGCACCTACTAGTCTACTAGTACTACTTTAACCAAAGAATATATTCCAACAACACCTCGCTTAACTATCATATCGTTGTCAAGTCAAATCCATCCAACTGCCAGAAAAAGAAAAGAAAGAAAAAAGATTCATCGTTCCCTGCTTAAATCAAACTTCCGATAGGATCGGATGGCCGACGCATTCAGTTGTTCCATTTCTTCAACACGCATTCAAATGGTTACCGAATCTTTTGAGGTTGTCTTTGGCAAGTTTTTTTTGCTGGAACTCATTCACTGATTCAATTAAAAGCGCTGTAAATAAATTATTACATAGGTCAACGGCTTCTAAAGCTAAAAACAATTAAGCTAAAATCATTTTTTATTAGAAGCCTGAATCGCCAAAATATGGGGTTTTTTTCCCTCTCGTTTTACCTTCTTGGATTGGAGAAGTCCAATCCTTGTCAAAGAGAGCCTAGGTTGGAAACCATGACTACATCTTGGTGCTAAAATCCGTCTTGGTGTAAATCTGGGTAGGAGTCATTGCTGACACTTTGATCAGCCGAACTTTAGGTACATACATACACAGATGAGATGAAACAAGGCTGTGGCTCCTTGAAGGCATCATCAGCGAGCTTCATTTAGAACGGCTTTCGTGCCGCCACAAGCCAAGTCCGCCACTTCCATCGTCTTCGCCATTCCTGCAGCTGACAGCAAGCACTCACAGGTGTCCACTGCCGACCAACCACCAAGAATTCAAGACGCGGACAAGAGCCGGAGCTGGACGCCATTGCCGCCCCGCCCCCCTCCTCGTTCTCGCTCCATCTCCTCCTCCGTCCGATCCTTGGCTTCAACTCCACTCCTCGCATGCTTGCTTTCCAAACCAAGGGATAACACACAGATAACATAACCGCCGCCCGCCCGTCTAAGCACCCGCCCGCCTCCACGTCCGTCCGTCCACAGCTCCCAACTCCACCCAGCAACAGGTAGTGGAAGACGAAAGGACTTGCTCCGTGACTCCGTCCATCATCTATGGGGAAGCTTAGGTACTACTCCTACTCCTGTTGCTGCTACTAATCGCATCCATACACTTACGTACTTGGGCAATGCCGCCATTACTGCTCCAAGATTTCTCACCCAGTTTCTCTATATAAACACACACACACGCTCACATGCCTAATCATCGATCTCGTGGTGCCGTACGCATCGATCTCTCTACTCTATCTTGTCTGAAGCTGCAGGAGCCTCTGTGCCTGCTGCATGGCCTCCCCGCGCGCGGCCTCGCCGTCGGCCGGCGCCGCCGTCGACGACACCGCCGGCGTCAAAGGTCAAGGTCAGCGACAGATATGTGAGTCCCCTCCCATCTCTGCCCGCGCGCATCTTTCTTGTTGTGGGGTTGATATCTCACGCCGCGCCGTTGATTCTGCCCACGTGGATGTATGGCATCTTTGTTTGAGCTAAAAAAATTGCACGCACAGGTGGAGATAAATAATGGCATCTTTGAGCTGACGCTGTCCAACCCGGACGGCATCGTCACCGGCGTGCGCTACAATGGTGTGGATAATCTCATGGAGATTCTTAACAAGGAAGACAACAGAGGGTACTGTTTCTGAAGATTTTTATTCTATTTTGCTCCTCTGTCCTGCCTGTCCTTTGGCTATTTTATTCTTCATTACGTACTACTATGATGACTTTTTTTTTTCAGTCTCTTGTTTGGGTTAGTTCAAGAGACTGCTACTAGCTAGTTGGATCTTGGCACTGTTAACACTGTGCTCTGTTCTTCACTTCATTAACATTTCTGTTGTTTATAATAAAGCAAAAACTTATGCTGTGACGCAGCTGGCAAAGTGTAACGTTGCCGCATGTTGTTTCAGGTACTGGGACATTGTTTGGAATCCACCAGGACAGAAAACTGGCATCTTTGATGTGTAAGAACTCCCTTGATTCAAAGTTCAGACTTGGCTACTGCCTGTCTCCCTAAGAATGGATGCATTTTGCTTCTGATTCAGAAATAAAAAATCCCCCAAAAAATCTGAAATGGAGCACTCTCATGCAGGATTAAAGGCACCGAATTCCGTATCATATACCAAGATGAAAACCAGGTCGAGGTATCCTTCACCAGAAACTGGGATCCTTCCCTGGAAGGAAAAGCTGTGCCCTTGAACATCGATAAGAGGTGAGTGATGCACAAGTATAGCAGTTCAGCTATCTCACCAGTTCTTTTCAAGAGGCTAAGAAAAACGTGTTGAACAGAGCAAGTGTTTCTGTGCAGGTTTATCGTTCTCCGTGGTTCATCCGGATTCTACACATATGGAATCTATGAGCATAAGGAAGGATGGCCTGATTTCGGTTTGGGAGAGACGAGGGTGGCTTTCAAGCTACGGAAAGACAAGTAATCCTAGTTTCTGATTTTTTTTTTTTCTTGTTCACTGAATATCTGAATGTTGCTATCCACTGAAGCCATATATGCATTGCAGGGTTTCATTACATGGCATTGGCTGACGACAGGCAGAGAATTATGCCAATGCCCGATGATCGATTGCCTCCCCGAGGCCAGCCATTAGCATACCCTGAAGCCGTGCTCCTTGTGGACCCAATAAATCCTGATCTCAGAGGGGAGGTAAGATGGTCTGACAGAGATAAAGATGATACATGCTGGTTATCCATGGTATGTATCTGACTGCATTTTGAATCTGAACGTTTCTGATGATGTTTGTCAAGGTTGACGACAAATACCAGTACTCTTGTGAAGACCAGTACAACAATGTCCATGGGTGGATGTCATTCGATCCTCCAATTGGCTTCTGGCAGATCACTCCAAGTGATGAATTCAGAACAGGAGGACCCCTGAAGCAAAATTTGACTTCTCATGTTGGCCCCACTATGCTGGCTGTAAGTTCAATCATCATCCTGATCTGAAATCCATTTTCTGGAATCTGAACCATCGTTCAAATCATTCCATGATATGACATTTATTCTTCTGAATGCTTTCCTCCATATGATTGTAGATGTTTCTTAGTGCACATTATGCGGGGGACGACCTCTCACCAAAGTTTACGAATGGAGAATACTGGAAAAAGGTCCATGGACCGGTATTCATGTATCTTAATTCCAGTTGGGATGGAAGTGACCCAACTATGCTATGGGAAGATGCAAAAGTTCAGGTGATAATATTTCAGACACATAAATGCTTGAGGATAGTACAGGTTTATTTTCACTCAGAAATTCAGAATAGGCACACTCATAATGTACTGGCTGGGAAAACTCTAAGATTCTCAATTACAAAGGACTAATTACTGCAGTGCTGCCTAGTTATCTGTTCTGCATGTCATGAGTATTATCAAACTGTGGAAGTCACTTTGTTTTCTTTATGCTTTGCCTTGTGTAATCAGACGATGATTGAGAAAGAAAACTGGCCATACTGCTTTGCACTTTCAGAGGATTTTCAGAAGACAGAGCAAAGGGGTTGCGTGTCTGGTAGATTACTAGTCCGAGATAGGTATAGTCAAGGACTACCACTTTTCAGTCTTCACAGCAACAAGTTTAGGATTTTTTATATTACCCTGGTATATAGATATAACCATTGACTTTTCTTACTTAACCACAATGTCATTTAGGTATATAGATGATCAAGACCTTTATGCATCAGGAGCCTATGTAGGTTTGGCGCTACCAGGAGAAGCTGGATCCTGGCAAAGAGAGTGCAAGGTAAATCAGCATGCCATGTACATCATTCCCAGTTTATGTTCACAGAATGAGTTGCATTGTACTATTAGAATACAAACTTTATTCTCACATACTGCGTTGCCTCAGGGATACCAATTCTGGTGTAGAGCAGATGTAGATGGGAGCTTCTACATAAGGAACATTGTAACTGGGAACTACAACCTGTATGCATGGGTTCCGGGATTTATAGGGGACTACAGATTAGATGCTACACTGACTATAGCTTCAGGTAAGCATATTCAGTTAGCCATATGCATCCTCTTGCAGATTTTAAATTTTTACTTGAGATATTTGCTATGGATATGCAGGGGATGATATTTATTTGGGTGACCTTGTGTATGAACCGCCAAGAGACGGTCCAACGGTGTGGGAGATTGGAGTACCTGATCGATCTGCCGCTGAGTTTTATGTTCCTGATCCTAACCCAAACTATGTCAATAGATTGTACATCAACCATCCTGCAGATAGGTAAACTGAAACCGTAAAGCTACATGCTGACTTGTGTTTGTTGAAAGCATCAAGTCATCATTAGTTGTCATCATATTCTGCTCTTGGTTTCCATTGCAGATTTAGACAATACGGACTTTGGGAACGATATGCGGAACTATATCCTAACAGTGACCTGGTATACACAGTTGGCCAAAGTGACTATAAAACCGATTGGTTCTATGCTCAAGTTAATAGGTGATGTTTTCCTGTTTCTTTTGTGAAAACAAACATAGATATGGATTGCCTAGAACTAACATCTGGCTGTCTCCACATCAGAAAACTTGATGACAACACTTACCAGCCAACAACATGGCAAATAAAGTTCAACCTTGACAGTGTTAGTCCAAGCAGCACCTACAAGTTGAGAGTGGCTCTCGCGTCTTCTGCACTCGCTGAGCTGCAGGTTATTTCAGAAACAAGACTTTGCTTCTTGTTTCCTCTATCTGTATTCCCGTCTTCTTTTGTCAGATGTCATCACTGAAACACTCCTGCATGATGAATCTTCTTGCTCAGATTTTCTTCAACGATCAGAACAAGGCGCTTCCTCACTTCGCCACCGGGCTGATCGGCAGGGACAACGCGATAGCAAGGCACGGGATCCATGGGCTCTACTGGCTGTTCAACGTCGATGTGGCTAGTGCTTGGCTTGTGCAAGGGGTGAACACCATCTACCTGAAGCAGCCCAGGAGCCAGAGCCCGTTTCAGGGATTGATGTACGACTACTTGCGTTTGGAGGGGCCGTGTGGCTGCTAATCTGTTGTGTGTGTGGAATTGCGTTGCTAGATGTAAAACTGGAACTGCATTCACTAATATAAATCCAATGCATACGATTGGGAAAAAAAATGTTGCAATATTATAAGCTTTGGAGTTACGTGTGTGGTAGTCTGGTAGAGTCACATCAATAAGCTGACCCAGGAAAGCCCGGGCAAGACTGTTGTGGATTCCTGTACACTGCTCCGAGCCCAGATAAATCATGCTAAGCTAATGGGCCACACACTGGCCCTTACGTGGATCACCAAAGGAGGAGCGCAGCTGCACCAAAAATGTTCAGCTAACTAATTACGGGCATTGTAGGCCACTTCGTCTTTAAAGCAAAGGAGGCATTCGGGTTCAGAAATCAGAACAGGATAATTCTGGACAACAGGCGATGGGTGCACCTCATCACCGATGGCATCCCCGTCCTGGCGGCTACTGAGTACATGCTCCCTCACTAGCTCCCTCCCTCGGTCCCTCCCAAAAATAATTGTCGTTCTCGCTTCCTAAGAAATAGCTCTAATATATATTAAAATATATTAATATTTACGTTATATAATTAGTATCATTGGAAAGATCTTTTAATCTAGTCTTTTAACAAATTTATTCGGAGGTACAAATCTTATGTGTATTTTCTACAAACCGAGTCAAAATTGTGGCACGAACGCTCAAAACGACACTTAAATTGGGACGGAGGGGGAGTACGTCCTCATCTGTCACGCAATTAGTGGTGTCAAGCTGACGGAGAAGGCAGACAAGTTGGTGTGGCGATGGCAATCTGACGGGGATTCTCCGTGCGGTCCGCATACCACGCACTGCACACTCAGTCCCAGGGTGCCTGTGGATCTCAGAAATCAAGGCGCCTTTGCGAGTAAAGGTGTTCCTGTAGTTAGCCGTTCGGAGAAGGCCATGGACGGCCGACCGACGGAGTTGACAAGGGCTGGCAGTGCATGACAATTGCTTGCTTTGTGATTAGGAACCGGAGACAATAGATCATATTGTCGTGGGATGCTCATTTACCAGACAACTCAAGTTCATGACGGCTTCAGCTGTGAACAAGAATGCGCCACAACCTGATGACCGCATCCTTGACTGGTGGCTTGTATGGCATGGCCTGTGGACGGGTGATCTCAGGAAGGACGCCGACTCACTCTTTGCGCTCATTGCGTGGGAGGCTTGAAAGGAAAGGAGCCCAAGAACCTACGGTGGAGCAACCACCGAAGTCCACTCCCTGATCGAGCTCATCAAGAGCTTGGCACAACAATGGATTTCAGCAGGCGCTACAAACTTAGGGTGCCTAATGTAGCGAGTAATCTAGATCAGTGTTATTATATTGTGCAACGGTGTAAAGCGTCATTCTAATCTTTCGCGCACCAATGCCGTTGTAACAAAACTCTCTTTCTTAATACAAAGACGCACAATTCTCTTTCGTGATTAAGAAAAAGAATAGGATAATTCTATCAAAATTAATAAGTAACCCAAAATGCTCTCATTATTTGTATTATTGCTATACGAGTTACATCGTGCGCATTATCCTTGTGTATTCATCCCTGCATTTACACCGAGTGCATGGTTACCATGGTCGATCATTTCCTCCATGGATGTATGCTTGCTAGCTCTAGAGGCAGGCGGTATTCTCTTCCATGGAGGCTGACGATTTCCCCTGCGGCTAGGTGCAGAAGGTGGTGCTCTACCCCGTGGCAGCAAATCCCCAACCATTTCAGGTGACATTGCCATGGTTGGCGCCAGCTTGGTATTAGGCCCCTGTGCTGGTAAATCCCCAACCACATCAGGTGGCATTGCCAAATATGGTCGTGCATCTGCAGCCGTCGCCAAACGTGATGTCAGTAGTGTCAGTGCCACCACGACCACAATTGATGGTGTGGCCACCCCGGCGATTTTGTTCTTACTAGTAGTCATGGCTCTCTTGTAGTTTTTTTTCTTCTTCAGGTTTTGTGGATCTTTGTGCATGGAGTGTATTGTGGTGGAGGGAAGTTTGGACCACTGTATATATTTATAGTGGAGCCTAGCTCATAAATAAGGCATGTATGCAAATTTATCAAATTTATATAGAAGACTTCTATTGCGTAGGCAAATACTTTTAGCTTGCATTTGTATCTTCCTTATCTTTTCAAAAGTAAGTACACGAATAATTTTGGAATGTCTTTAGTGTATGTTTTTGCTTTGTCTGCTATTTGTTTGTTAATTAGTGCTTATTAACTTTTCTCTATCTTGGAAATAGCTTTAACTCTTCACTTACTACCCTGTTTATATTCCCCCAAAAAGATAGTTGTACATAAAAAAGATAGTGGCATTATAAAATTAATGCTACTAGCGTATTCCCTCCACCCTCCCCAAAAAAAGTACTTTGTACTATACAATCCTTTTTTATTTTCAACTCCATACACTACTACAGAATATCTTTTGGGAGTTGTTTGGTTTCTTTTCTAGTGAAACCAGCCGAGACCGGGCCACAGGACAAGCAACGGCCTCGGTTAATAAATTAACCAAGATGGGCGCCTTAGTATAGCTACCATGGTTAACCTCGATTAACCGAGACAGTTAGCATAAAGCAACCGCGCCTCCGTTAATGTCTTAACCAAGGCGGTTGTCCTAACTTAACTGCCTTGGTTAACCTAGATTAACTATGACAGTTTTTCTTTACAATACCCGCCTTTGTTAAGATTGGACTATAAATAGCCTCCACCCACCCTTCTCCCCTCACGGCTTCTCCTCCATTTTTGCGGGTTTTGAGCTCCCCCCCCCCCCCAAAAAAATGTTCATTTCTTAGGGAGAAAAGTTTTACCCTTGGATTTATCGAAGGGAGGGCACACCATGAGAGGTTAATTCTTACTCTCCTACCCTAATCATTCTCTCTTTTTTTTTCCCATGATTTAGGTGTTTTTCACTAGGTTTAGATTCAAATGGACCGGAGGAGACAGAAAAACAGGTCTAGAGCTACTCCATGCATTTTCTCTACTGATATGACTTTTTTGCTCCGCTTGCAAGGTCACAGACATGGACAGGGATTGGATATACAAGACATCGAGGCTATATCCATCTTTCTTAGAAAATATGAAAAAAAAAAGAAGTTTCTTCCCTTTGCACAAAAGCATTGGCTGAGTCTAGATCGGGATCACATGATTTGTCCATGCAATGACTATAAGAATTTGCTTGCCCAGTAAGATAACGTGGTGCTGTCTTTCATTAAGGATCCAAATAAACATAATGCATTTTGTGATACAGTCAATTTTGATCGCCTCGGTATAACATAAAACGTCTGCCTCCAAAAATCATCTTGCATTTTACGAGACTGTTGGATTTTGTGACTGCCACCATTAAATATTTGGACAATGTCTCGCAAATTTAATTTTATAGTAGTGAATTAAGAGGGGAACTCTAGTGCTAAACAATTATCTAATTGCCACTCAGTGTGAACTCACTTTGCATATGTATTGAACTTAGTGATGCGGTGAAATGCACAAGTGAAAAATGTTTTTGAAAAACTAAACCGAGTGGATAAGGGTGAAGGTATTCATGTTCAAACACACTGGGAGTTAGCGGTTGAAAGTGTGACTTGGGCTTGTTTAGATGTCCAAGTATTTGCCTCAATCTGGGTTCGAGTGTATTATTTGAACTTACACCGCAATCCACATATATGGTGTGAGTTACATACATGTGCATCCAAACAAGGCATTAGCGAAGAAGTTGTGACTTAGGCAAGTTGTTTTGCCCTTACTATAATTGTTTGGTGCTCGCTATGGGGGTAACCTAAGAAAGAAATCCTGTCGGGGATGTTAATTGTAATGTTAAGGCGACAGCGCTGGAAACGTCCGGGGCTTGTTATTCTCAAGCGCCGGAGAATGCGCTAGATGGTAGATACCGATATTTAAATGTGACCATTGGATTTCACTAAACATTTCTCCGGTACAATGTCTCCGGTGCCCACTGGAGATTTCCAATGCACACATCGTAAAGACAACTATTTACACAACCAGAATTTTAGATTTCTTCTAGTCAGGTGGGCTTCTCCGGGTGTTTTATCATTCAAAATTTAGTCTAAACTTTTCCTGTGCTATGACTAGTGCTATTACTAATTACAAACACTAGGACAATTCCAACATTATGGTAGGTCACATAATTAATGAGACAACAAGAAAACAGAGTAAGTATCTAACGATGTCCTCTAAAACAATCTGACCTATATATAGCCGGCCACAAATTTAATGTAGACAAAAAAAAAAAAAAATCCTCACACCCACAAGCACGGTTCTAATACCACTGCTAGCTAGTCTGCTACAACAACATGCATCAGAGACAAAATTAACTAGATACCGGCATTTAATTTAACAACTGGTCCAGCTTTCTCTGCTATCATTTCTTGATCCATTCTTCCATGATCCCCGGCAGGAGCTACACTACAGTGCTACACTCTAGTACCATCAATCTCCATTCAATAACACAACACCCACCGACCAATTCACCATTCATGTGCAGCACCATTAACATATACCATGGTTGATGGCCTCATCGATCTTTCTTCTAGCACAATTGGCCTCATCTTATCAGCCAAATCATTCACGAACCCTAGTCGTTGGTTAGGCTGCTGCAACTTACCTTGCAAGCCAAGAGTGGAGCGTAATGCATGCATGCGTTTTGGTCGTTTTGGATTTCGATCGCCTACTTCATTTCTGGGCCGGGTCCAATGAGCCCATACCAATGCCCGCGGCGCCGTGCCGCAGCGGCAGCCCCTGCCGCGCCACCCATGCTGCGCATGACGCCGCCGCCGACGCCGAGGAAGTCTCTCGTGCTCAGCTTGCTCTCGTCCATGCCCGGGAAGCCGCCGCTGAACGCTGTGCCCGCCCCGCTCCCGGACGCGGCGAGCGAGTTCATCAGGTCCCGGAACTGGCTCTCGTTCTCGGCCTGAGAAGTGCTCCTCGACGAGGAGCTCTCCCCGGCCATGAACCCAGCTGCTCCGGCACCAGGCCTCCCGTTCAAGGTGCCGCCGCCGTTACCAAGCCCCCTGAGCAGGGAGTTCACGTTGCCGCTGCTCGTCGTCGCGCCCATCTGAGCGGCCTTCTGCAGCAGCGCCGTCGCCGACATCTGCGGCGGCGCGACGGTCTCGGACGAGTTGTACAAGGAGGAAGAGAAGCCGGCGCTGCTTGCCATTTGGTTTCCCATTAGGTTCCCGGAGAAGATGGCCGCTGACTCCGTGTTGGCGCCGCTGTTGCCGTCGCCGCGGACGTTCACGCCGCCGTTGAACTGGTCCGGGAACACGAGGCGCGCGTCCTGTCCGCCGCTCCCGCCCGAGAAGAACCCCAGGTTGAGGAGGCCGTTGCTCCCCGTCTGGTGCTGCTCTGGCAGCTGCATCAGACCGTGGTAGGCGTGCTTGTTGCCGTGGAGCAGAGAGCTGTGGCCGGGCTGGCTCTGGTGGCCGTCCTCGGCGCCGCCAAGGTAGAACGGCGAGGAAGACGATGACGTCGGTTGCGCGCCGCGGAACGCGGGGGGAGCCGGTGGACGACTGCATGAGGTGCTCGAACTGCGCCGCCGGATTGCTGCCGATGGTGGTGGTGGCCGAGGAGTGGGCCTGGTCTTGGAAGGACTGCAACTGATGGGAGGCGGCCATCCCGGCGAGGCCGAGGGCCATGCCGCCGGTGCCGTACATGCCGGCGCCGATGGGCGGCACTCGCGCGCTCTCCTGCGCCAGTGCATCGCAGAACGCACGATGGGTGATGAAGCTGTCCCTCCTGCAATGCACAGCCAGTTAAGAAAAAACACATCAAATGTTAATCAGCTGGCAAGTAATCTTTGTAACCTGAATCTCATAAAAGAAAATCTGCAAACGGAAATCTGTAGTTGTGTACACAATAATGTGATGAGATAACAGGCATGTACTAGAATCCTAGCTAAAGGCCTCAAGAGAGGAAAGAAACTAATTCAGCGCACTTGGAGAATAGCAGTCTGAGAACACATAAACAAGAACGTTCATCGATCAGGTCAAATTGATTAGATTTGCATGTTTTAAATCTCCGACTGATGAACGGCATTTGACTTTTATTTTACGTTTTTCCACACGGAATTTGACTTGCATCTAGTTCTATTTGCTTGTCCGAAACATAAATTTGTACTGACCAAAGGGAGTAGTGTATTAGTTATTCAGTTTTGCTATCTGTATTTCATTTTGTTTGTTGTCAAGGTTTTAGATGTAAAGAAGCAAATAAAAGGAAGAATCTTACTCGATCTAGCTATATGCATGGGTCGATCGATCCTGTTTAGTAGATTGCTAAAATTTGTAACCGCATGTCACATCGTACACTGTAGCACGTTTCGTTTGTTAGTGGTAAATATCATCCTACCATGGAGTAACTAGGCTCAAAAAAATCGTCTCGCAATGTACATATAAACTGTGTAATTAGTTATTTTTTTACCTATATTTAATACTCCAAACATATGTCTTTTGGTGTATTTAATGTGATGTGACGGAGAGAAAGTGGGAAAAAGATTAGAAATTTTAGCAATCGCGTTGCCGGATGCGTGAGCGAAGAGACGACGAAGACGACGACGCCGCCGCCATGAAAAGAATAGAGAGCAGCTGTGGTCGCTGCATGCATGCGTGATGCATCACATCCGACCGTCACACTCACATGAGAACAGAAGAGGCCAGACTACTGCTACTGCATGCTGCATGCTGCTGTTGCTGCTGCCTGCCATGGCCGTACGGAGACGGCATCACGTGAACAGGTAGGGAACCTGTGCATCCATGGAGATGGACCATGGAGGGGCAGCCCAGGCTGCACGGGATGCGGATTCCGAGGCCAAAAAGGCGACTGCCTTTTGTTTTCTTCTCGAGCTCCCAAAACGACCAGGAGGCGCCCGCGACGGAGCGGAGCTACCAGTTCCTTCACGTGTGTCGTGACCCCGTTTCTTTCTCTCCCCGGCCGGCCGGCCTCGGTCGGGTGACTCGGGTCAGGATCAGGACGATGGATGGTCCAAAAAAATCTCTCAACTCAAGCTATAGCCAGCGCGCAAAAGGCAGCGTCCATGTTCAAATTCCAAACAAGCTAGAAAGCGTAACGCAAAGCAATGCCGGCCGGCCGACCACCAGTGACAATGACAACCCTAACCCTAACTCCCATGCAAGTATCAAATCACCATGGATCCATCTCGCATGCCTTTCCGTGCCTTCCCCACTCCCATAGCCTCTCTGAGAGTCTGAATTTCATCATGACCCAATCATGATTTTCTCTCGAAAGGCATACCGTACTTGTATATATATATATATATATATATGTATAGAAAATTGCCAATTTCTCTCGAAAGCTAAGCACTGTGCTCTCTATCGATCTATTCCCCTCTATTGTACTACTCCAACTACGCCTATACAAGAATCAAATCCTCCTACTGATCGATCGAATAGAAGAAGCCGGCGATGGAATATGAATTCAAATTTGAAAAACAAATACCTGGAGAAGAGGGTGCCGCAGTCGCAGCGGTACTCGCGCGTGCCGCAGGTCTTGGCGTGCGCCTTCCAGTCCGACTGCACGGCGTAGCGCTTGTTGCACTTGTCGCACTTCCACTTCTTCTCGCCGTGCTTGCGGCAGTAGTGCTTCTTGATCCCGGTGAGGTCGCCCAGCGCCCGCGACGGGTCGTGGTGCACGCACGTCGGCTCCGGGCACAGGTACACCTTCCGCCGCGTCTCCTTGGGGTTCTTCTGCTTCAGCTTCCACGGCAGGTTGTGCCCGCGACGGTGCAGCTGCAGGTTCTGCTCGCGCTGGAACCCCTTGTTGCATACCTCGCACACGAAACGGTTCGTCGCCAGAAGCGTCTTAGGCGACAGCGCGATCACCTCCGCGTCAGGGTCTGCTGCAGATCGAGAAGCAAATTAAGCGAGCGAGGGAGGATGTGTTTGTTAGTATTATCGTATGATCAATTGATATATTCTCTTAATATAAACAACAATATATATAAGGATTATATACTGATCATCGACTAATTCATCAGATCGGCCAGAGCTACTACTTATTAGATGGATAAATAAATAAATCATATGCATGATGAATTGCAATTGCAAGAGATGGAGATCCAAATAACCAAAAAGCTATATGGGCCGGGGTACTTGCTTGGGTTACCGGGCTGATTCCGCTTCTTCTTGAGCGCCGGCGCGGCCGGGTTGGGAGGAGGAGGCGCCGCCACTTGCTGCTGATGCTGGTGCTGCTGCTGCGGCGGCGGCTGCATCTGCATCTGCGCGTCGCCGAGTCCGAACAGGTGGGCAGACGCTGCCATTAATTCGAAGCTGATCGATCGATCGAGTGTTCTTCTCCCTCTATTCCCTCTTCTGGCGTCCGACGACGACGACGGACGGAGTAGCAAGCTATCTAGCTACAGAAGCAAGGATAGGAAGCAGCAAGAAGCCACCACCACCACTGGCCGGTCACACCGACTAGTCCTCCTCCAGTGTCACGCAGCGTGGCGGCAGCGTGTGACCGTGCCTGCGCGTGTACTTCTTGTTGGAAGCTACCAGACTCTACTGTTAGCCTCAGAGCTCCACTCTCCGACTCCTTGTGCACGATCGATCGATCTAAAAGACAAACAAGAGAGAAGAAGGAAATGGTGTCAGGCAAGCAAAGCTTACAAAACCTTACTCGAATAGCTTACAAAAAGCTTACACAATAGCAAATCCTTGGATCAGCTAACAGCTATATGTTTGTGTCTGTATATACATGATGTGTGTGTGTATCTATCTATATATCTATCTATCCGAACAAAGGATCAGATAGATATAGGATAGATGATGCAAACAAGTATATAGCAGTACATGTACTACAACAAGCACACTCGAAAGAACTGCTGGAGCTATGTGCATACAAGCCAGGACATGGACACGGATGGATCTGTGTGCCACAGAGGACAAACTAGCTTCTCTCTGCAAAGCAACAAACAAATTAAAGCGAGTAGTGGTGAAAAGGGAGCTGATGATGAGGATGAGGGCGGAGCGAGGAGGAAGAAAGTCCAAACAAACCTAGCCGCGGTTGTTGCACTCCCAAACAAGGAACAAAAGAGGAGAAGCTAGATACTGTAGCACAAGGCGAGCTACCTCGCTGGCTGATGGTGTATGTAGCTTATTAGACGCCATGGGAGATCGAGCTAGGAGAAGAGAACATGGAGATGCATATGCATGCAAAGAAACCAAACAACATCATCAAACAAATAACAAAGAACATCTCTATCTAATAATAAGGGGAGGAAACAATCAAAAGAACTAGCAAGCATAGAAAAAAAATCTCTTTTTGTTGGGGAGACAAGAGATGCATGGACAAATCTTGAAATTACATCAGACACACGAACCAGGTATAAAAATCAATCAATTCTGAAAGATGTTTGGAATTGGGAGAATGAAGGGCTGCAGCTATATACACTGATATCGTCGAACCGGAGCATGCGCCCCTTGGAGATCTCTCTCCCTGTAGAAAGTAGGAACACGGAAGGGAAAGGGTATGTAGAGAAGGAGAGGGAGGACTGAGTGGTGGTTGGTTATGAGCACTAGCTACTTCTCTATCGCCTCACACTACCATAATGCTCTCACAGCTCGATGCCAAGGCATAGAGAGCTCGCTGATCTAACTAGGGAAACGGCTGCAGGGGTTGAGCCATCGACGACAGTGACCTGGATGGTGGGGCCCGCGTGTGCCCTGTCTGGGGACCACCTCAAGATGCTCATCCGGCCCGTCTCTCTCTCTCTCTGCTAGTTGTTACTAATAATTTGCTGTTGATGCACATTATTCATACTGGAACTAAGACTGTGTGAGTGCATGCATCATATGTGAAAATTCGACCTGAAACTGAGAAGTTATAGTAACTATATATACAGTATATACATTTTTTAGAAAGCCGGATATACAGTATATATCACAGGACAGTATTCATGCATGCTTGGTTTCTAGAGATGTGGATATGGCCCCTGCTGGATAAACCATATTGACCGAGAACCACAAGATTTTTTCCCTTCTCTTTTTCCACCACACACGTCTCATCCATGTTCTACGCAACTCCTGACAGGGAGAAAATGACATCGGAAGACCATGGTAGCAGTTTCTTCTCTCGTAGAACAATTTGCAAAACATTCCAATTCCATACTTAAAGTCTTTTAACTAATTCTATTTTAATCTTTGTTGTCTTCATCATTTCTTTATTATCTCTCATATATCCCAATTTTGTAGACCAATTATATATAGTGTCTCGATTAATCCCAAATCGTAAGACATTTTGACTTTCATGATACATATAGTACGTCTTGTGTACTTATTAGATATATATACTACTATGTCTACTATAGATAATAGTAAAAACAATATGCACCTAAAAAGGCCAAAATGTCTCATAATTTGGAATGGAGGGGTACTTGCTATGCGAAATTGACTATATATACTACTTGTAAACACATGAGTGCATAAACTTTAACAATTAGGGTTTGTTAATTTGGTTCCACTGGGAGCTGTAGAAAAGCTGGTGTGACATGTGATGTTTGGTTGAAACAACTATGAAACTCACCCCCTCTATTTATCTCTCTTGAAAAAGTTGTAAAACATATCTCTGTTTTCACCATTTAAAAAAGCTGAAAGCTAAAATCCAAAATTGGGATCTCAATCCTGAAAAAATTGTACTGGATTCCATCCATTTGGTTGGCGTTCTTTTTTTAGTGAAAGCCCAAATTAAAAGATAAACCAAAGCACAACTTTGGTCAAAGTCACCGTAAATTTTGATTTGTCCGTGTTTGCTCATCAATTATACTACTATGCCTTCTCCTGCCCGTCTCATCCAAAAACACCAAAGAAAAAAATCTACTTTCACATGCTTCCCATATACCCTTTCTTAAGTCGCTTTTGATATTTTTGGTTCATCCATTTTGTTAGCATATTATTATAGTAATTAGATGCGTAGCAAAAAACGGATGTACCAAAATAGTCAAACTGACTTATATAATTTGGAACGGAAGGAATTATAAAAGAGAGAGTATTATAGATGCCGTGCAAACTCGGACAAATATACCCTACTTATTAATTCGAATCATACGATGCACTTTACGTACACATCTGTGACCTTTCGGTCACGACATTCTTTGTCACGTACCTTGCTTGTTGTCAGGGGTCAGCAACCCATATTATACTTCTATGATATAAAACATACAGTAAATTCCGCCGTGATGCGTTTTTGCATGATTGCATGTGATCCCCTGAGAAGTGCAGGACAAAACAAAAGACAATATAATGCTCTGCATTGTTTAGATGAGTGCATGTGAAGAGCTTATCATTTCATCTCCCCAGGAATTCCACATTCTAGCACTAGATGACAGTGTGGGGAAATGGAAAGCTACAACACGGCCGGGAATTACACGGTGGCTGAGATGCCAAGTAACTGACAAGCCACGTACTGTTAAACAATAATGATCGAGTTGCGTGTTATATATATATATATAATTATATACATGTCGTACTCAGCTACTACGTACACAGGACCAACTAACAATATGTTGCCAAACCTATAGCTCTTGTCACGAAGCTGTACTATAGCTACTCTCACTGAGAATCTCTCTGTCTCTCTCTTGATCTGTTGGGTGTGTGTATACATCTCCATCTCAAAGGATAAATGGTTTTTTTTGTAACGGATAAATGGTTTTTGGTAACGGTGGTCAGTTTTTATTTCCTTTTAAAAAAATTAAAAGGAATAAATTGTATGTTTAAATTCTGTGCACAAGTAGTTTGTACTAGCTAGTTGAGCTCAATTATTGATCGATTGGTATAGCCGAGTTTTCTACTGGCGCCACCCTTTTTTTTCTACTGGCAGTTTGAAAGGAATAGACATCTCAAACATCTAAAAATCTGATTCAGCATATGTACATTGACAGTGACAAGTAACTATATATGTAGGAGAGGTGCTAAATGAAGGCAATATCGTATGGAGATTGTGCTTGCATTTGCCACCCAAGCATTTGGGCCGACCTTATCTTATTCAGCTGTTTTTCGATCATCTCCAGGAAAATATATAGAAGGTCTAGTATAAATATTATTTACAAGAAAACAACAGACGATATATATTTGTATTTGTACTGGTCCTGTACTGCTAGCTTTAGTGGTTGGCAATGACCAATCTCTGGAGTCCAACCACTTAGAAAATGCAGAAAACAACATTTTTGATGGCATACATGTCGGCCTTGTGAGGTTAGGTAGGTTGCGCGGCCTCCACGCTTGATTATATATATTCAATCGATCGATGCATGCAGAGAGTGGATCAGAATGATTTAAAAAACGAAAAAGGATTCAAACAAAAAAAATGCCTTCCATTTTTTCAATATACTGTTCACAACAAGTTAATTAATTAGTCTCAGAAATAAACTAATTAACTTACTTTAAAGGTAAGGGAGGGAGTAGCAAGTGGCAGTTCGGCTCCAATCATACACTGAGTATATCGCAAGATGGAATCTGAACGTGCTAAGCTGGTTGGTCACATTTTTATGGTAGAATACTGCCTATTTTTTTTCTCGAATACACAAAAGGCTTGCGTATCTTTTGTATTAGACAGAGAAACAATATGGATACAACGGTGCGCCGCGAATGACGCACTAGGGGTAATAAAGTTGTACAATCGGTTCAGTCCTCCCTAGCAGAAGAAGATCAGAAAGCTATTACTACCTAGTCGTCACCAGCAATCAGACATGTTGGCTAGCGCGACGCCTCGGCCTCTCTCCTACGAAGAGCTCCCGAAACACCTCATCGGTTGAATATCGCCTATTTGGGTAAATATGTCCTAGAATTTATATGCAGATGCTTTATTTTCATGGATTTAGTATTTTAGGTAATTTTCAGGACATTGTTGTTCAGTAATAAGCGCATGCCCATTAACATTGAAATACTCGTGGTGACTTAATTGTTGATCTCGAGATAAGGTAGAGTGTACATATATTCCTATGCACTTGCATTTTCAGTGTCTGTGTCTATGTCTATGTTGTTATTTGAATTTTTTTAAAAAAAACACCGAATAGGATTGACGTCTTGTAAAGGAAGAGAACGAATCTAAAGAGTAATAAAGAAAGATAATAATTATATGAAGTTGACATATACTCCCTCCATTCCAAATTATAAGTCATTTTGACTTTCTAGGTTCATCTATTTAGTTATGTATCTAGACATATTCATATTTTTATATATCTAGATACATTTAATCTAAATACATGAACCTATAAAGTCAAACCGACTTATAATTTGGGATGGAGGAAGTATATGTTTGCATGCGTGTGGTCTTATTTATAATCGATCGATAGTCCAATCGAGATCAGGAGTAACATGAATGAATTAGAACATTAGTTAATGAATTCTGGAAAATAAATTAAATTCTCTAAATTTTGTTGAATGTAAAGCAGAGGGAAGACTTCAAAAAGTAGAATGGCTTTCCTTTTTTTTTCCATCATCGATGGCAGATTGCATTATGCACGTACGGTCGTGTAAAGTTGGGCAGTAGTACTGCCTGATGTGTCAGGGGATGTTGGGAGTCAAAGTCGTCGATGACTTTTCCACTTGATTCTCCGATCCGGCGACATTCGTGGCCCGCAGATGTTTGAGTTTGACCAGCTAGCTGTACTACGTGACACTGACTTGATTTTGACCCTTTTTGTGCTCTCTATCTTGAATGCGTTGCTAGCTAGGAGCTCTTAGCAAATTCCAATAAGCTGCAGTCCAAAGCAGTGTCAATGATATAGAACACGGTCCACATGTACTAAACGTTCAAATAGTTAATTATTCTTCGTTCATGCAACAAATCGAATGCAATTAATAGCAACTCATCAACCTCCATACGTGCCAATTAATGCATGCATGCCCCCGCCTGCCGAAATTCAAGAGCTAGCTCCAAGAAAGGTCACTTTCTTCACTAAGCTAAAATTTGTTGTATGATGACACTGTTCAATGTTGATACTCGTATTTGGTTATGGATACTATGTACTGAATGTTGTCAATGTTGTCTTTGCTAGTCAAGGGGCTCGCAGCGCAATAGCAAAGTCCATTGGTTGGGGGACTCCCACCCAGGGTTTAAATCTTGGGTGCGACACAGTATCCTGCTAGCTAGAAGATTCTTTTCAATTACGTTAATTTTCTCTAGACACTTGGCTATTAAAATAATGTTTTCTAGAAGTGAATGGAAGTTAAAATGACCAATATGACCTTTGAGATTATTATCTACAATTCTTAATAGTTATTAAAAATCATGATTTTTGTATATAAAGTCACATGAAAACAAATGATATATCAAAATTGTAGATACCCAATGTGATATACAACTTTGCTTTGACAAGTTTTTAAAATTATTATGAAAAACCCATATTTTTTAAAATTATTATGAAAAAAACCCATATTAAATCCTTAGAATTTGGAATTCAAAATTTAAAATATTGACTTTTTTTATAAAAAAAAAGAGGAGGCGAGGGTTCACACTCTAAATAGTTTTAAATCATAAACTTGTCAACTAAAATGTTGTAGATCTCAAAGTGCTCCATAAAGTTTTTTGAGCGCTCTCGACTTGCATTGTGGTATTTCTCATGTGTACTGGATAAATTTCACAAGCACACATAATATATCATTGGTTTTTACCTTACGTACACCATCCCCTCGTCCTGCACACGAACAACAAAAAGAGGAGGCGAGGGTTCAAACGAGGAGATCACCAGGCGTCGATCAAGAGCGATCGAGTAACTCGTTCGATTGTTCCTTCTTTCTTCCTTCCCTAATTCCGACAGGGCTTAGAATAGGCCGACCGAGGGGAGGCAGACTGCCTAGGCGGTGGGGAAGGTGAAAAAGTGCTTGAAAGTTTTGCCGGGGCAAGGGATGGGCGGGGAACGCCATGGTTAGAGGGTTGAGGTCGATCGCCGCCAAATTTTTAATCGACATGAGCTCGCCGTCATTGCAGCAGGGATGTGGTGGTTAGCGCCGGGGCGGGGATGAGGAGGAGGGCGGGTTGAGGATGAGCTCTGGTTGCTCGACGGCAAGGGAGGCCTAGGGGAGGCTAAGGAGGGGCACCGGGAGGGTTGTAGGCGGCGTGGCCGAGGACAGCAGGGGAGGGATGGATGTTTCGGGGAAGAAGGAGGCCGTGCGGCGCAACAAGGAAAGAAGCCTCGTGTTATATCTCTATCCATTGATGAAGCTGTGTTTTGCATTGGTTTTTACCTTACGTACACCATCCCCCTCGTCCTGCACTGCTACACTCTACCTAAACCCTATAGTTATTATTGGAAGTAAATTCTATAGAACGGACGAATAGAAGATGACAACCAAACATCGTGTAACTAAAAGCAGTGTGGTAAATGGCAGTTGTATTGCTATCACTCTGCTAGAGAGTAGAAGATTATGTCCCCCCACCCCCGAAAGATGACAAAAGTTTTGCCGGTTTTTATTAGACAAAGAAAAATAGAAAAACAATACAAACCAGAAGAATAATAATTATTGAAAGGAAAAAAAAAACTAGAAGATTATGTTTACACGTATGCGACCACTGCATCATAATATCTCGGTCGGGACGTCGATCGATCGAGTACTGTGCGTGACATAGCTACCTGGCAAGCTATAGCTTAGCTTTAGCTGGCTCGCTTGCTTGCAGCAAAGCAACAAGAGTACTGTGCGTGCACAGTCGCTCTTTCTTACCAGATGGGATGCTGCATCATGCATGCATGCATGGATGGATTCACACACCCTCCAGAAGACATGCATAGAGTATTGGCCTGGGGGACTGTTGGGCCGTGAACATAAAGAAACTGCACATATCTAGTACGTGATGCATGTGTGTGTGCAGTCGGCATGCACAATATTGGCCTCTGAAACCCACCCCCGAAAAGCACCCATCACACGATTCAGAGCTCCAGTCTCCAGATAAATTATTGCTTGTTGTAGCTATAGTATACACTGTACGTCGCTGTTGTATATGCTAATATGCATGTGTACGTGGCCATCATGTTGTTGGACCCTCTCTTATAGCTTGTATATATCTTGTCCTTCTTTCGGTCTTTCCTAGCTCCTTTTCTTTTTCCTATTCTATCATGTTGTTTTTACATACTTCTTCCGTTTGTGCATGATGCTGATGATGCCGGCCTTCGTCACTCAACTGTCCTTATATTGTTACACATTTGTCCAATTGTCAGAATATATAGTTTAAGGAATGTGAGTAGGTGTACTGGTATCATCAGTTTAATTTGTCTTAATAATTAATATTTTTTTTGAAAACCGGGCTTAACCCGTATTTTATTAAGAGAAGTGGGAACAAACAACAACACCTAATGCAAGCCCCTAGTGAGATGCCCGGAGATGCACTAGCTAGGTTAAACACACTTACAAGGGGCACCGGATTGAAAAAAATATGATAAATAGTGCACCGGCACAAACGGAGCAGCAGCAACCTAAAAAGACATAAAAGAAAAAGAGAAATAAAGGATACACAGAAGGGGTGACCGCCCTCCACACCTAAGCCCTACAACTGTGCCTCTGCAATAGAGCAACGCCACACAAAAATCATCAACTCAGGAGACCGTCCAATAGCCGGCAAATGATGGTAAAGCATCCGCCAACGAACCAAGCAACAACTTCCACTCTTGGCGGCTCGGCAGCTGCCTAAGAGGAGGCCAAAAATACATACATCACGACGGCAAAGCTAATAATTAATATTTGTAATCGGTTTAGAAACGCTATATATCCAGAATTCAAAAACCAATAAAATATATATATTCCATTATTCGTCCCTTCTCTGCATTAATTAGCAATTGTTTTTCTTTCAGTTAATCTTTTTTTAAGTGCAACAAGTTAATAATAATCATTGTACACAAGTTCTTCTATACCCGCAAAATGTTTCAACAACTTCAAATATTTTTATTTATATGATCATTTATAAAAAAAAAATTAAAAATCTAACCTACCAACCATACAATGTCACAAAATGATTTTGATTCATCCAGCTGCACTCAAGAGAATTTGAATCTAAATAAGAAGCGTTTGTCTCATAATCCTTCTTTCGATTCCCTAATAAGGTGCATGACGACTCAATGGTGTTTCAGTTTAAGGAGTGTTCGTGCACATTAAATGCGAACCAACAACATCGCAAGCCCCTAAAACTTCACTTTTTACAAACATGAAAACACCGATGATGAGAGAAAAGAAAAAAAAAAGTTTCACCATGGTGAAAACTTTGAGCAATCGCTTCTTGTTTCACATGCGTTGGAATCGGGGTGAAATACCCTTCTCTTGATTGAGAAGTGCAACAAGTTAATAATAAATGTACACGTTTCACTATGGAACTATGCAATGAAACCGTGTAATGAGAGAAATGTTGTGGGACCTATATATGAGCCTAATGAAAATGGTGTTTCAGCGTTGAGGGGACGTTATTTCACCTCCAAATTTTCACATCTTGAAAACCGGGAGGTGAAACACTCCATTGAGACGCGCCTAACAAACGTACCTGAAATCATCACACATGCCTCTGCTTTCGACAGGCATGTCTACTATACAAATTGAACACATTATGAAACTATATTCTATGATATATCTAATTATACTAATTTGATACCATGATTCTTTACGGTTTTCTCCAGAAATTCGGTCAAAGTTATAAATTTTTTGACTTAGACAACTTAATTTAGAAATTGATTTATTCAGGGCCGGGCTCCTCCGATCCTTTAGTAGTACAGTAGTATATCCAATAATAATGACAAAAAAGAAGCAGCCTTGTCTAAACGAAAGTGCTTCATCGTCACTGACGACACAGTGAGGCGACGACAGCGAGCTGTACTGTACTGTATTTGCGGGTGATACTGATGAGGCGTAGTGCAGCAGCACCTCGGGCTTATACATATCTTGTAGGGCATAAATGTTTCTTGCGGATAGAAGAGATTGCAGTTGCAGCAGGCCGTTGTTGCAGTCCGGCTCACTTTCACCCCCTGAATCTGAATGGCTGAAGGACGCTAGCTGCCGAGCAGAATGACGAGTGACGCGTACAGCTTTTCTCTAGCCGATCTCTTTCAGGTCCAGCGCACGCAGAGGCGGCCAGAAAACGATGGACGACGACGACGGCGACATAATAAGCCGCCAGCGCCCAGCGCCAGCCAGCCAACACATGCAGCAGGAGCAGCGGCCGGCCGGCGTCGTCAGTCAGACATGTGTTTGTATCCACCTGATAACAAGCAAAAGTCTCTTCTCCAACGTTCCGTCGATCTCTCGCCCAGCTGGCCGGCCGGGCGCGCGCAGCTAGCTCTGGCCATACGCATGCATGCTTGCAGGCCCGCGCCGCGCGCGCACACCACATTATTGGCAGGTTCAGAGACCTTTCAGACGACGGACGGATGGATGGACGAAGCCGGCCGGCCGGCGTACCACCGTCTGGGCGTAGTCTGGCTCTGTGCCCCCCTCTCCGTCGTCTCTTCCTCTACGACCTTTCCTGGCTTGGCGCGTTTCCCAGCCCGGCCGGCCATCAGCGCTGCAGTCGCCGCGCGCGCTCCGGCCACTACTGTTGCAGTGTTGTCCACGAATCACGAGGCATTGGCATTGGCAGGTTCAGGACGTACTCTACCGACTGGCTGGCGGCCGTAGCGTGTCCATCTGCATGCATATGATGCACTGATGCCCTGAGCCGTCGTCGTCGTCTGATCTGAGCAAGGACCGACCGCGTCCGGCGGGCCGGCGAGAGATCAGTCGTCAGGCCAGGCGGCCACCGGGCCAGAGTTTGGTTGACGGCTACCGCGCGGACGCATGCGGGCGCGCGCTCGTGGTCTCATCTCGTGGCTGTTGCAGCACCGCAGCACCGATCTCCTCTCTCCAATAATTTCCCGGCCGGGCGGGCGGCCAGGGCGGGATCGGAGCGCGGCCGGCCAGAGCACACCGGTACATTCCCACGTCTTGTCGTCCGGCACCGGCCCCGCCGGGCACGGCATCGGAGTCCGGGCGCTCCGCTGTAGCGGGCCGGGGCTATACGACGCTAGCAGATGGATCGATGGATTGATAGATGCATGCCTCACGGGCCCGTACTCCCACGCGCAGAGCGAGACTGCGCAAGTGCAGGCATGGGTCACTCGCGTACTGCTGCTGGTTGACATGTCGGCAACTCACAGTCACAGGGAGGTCAGCTACTAGCTGTAACAGCTCTGTGGTGTGGAGTCTTGGGGAGATGACCATGCAGGCCTATCGTACCGTAAACGCAGTTGTGCCGGGGGGCCGGGACGACTTTCATTTCACCGTTCGTTCAACGTCGTCACCAGTACTGTAGCTGCTACCTGCACAAACGAGGAAAGGATAAGCTCGTCTTACATTCAGTTTGTATATTTTTCATAATATGTGAATAAATGAAAGCTGTGGTCTGTGGAAAGGAGCACGATTAGAAAACGTATCGTTGGGCTTTTGGTTTCACTTGCCCGGGTTCACAAAACATAAACTTGAGGAATTTCTCCTTGTCCATTCAATTCACAATACTCTATATATGTAAGTGTGAAAGAAGGCTTTTGATCACTTTACACTTTTCATAGCCAAGCCAGAACACTCGAGCTGACTAAGAGGGTGTTTGGATTCTTAGTCTTTCATCTGACTAAAATATACAAGTTGGGTACCCTGACTTCTCTATTTTAGTCAGCTCTTGGATTTTAGCACCCCTGTTTGGAAGTAAAGTGACTAAAATAAGGGTGACTAAAGTTTTAGTCACCCAATCCAAACAGCCATAATTCTATTTTTTTTCTTCCTTGCCAACTTTTACTACGAACAATACATGTAAGTGTGAAAGAAGGCTTTTGATCACTTTACCGTGTTTCCTCAATTGATCGTAGTAAATGTCATGATGATGATTATTTATATATGTTTATATCATGTAACTCGTCATACGACCAACCAATAAACAGGGTCTCGTGACAACCTAGCTCGTACAAACAGGCAACCAAAACGCCATGCCCTTTCATCCATTGGGCCTGGCTATACCTCAAGAGCTATAAGCTCCTCCCATATACAAGTCAGGCTCCTAAGTTCATCCGCGAAGAAAGAAGCCATGCCCGGTAAACACGGTGGTGGATGGAGTGCCGGAGCATTTGAGGAAAGGGAGACGGCTCTGGCATCATGTCGGACGAGAGAGAAATGGACAAGGTCACGGGCCTTCTATTTGCCAAAATTATTTGGGTTGGGGTAGCTAAAATTATCATAGGTTAGCAAGTACTCCCTCCGTCCCAAAATAAACGGGGTTTTGGGGTAGCATAAATAGGTAGTAAAGATTTAAATTTCAAATAAATTTGTTAAAAAACTAGATCAAAAGATCTTTCCAAAGATAATAATTATCCTAATATAAATATTAATCCTATTTTAATCATCTCAATGTTTCAGTTTTTATTTTGCAGCTGACCACTGCTATCCTAGATCATATTATCGGATCAGCTGACCACTCAATGTGGATCTCAAGTCTCGTGCTTGTACGGGTGGCAGAACATCGGTCAAACACTGCGACAGCATGCAGAGCTGGCTATCTTCAGAGAGAGAACATGTCCATGTCGTCGCTTCTCTCAAAGTTCATTAAAAAATTAAAGAGGCGGCCTTTTTTAGAAGGGAACAATCAAAAAGCAACTGCTGATCGAGTATATGAGGTCATTCTTCTTGTGTGATGTGATGATTAAACAAATGAATGAAAAGGGTAATGATTGAGCTTTGATGATGCCGGCCGTAAGACCGAAAGAAAACCAGCTGCTGCTGAGGTGAGTGATGAGGTCGTCGTCATTCCTCGAAGACACGAAAGCCCACAAAAAGGTCTCATCGATCACAACTTTCTCCTGCACTAATATACTCCCTCCGTCCCTTTTTGTTTGTCTCTACAGAAGCGTGTTTGTGAGGGAAACACGGTTCTCTAGAGACAAACATTTAGGGACAGAGGGAGTATATAGTTTGTCTCTCACAGTCTTGGTTCAAAAAAAAAAAAAAATTAAGTCTCTCTCACAGACTTCACAGTCTCACTCACCACTTTCTCTCCCACCTAAAAGATGGCAGCTTGGCTGTGTGCGGACCCTCATGAACATCTCATATGTAACCCTAAGTTCACTCCAAAAACATTCCATAAAGTTAATTAACTGCTCAAGAGATCGATGTTTGTTTGAGAAACCACCACATTCCGTTGCTGTCATCGTTTTTGGCCATTTGGGTTTGTGGTAGCTTTGTTTATTCAGTCTAAACTTCTTCTTTTGAATATAATAAGGATGTAGGAGTAGTGTATTATGAATTTATCCAAAAAATTTTGGTAGAAGCGTATCTCCATTCCTCATGGTTGTATTAGGACACTCACAATGTAGACTCTATCATAGAGTCTAAGCGTATTTATTATCTTCGTATTTATTGTGTTTTGATGATGTGGCGCTAAAGTGGCAGTGTATTTATGGAAAAAAAAACCAAGACTCCAAGTCTTATTTAGACTCCAAGTCCACAATACCGAAGTATTAAATGTTCTTAGACTCTACGATAGAGTCTGCATTGTGAGTGCCCTTAAGTGCATCTCCAGTCGATTGAGTAGAGATTATCTCCTTTCCTGATAAATACAACATGTGGTCCTTGTATTGAAGCATAAATATACTATATGCTTGAACACAGTAACACTGTGGGTAAGTCATTCTAAAATTTTTGGAGAGTCAAAGCATATAAAGTTTGACCAAAATTATAATACTAGCCAAATGTGATATCAAATATGTATACTATGAAAATATAACTAGCGAAAAAAAAATCCAATGTTACTTAGTTGGCATACTAAATGTTATTATCTTGTCATATAAATTTGGTCATACTTGAGGTGCTTTTGACTCTTCAAGAATCTTGGAATAACTTACAATTTGAGACGATTATTATCGTTGCTCACGACTTTTCCCTTAAATGCCTAGTTTTTTTTTTTACTTAGTTTAATTGGACATTTAGCCGGGAAAATGGTTTATCCACCAATAGTCTCATGCTAAATTTCCCTAAAAAGTCATTATTGAACATGGAGATTTAGGGTTTAGGGTTCCCTATTTAATAAACAATTCAGGATTGCCTCAGTTTAAACTAAAAAGGAAGTAAAGAACGTGGTTCTTAAAGGAAATTATAAATAGGGGACCAATAATTTTAAGAGAAAAGACTCAGTAAATCTTGAAAACATTGCACTAATCGTTCTGTAATATTTTGCCTAGCCTATTGATTACTGTACACTGTTTTAGGAGAATATAAAATATTATGATTCTGACTTGCAAATTCTACCTGAAAAATTAATCTTCTAATATGATTTATGTAATGTTCGGATCTCATTTTTCATAGTAATCTAGATAGTGATGTGCTTGGATCTTGGATTATTCTCTTTGTATAGTGAGGATCTCCAAATAGCAAGGTTTAGGTAGATAGTTGGGTAAGAAAAAAATCTCATTCTAGCTAGAATCCAAAGTGCTTGGATCTCATTCTCATTCTTCCTCCTCATTCTTAGTTTTCTTAGGAGAACCAAACAAGGTCTTAATTTGGAACTGCATTGCCTACCTTGTAGGTCATGCATGCATATGCATGTGTTATGCTTACACATACCACATTACATTTATCTCTGTCAGAGCCACAACCTATATATTGGTAAGATGTAGGAGTAGTGCATCTCTGTCAAAATGAAAGAGTGTACTGTATATGTTAGCACCAATAATAGATCGATGGAAGAGCTATAAGTAACCAGGGGGCGTGAGAAGGTTATAGTAAAAAGAACAAAAAACAGAAAAAAAAAAAATCAATTACAAATATATATGCAGCAGTAGGGCCCTTTCTCCTCTCCGAGCTAATGAGATTCAGTCATTCAGAGGGACCTTCTGCATTATTATTCAAACAACGACGACAGGCGCTGCAGGCTTACATGATGCCTGGGGCAGCAGCAAACGCATCAGTGCGTGCCCACGCTCATATAGATGGTAAATAAAATATATATAGTCCAGGGATTTAGTATAGATGTTCTTGTTGTCTCGCCGGCTTTGGACTCACCTGCTTGGGCTCACCTGCTTGCACCTTTTCCTCTTTGCGGATCTGGCTCATCTCACTGGAGATATATATATATATATATATATATATATATATATATATATATATATATATATATATATATATATGCCGGCCTTTGCTTGCTGTTGCTGATGCTGGTCCTGCATGCCCTACTACCCTCCGGTCTGGTCCGTGTATAACAGAATATCGATCCCGATCAGAGAATCCCCACATCCTTTTTGAGTAGGAGTACGTTTTGTCCACACTGTGCGCTAACCATTGGTAAAACCAACCTCGTAGACCGGGCTAATTAGTTCAGTACGTTGAAATTTGGAGAGTAAATAAAATATATAAACATGCATTGATCTACTTTGCATTGCAAATATATACTTCATCCGTTCTATACTGTAAATCGTTCAATTCTAAATTCTAAACTATAAACCTATTCTTATAAAAAAATTGTAAGTCGACCATTCCAAGAATCTTGGAGAGTTAAGATATCTTAAGTTTGACCAAACATATATGATAAGACTATAACATTTATTATGCCAACTGACTCAACTGAGTATTGTTGGATTCTTTGCTACTTATATTTTCATAGTATACCTAGTTGACGCCACAAATCTGTATAATTCTCTCTATAATTCTGATCAAACTTGAGATACTTTAACTCTTTTGAAGATTCTATAATTTAGAATAGAGAAATTGAACCATAACTAAAAGGTATCTCTCTAAAAAGTTAGAGAAATGTATAGTTTAATTAAATTATAATCTATTTGAACTTTATATATATGTGTGTTTTTTTTTTTGACCCTGTTATTATTACTTAGAAAAGTCAAAATGGTTTACAAATTAGAATTCAGTGTCAGGAGGAGAGGGTTCTGGCGTTGGGCCATCGTTGCCTGCTTGTCGGGAGCAAAACAACGGCCTGACTAACTTTGGAGCCGCACAAAGCCCATCTGACTTTCCTTGAACGCAAGCCCATTCGATGGATCGGCCCGAATTCTGTCTTGCCTGCTCGTTCACCTTGTTTTTTTCTCTCGTAGTAGTCCAGTTCGGATGTTCAGTTCGGAGTTGAGAGACATCAGTGAAGGGCCACAGCACAGAGAGTCTCCGTCAGCCAGACTGCAAGTGGACTGCGAGGGAGCGTCTCCTCCGCCTCAGATCCAGCCCCCACCGATGCGAGCTCCGGCGATGCTCCTTCGCTGGGCCGTGGGGGCGCTCGCCCTCGCGGCGCTCCTCGCCGCCTCGCCGGCCGCGGCCTTCTACCTCCCCGGCGTGGCGCCCAACGACTTCCACAAGGTACCGTTCCCTTCCCTCATTCCCACCTTCCTCGTAACGTAACAGTTCTCCCCATCCACAACCGTATGCGCTGGATCTCGGCGACCAGATCCACAGTGTTTGGTGTTTATCGAGTTGGATGCGAGCGGTGGTGTTTGGGATCTCGCTCGCTCACTTACTCTTACTCCTCGTGTCGTTGCGGTGTCACACTGGTGTAATCTGACCAATTGCGCTGCACTGCTGCGTTGCTGCTCAGTGTTAATGACGCACCGCCACTTCACTTGCTCCCTGACATTTGATCGGGATGCACATAGAATTCTGGACTACTAGCATCCATTTTTGGCCAGGTCCCTTGCTTCAAATCTCTATGTTAAAACGTTTTCACCTAAGTGATGAAAAATAACTGAAAACTCTATAGTGGATCTGAAGTTTGCTTAATGTTACTGAATCTTATAAAAATGAGAAAATTGTGTGGTGAGTATGCCAGTCTATGCCCACATGTATTCAGAATGTTCAGAGTACAGAACAGTCTGCACCCAGATGTGGATCCACACTACTGTCTGACTATCATATGTGCCCATGCATCACTCTAGCTAATTTACTTTTGCTTCTGATGACTCATGACAACCCATTATTCGCAGATCCTTAAATATCAAGCATATATGTGTGCTAGTAGTTATGTTTAGAGAAACAAATGTCAAATGGTGTGCGTGTTTCAATCTTTTGAGCTAGGGGAAAAAATAATCTATCCCTCTTATGATCAGAGCATTACACTGATTAATTCGTAGCCTTTTATTTTACTGAAATATGTGTTGCATGTTCTCTAACTGGTTCATGCATAATTCTCTGCAGAAAGATCCACTTTTGGTGAAGGTGAATAAGCTGACATCCACAAAGACACAACTTCCCTACTCGTATTACTCTCTTCCATTCTGCAAGCCAAACACGATAGTTGACAGCGCAGAGAATCTTGGAGAAGTTCTGCGTGGTGATCGCATTGAGAACTCTCCTTATGTGGTCAGTACTAGATTGCTGCTTGTCACATATTCACCTGTGTAATTTGTAATGTACCAGATCACTGAGTTGCCATCTACTTTGTCGTTTCTGGTTTGTGCTGTAGTTTGAGATGGGGGAGCCCAAGATGTGCCAGATTATCTGCAGAGCAAAAATTGACGATAAACAAGCAAAGGAGCTCAAGGAAAAGATAGAGGATGAGTATCGGGTGAACATGTACGGATTTTATATGTTCATTGTAATTTTGATTGCTTGACAAATTCTGGAGTTACATGATGAATTTTCTTCACAGGATTCTTGACAACCTCCCACTAGTTGTTGCTATTACAAGGCAGGATAGGGATGCTACTGTTTACCAGGCTGGATATCATGTTGGTGTCAAGGGCCAATATGCTGGTGTAAGTTTGTGTGCTCAGCTGATGTTTTACTTTTAACAGTGTGTAGGTCTCCTTTTTTTTTTCTCTCTCTCTAGGGGGTGTAGTTATCTTATTATAAAATGTATGTATATGTTACAGAACAAGGATGAGAAGTCCTTTATCCACAACCACTTGACATTTTTAGTAAAATACCACAAGGATGAAACTACAGATCTCTTTAGAATTGTTGGATTTGAGGTCAAACCATTCAGGTTTGTTTTAGTTATGCTTGCCTTATTTTATTTTCATGTTGTCTTTTACATGCTGACATTATCTTGTTTACTCACTTATACATCTTTGTTAAATTTCTCGTGCCAGTATCAATCACCAGTTTGAAGGGGAGTGGAATGATAAAAACACTCGTTTAATCACATGTGATCCTCATGCCAGCAAGCTTGTGGTAAGCTCAGATACTCCTCAGGAGGTTGAAGCTGGAAAGGAAATCATATTTACCTATGATGTGGGCTTTGAGGTGATATTTCTCACTTCTGCTTCTCTTTTTTGTGCTCTAACTCCTTTCCTTAATACTCCCTCTGATTCTTAATGGGGGCCATTTAGGACATTGACATGGCCTTAAATGCGACACTTTGACCTGCAATTTTTTGTAAAAATATATTATGTTTTCTATATATATTATGAAAGTATTTTCCATGATGAATCTATTGCATGAACTGTGCTGTCATTTGTCAAGTTACTTATATTTTAAACTTTGAGTTTGTTTTAATGTTTTCTGATTCTCTTGGTATTGCTTTGCAGGAGAGTGATATCAAGTGGGCTTCTCGCTGGGACACCTACCTTTTAATGACAGATGATCAAATTCACTGGTTTTCTATTGTCAACTCTCTCATGATCGTACTCTTCTTATCTGGGATGGTGGCCATGATTATGCTCCGCACCCTGTATAGAGATATCTCTAGGTACAATCAGCTTGAAACTGAAGAAGAAGCCCAAGAGGAGACAGGGTGGAAGCTTGTTCATGGAGACGTATTCCGCCCTCCTGAAAACTCTGACTTACTGTGTGTCTGTGTTGGAACTGGTGTTCAGTTCTTTGGTATGCTGCTAGTAACCATGATTTTTGCTGTTTTGGGTTTCCTTTCGCCATCAAACCGGGGAGGACTGATGACTGCCATGCTGCTCACTTGGGTCTTGATGGGGTTATTCGCTGGCTATGCTTCTTCACGCCTATATAAGATGTTCAAAGGATCAGAATGGAAGAGCATCACCCTAAGGACAGCTTTCCTGTTTCCTGGGATTGCTTTCGGTATTTTCTTCATCCTGAATGCTCTTATATGGGGGGAGAAGTCGTCTGGTGCTGTTCCTTTCACCACAATGTTTGCATTGGTCCTCCTATGGTTTGGTATCTCGGTTCCTCTTGTATTTGTTGGGAGCTATCTGGGCTTCAAGCAACCTGCCATTGAGGCTCCGGTGAAGACAAACAAGATCCCAAGACAGGTCCCTGAGCAGGCTTGGTACATGAACCCTGCCTTCACCATTCTTATCGGTGGTATTCTTCCATTCGGAGCAGTTTTCATTGAGCTCTTCTTCATCCTGACATCAATCTGGCTTCACCAGTTCTACTACATCTTTGGCTTTCTCTTCCTGGTGTTCATTATCCTCATCATCACCTGTGCGGAGATCACGATCGTGCTGTGCTATTTCCAGCTGTGCAGTGAGGACTACATGTGGTGGTGGAGGTCTTATCTGACCTCAGGATCATCTGCAATCTACCTCTTCCTGTATGCCGGGTTCTACTTCTTCACTAAGCTGCAGATCACCAAGGTGGTGTCGGGCATACTGTACTTTGGCTACATGCTTCTTGCCTCGTGTGCCTTCTGTGTGCTCACCGGTACAATTGGCTTCTGCGCCTGCTTCTGGTTCACGAGATTGATTTATTCGTCTGTGAAGATCGACTAGGCATGTTGCATGAGCCTGCAGAGAGTGTGATGATCTGAAGCGGCCACCATTTTCCACTGGATTTTTTTTTCCTGATTTTTCAGGAAAGCTGTACTTTAGGTGTTAGCTTATAAACCATTTATGCCCACTGTGGTTCAGAGATGTATAAGGATGGGACACTACTGCCAGCTTCATATGCGGGGCAATTTTTTCCTTGTGTAATTGTGTTCTTGAGAACTGCTGTATACGTTCAATCCATGCCTCATTATCGTCTGCCACCCCTTTTCTGCCTCTGCTGCATGATGATGTTGATACGTGCTTGGCTTCATCAAGAATTGTTTGCCTTCAATTGTGCGTATTCAGAAGTGTTTGGTTCATCAACACAGAATGAGAAAATTGCATATTTAGGACACCAAACAACGCGCTTTAAAAGTATAGGACTCTAAACATTGACTTTGTTAAAATAACCCTTGAAACGTTGGCTTGTTCTTTTCCATGACATTTGGTGTATTTCATCAATTCGTTAATCTAAATACATGCATTTTGTCCCTGATGTGACCCTTTTGCCCTTAGGCGACCGGCCTCCGGGAGAGAGCTCTGGGTATTGTCGTCGCCGATGAGGTCGACACACCTCCGGAGACAGTCGCGGCCGTAGCCTTGCGATGGCATCAACCTCACCGGCGATGCTCACCCTCACCCAAGTTATTGGGACCGGACCGGAAATCGAACCGGCGAGGCCTTCGGTTCAATGGTTCACTGGTCCAACCGTTAGGAACCGGTTGAACCACCGGTTCAATTGCTTTTGGACCGGATGATCGAACCGGCCACAAAAACATTGAACCGTATATATATATAAAAAATAAATAGTATATTAATATATGATAAAGAAGAAAAATTTACATATGGAACACCATGTTCTTAATTGGTAAGATCAAGTGACTTATAACAATAAGTTCCCTTCAATTCATATAGTTCGTAAATATAGAGTCATGGCTTGCAAGAACACAACCTCGAAGGTTGTTTAATACAGTACAAAAATATGAAGTGCGGGATAACAGATGACTTAGAAATTGTTTTATATGGAGAGCTTAGAAATTGGCGCAAAATGGAGCTCTAATAGTAATTTAAATATTCATCATTATAATAGAATCTTAGATGTTGTAATAGATTGCACTGTTGTGAGGTGCCCGCTGAAATAACTAAGATGAATATATTATTTATCTCATTTAAACTTTAAAGCTCATAAGTCATATGTAATAAGTTTTAAATTTTTGAGATTTAAAAGAAAGCAATGACGTTCTGTTAGCTTGTATATAAGGAAAAAAAAAGTTCAGTACGCATGCATGCGATCAATCGCGAATCACAGAGAGTAGTAAAAAAAAAAATCTGCGATTCAGTACGCATGCATGCGATGTCCAGTGGATCAATCGCGAATCACAGAGAGTAGTCAAAAAAAAAAAAAAATCGAATCGCAGAGGGCAACAGGTCCAGCAGCTAGGTGGGGCCCCTGCTGCATGGTCCCCACAGCTGCATGCAGGCGCATGCACACCACTGCCCACCCGCCAGAGCTCAGCTGCATGCGCATTTTCAAAAGCTGCCCGGTTCACAAGGAACCGGCCGGTTCAGCGGTTCAGCAAAAAACCGGGCGGTTCAACCGGTTTTTCCGGTTCGATTGCATTCCAGTCTTTTAAGGTGAACCGGACCGTCTAAGGCTCTGGTTCGGTCTTTTACCGGTCGAACCGCCGGTCCGGTCCGGTCCAAATAACAGGGTCCCTCACCAAGCGAATGCTATGGACTAGCGGGATTTTTTATGCAAAATATTCGAATCGTGATTGATGATCGCTATCCATTTTACGTATTTCTTATGAATGTTAGGTTTTCAGTCGTGACAGGTGTTTCAGCTTAGCTTAGGATCCGTTTAGATCGGCTATTTTTTTTAAGCTATAGTTTTTATAAGCTATAATAATCGAAGAGAGCTAGCTAATTGTTTTTTAATAGCTGGAAGATTGGATCAGCTAGAACTTTTATACCAGCTAGCAACTTATATTATGTTAATAAATCAAAACGAGGTTTCGAAAATATTTATTTGCAAGATAGAATCTTAGGTCTCGACTCGAATTGAGGCAGCTTTGTCAAACCGGCTCTTTGAAACATGTTTATAGGGGTAGAGATTTGCATTACCTACGTGATGAGTATGTGTTTGCGTCGGTATTGTAGGAGTATAATTTAAAAGAGCAAAATGTACCACAAATCTATTAGCTTTTTGTTTTGTGTCATCTAGGTCTATCACATTTAAAAGTGCGGTTTTGGGTCCATCACGTTTATTTGGAGTTCACCGGAGGTCCAAATCTATCTAGAAGCATGTTGACAACCCGCCGACCTCACCTACCCTTTCAAGATTCATGCTCACCACATAATGAATTGAGCAATAATAAAAATATAGAGTCCACATTTGACATTGAAATTGCATTCCGTACTTAGTCATTTTAGTTGAGTATTGGAATTTTAATTTAAAATTCAATTGTGAATGTATGAGAACAATTTTTATGAATAAAGCTTGCAACATTTGTTTTATTGACCGGATCATAGTTGAATTATGAAATCAAAATTATGCTTATGAAATTTGAGTAATGATTTAATCGTAATTAGAAAACCCAAGTTAAAAATTTGAAAAAAAACTAACTTTCTAAAATATTTAGAATTTGACTTTGGTCCAAAAATAAAATTTGTAGAGCTTTTTAATTTTGAGCAACTTTCATGTTGCATGTTTTTGAAGTTTTCAATATGAAATTGTGTGTAATTTTGAAAAAGAAAAACGGGAAAAGGGGCGGACACGGTCGACCAAACTGCACTTTTCAAGATGACGAACCTAGACGAAGAAAAGGGTAATGAACCGTGCATTTTGCTTGTTTAAAAACAGCTACAACGGTCATGGTTTTTTTTATAAAAATAGTAGGCGCGGGTTTATGTTAAAAAATTGTTGACCACGGCCCGCATCTTCTTCCGTGGGCCTCACTCCCCTCTCGTCTCGCGTGCCCGCGCCGCCGCGATCGCCATGGCTCCTCCTCCTCCCAACTCCCGCCCGCCAACGCCGACGGCGTCAGCAGCTACGGGCACCTCCTCGTCGCGAATAGACTCGCCGTCGCTAAAGGCCGCGCTCGCAATGGCTCTCATCCACTACAATCGCCTCCCCGGCAAAGCTACTGCCACCGCCACCGCCGCCGCTACCACCGCCGCCGCCGCAGGCAGATCGCCCCCGCCTCTCGTCCACTGGAAGCGGAAGGTGCCATTCCCCTGGCAGCAGGACCCCTGGGACTCAACCCCTACCCTCCGCCTCTGACATTCGATCTTCTTCTCCCGCCCAGGCCAAGGACCGGAAGCGCGAAATCCTCCGCCTCCGCGAGGAGCTCAAGCTCCTGCAAGGTATGTACGCCCATGCCAATCTATCCGCCGCTATTGCCGGCGTCGTGTAAATTCAGTTTGTTATGGGAGCAGATGGGGCGCGCGGGGAGGAGATGGAGCCCCCGGTTGCGTCGTGCCGGTGCCACTTCTTCGACGGGTGCGGGGACCTTCCACCGCAGCAGGGTGGCGGTGGTGGGGAGCACTGGGTTGACGAGGTGCTGAGGAGGAGGTTTCTCAGACTCGGTATGGCTTCGGTGTGCTTGTATTTTGAAATTTCTGTGGGCTGTTAATGGAATTTACACTTCTGTGATGTGTGACAGTGCGGTGGAAGGAGAAACGACGGCGAGTGAATCGACCTCTTCCAACTTGTAGTTTGATTGGTTGGTTCTGCCTTGAATCTACTGTCATAATTTTGATGTCATTATGTCAAACATCGACAATTTGAAAAGTCTGTAAACAACAACCTTGCCCTTGCCTTGTACCGCATTTCTCCTGCAGTAGAAAATCTGTCAATGTGCAGTAGAAAATTTTGCCCTGTGACACTCATTTCTGATTATCTAGGGTTACTCTAGGAAGAGGAAATGTTATACTTTCTTGTTTCGCTTCTCCAGATTTCAACAGCGAGGATGAGATGCAGCAGCTCAGCATGTCGATTGATTTCCTGGTGGAGCTCTCAGACGGCATTTTTGCCAAAGTAAAATTCTATGGTTTGTTCACAACTAAGATATTTTGTTGTCTTTCTAAAAGTAAGATTCACTTGTGCAGAGTGAAGCTGGCCCCTCATTTGCTACATTTTCACACCAAGCAGTAGATTTTATTTTGGGTAAGTTATAATTGAGCTGTTATGTATTCGTACTCTGACCATTAATCTTTGACATAAACAGAATGCAATGAAAGTACGAATGTGATACTCATGTTGCATATACAATTGAAATGACCATGGGTAATCTTTTAATCATCCGGTAATCATGTTCCCTGTTCAGCTACACTGAAGAACATTCTTTCATCAGAAAGGGAAAAGGAGCTAGTTGGGGAGATAATCGATGGTTTAGTGACTCGTTTGATGAAAAGGATGTGCCCTGTTCCTGGAAATCCTGGTACTTCAGATTCAGGTGACACTTGGCATATTTATTTTTGTATTTGTTTTCCTAGACAAATACATTTAAAAGTAATCACATGGTTCAGTGAGCTGTACAGAACTTATGATTTATTTTGTAGCATCACTGCTTCTCCATATGCTTGTTGGGTAGTCGCATAGTCACAAAGTTTCTGGGTCGATGGGGTTGAGGTATGGGGTCGTGATACATGGTACGCTACTTATGAGAGGTTTTTACACTTCAGATCGAAAATGAACCCATGAACCTGGGTCAAAGTCGATGAACCTAGGTCGAGGGTTGAAGGTGGTGAACCTGTTTTTTGTGAACCTAGGTCGAGGGTCGAAGGTGGTGAACCCGTTTTTTGTGACTATGGGTAGTCGACTTAACCTTCGATTAAATTGGTTGTAGTTTTCTTTTTTGGAAACTAAGGTTGTAGTTTGGGCTCCTAAGTTATTCTTTGTTGATTCATGTTCATTGTTTCAATTTTTCTGTGAACATAAGCATAGTCCCTTTGTTCTGCAGTAGAGCACAAGGGTCCTGATGCTTCAAGGATCCATTTATTTTTTCTTTCTTTCTTTGTCCACATCTCTGTTAAGCTAAGTGTTAAGTTAAACTTGTGAAGTCATGGTCTTATGGACAGTATTTTCCAGTAGATACTGCAATGCAAACTAAGTATATCTTCCTTAACATTCCAGTTACCGATGAATCAGAATGCAATAATGCATTGCAGCTTCCAAGTTTCATCTGCATGAGATTACTATGAGTATAATTAGCTGTACTTTACATACTATCCCCGATTCCCCCATAATAGAGTCGAGTACACCTTAGGAACATACTATCCCCGATTCCCCATAATAGAGTCGAGTACACCTTAGGTGCCATTTCATTTTTAGTCCTTATAATAGTGGTACCAAGTATGATAAATTAACTGGAGACTCCATTACCTCGTGTTGTATATGTAGAAAATCTTAGTTTTTTTTCCCATTATTACACCCTTATTTCATGCTTTATTTACATCAAGTTGGCCATGTCTATGTGGCCATATTTTCTTGTTTTCCTAAGTCACATTTTCTTGTTTCTTTACTGAGAACTGAACATTAAATAAATGAGGTGCCTGTTGAATCCAACAATCGACAGACGTTTGCTTCTTATTATAACATATAGCCTATTGATGTCTGTTCCTTCCATCTTGTTCAATATTTTGCAGGATCAGCTAGCTGCTCAGATGCCCAGTTCTCTGTTCAGCACTTATTCCGTAAGTTGGGAGATAATGAATTCATTGGTCAGCGGGTAATCCTTGCAGTTTCTCAAAAGATCTCAAATGTATCTGAAAGATTGCTCTTGGTTGATCCGTTTGATGATGCTTTTCCTGATATGCATGACAATATATTCATCATGTAAGCTGCTCTTCATTTCTTTCTGATTTAAATTTTATTCGAAGAACCTTTACTCCTTAAGTCAATCATAGATTCATAAGTGCCCGGTGTGGTCTGAGAGTTGAGAATAAATATTTGACTTCTGTAGCACTGAATTATGGATGGAATATTCATTACTTCAGTAGTTTGCACATTGTATATTTTTAAATTGCAGAATAGTTCATAACTTCTTATATAGAGTAATTGTCAGACTGTCAGTAGCCTGATCTCCTTATATATTTATATGGTCACTGGTTTTATATTATGGCTACTGTGTTGCAGGTTCTGTTGAGATACACTCAAATATCTTGTTTCCTGGCTTTATCCATTAATTTCATTCAAAACATGCCATGCTATGATATTCCAAGCTGGCATAATTCTGAAAGATTGTAGTTATGATTCAACTAGTTTTATCTATGAGGTTCATCGAAACTGGGGCAATTTTTTATGCTCCCTAGTACGCCATTTCTGAAGCAAATTCTACTGATGCCTATTTAGTAACTGTTTATATGGATTGTATTCTTGCTATATCCATAAAGATTTTTTTGTGTGTGTTAAAGTTGGCCTCTAACTGTATCACTATATGTTATGCATGCTCATTTTGCCCCATGTTGCAGGATTCAGTTACTCGAGTTCCTCATATCTGATTACATGAAAGTTTGGCTGTGCTGTGAGCATATTGACAAAAGTTAGTGCATTCGTGCCCTCCAACAGTCATATTTTCTATTCTATATGAACTGCATTGTCACTCAACATGACTGAAGAAAGCATTGTTGACTCACATAATTGGGGGAAAAAGATCATATCCTTTGTTTTTACTTTGCTAAATTCTTCTGGTTCTTGTAACTACTGTTAAATACCTTTCATTTCTGTATTATATCGTACTACATGATTAATTGCTGTATTTTGATTTACAGACATAATGTAGAGAGTACATTGACTGAATATTATATCGCACCTGATGCCAGTTCAAATAATGCTCCATCATTGCGAGTCACTAGAAGAGCTTAACTAACTTAAACAAAACTATTGTTCAGGACTTCTCGAAGAATGTACCAGATCTGTTCTCAAAGCACGCAATGATTTGCAAATCCTGGAAAACATGAATGGCCTCTATGTGGTGTACATTGAGCGTGTGGTCGGAAGGTTGGCAAGGGAGGTGGCTCCTGCTGCACATCAGGGGAAGCTGGACCTAGAAGTTTTCTCTAAACTGTTGTGCTGAGAGTGCCTGCATCTGAATTTCCGAGCCTGAGCCCACCAAATGCTCAGGTCGGTTCAAAACCACAATATTATTGCTCCACTTAGTTTCATTTCGCTGACTTAACTCCATACCCTGTGAGTTGCTATAGACATGCTTTGTCTACTCTGCAAATTTAGGTGCATCTAAGGATTTCTGCACTTTGCCTTTACCCTCTACTGCTAGTTCAAAACAAAATGCTTTATCTACTCTGCAAGTATGATAGTATAAAGTTTTGTTTTTACTCCAATACACGCCATTCATGTTGATAGGTATGCATGCACATTTTGTATCTGCTTAAAAGTGGGAGTGTTTTTCTCAGATTAGAACACATGATCACCTTACAGCCAAGCTATTTTTGCATGATGTGCAGAGGATGTTGTTGTCTGTTGCCATTAGTGTGCATCTTGCTTTCAACATTTCTGTAACTTACGAGACTGGAAGAAATTTTTCAATAGGTATGCTGGGTTCCCTTTTAGTCAACAAGTAATTCCCCCTTCACACTTGTGGTTTTACCAGAGTGCTCCTTGTGGCCAACTATATGATGATTAACTAGGGATGTAAATTGATTAGCTCGCACATGTGTAACTCGGAGAATAGAGCAAATCTGGGACTGGGATCCATACTTGCTTGACATATCTGATTAATGTTGAGGAGGTATTGCAGTTTACAGTTTGTTCATATATAGGTATATGCATGGACATTTTGAACTTGTAATCTTTCGTTCAGAATACCACCAAAAGTTTTCCATATCAGAGCCTAACTCTGTTGTTTTCTTATTCTTTCTGTTAGTGAAAGTGGAGTTCTTTAGTTGGAAGGGGTCTAGCGAGGTTTGGAAATTCTCTGAAGTTGTTAGCCCCATTGCTATTGCTTTAACAACATGCTAAAGACGACAACATAGTGGAATAGGAGGGAGACTTTGATCACGTTCAAAGAACATAATTTGGAAATGAAAAGCCATATACCCAAGAATGCCAGTGTGCTTTCACTCTCCTTTTGGGAAAGAATGTGCTTGCACTCTTCACCCTAGGACAAGGTTGATAATCCCGTGCCCACTGCCCAGCTTGGCTCTACCAAATCGGTGCTTGAGTAGTTACATCACCTTTTAGTCAGCAACTATCATATCTCCCTGTCTCCACCTGTATAACAACAACTGTCACCAAGCAAGGTACTGGTAATCAATTATATCAGGCTCTTCCCTGACTTTATCTTGGCTAAGCTCAACTGTCCTCTTCGTCCATTGACAAGCCCTTATGCCAGATCAATGCAAAGTCCTTTTCATGTAGACCAATCCCATGAAGCATCGCGCCGTGTCCTTTCCGATCCATGAGTTACGTGCATTTCTTAGCCGCCTGAATCTGGCCTTCAGCCTTCTCCCTGAACGGTGAAAGATCTACATCCAGGTTTGCTATGATGTAGTTTTCTTACCTTCAAATCTGAAGGAACCGAATGGGTGCACACTGCACACTACTTCAAAGTTGAAGGTTTAACTCGCTATTGAGCTCAGCTAGTGGTTGATCACGGAAGTGAAAATCTACTGGAAGATTTGAACTGCCATATATGTCTTTATCAGATTCCTTTGTTTGATGAACTTGCTTGAGTGGGAGAAGTGGTTTCTCTTTTAACCCTAGAGTACTATCCCGTTAAAGATTAATATGTCTGGGATATTAACTTTATTGTATATATACTATATATTTGTCAACTAACAAATTGTTTGTGCGAGTAATCTTGAAAAAAAGCCTTGTAACTTCTGTATTTGCAACCTGAAGTTTGGTGGAGGTCATCTAGAATATGATGTGGTATGATAAGCTGGTCGATTGTGACAAGCCAAACTGCCCCCACATCGACTTGTCCATTTGCCGTAAACGACGGAGCACCATGTGTGGTCCTCGGGATATCTGAGGTCCCTTGCATGAAGCCACAGAAATACTTATATAGAAGTTGCAAGCTTGCAGGTTGCAAATATAGGATATTGTGCATAACCTTCTGTACCAGTGCGAGTGTCACACTGTCACACTCACACCTACAGTAAGGGTTACAGAGGAGGGCCACAAAAAGTCAAAACCTTTGTTTGTGATGTTAGTTGTGGTGTGTTTGTGCAGGTGTTTGTGTTTGGCTGGCGTGAGGCGTGTTGTACTTGCCTGCACACGTCAAGATGTGAACACAGGAGAGGTGGATGTGAGATACTAGCTAGATGTGGCATGCTGGGCGCTGAGCTCTTGATGGAGAGCTAGCTATCTCTGCGCAACGGTTGCTTTAGTTAGTAGGACCTGCAATGCATTGGCCTTTAATAACTTTCTTGCATCGTTGTGTCTTGTTATGTATAGCTAGTCACCTTCTTCTTCATCAATGCAATAACAAGAAGGCTCTCCTGCATGCTTGGTCGTTTGAGAAACTAAATGCACATACAGCCCTCATGCATGAGCAAGAAGATGGAGGCAAAACGAGAGTGATGTGAGATCAGGTAAAGGAGAAAATGGTCATATATAGGTGATCACATCAGGTTAGCCTCTGTTGTTGCTTGCAATATTGGTGATGCGTGGAAGAGAACCGTAACCATTATATGGAGCTAAATTATCGATCGAGTAAGGGTCAGTGGCGGATCTAGGCTTTAGCTGTGGCCTGTGGGGCCACCTGACCCATAGCTTTTGCTAAAATATGTTTATACCCCTTAATTTTTTTTAATTATATATATTGATGATGTTAGTTAATAATTGATATGAAATCAATAAGCTTTGGCTCCGCCGTAGGTTTTCAAGGTATGTCAAGTGGCCCTGCGAGGCTGATGCGTGGGAGGTCTTGTAAGTAAGTTGTATAAAGTGTAATGTTAGGGGCATGTTTGGTCCATTTCATATAACATATCCTGTGCAACCAAGCTTCGTGTGCAACGTATGCAACCACCAATTAAGACCACAAGATCTAGATCCAACGTCCAGAGATTTTTTCACTTAAACCCTCCCACCTGGATACACACGGGTTAAATTTAAACCCCACGGGTGGAGGGGTTTAAGTGAAAAACACCGCAGACGTTGGATCTAAATCGCGATGGTTGCATACGTTCGCACACGAAGGCGGTTGCACATTACGATATACGTTGCCATCTAGAAAAGGGACAAACGTCTTGTAATTTGGAAACGGGGAGGAGCAGGTAGTAGTAGAGTTTGTCATATATAGCCGGCTAGAGCACTACGCTCAAGTGTGCGTACGTACGTCCATCAGGGTATCACTCGTGTAGTTGCATAAATCACTTTGAAAAGCCATGACGGTAGTAGTGCCTGCCAAGGATCACATGCAGAAGCAAGAATGCAAGATGTTTCCATTTTGATTTTTTATATGTGTTGCTTTTTTTTACAGAGAAGAAAAGAAGTGGCACACTTTTGTAGGACACCTTGACATGTACCCTGCCTCTTTTCTGGTGTGTGAGCATCTTTTCGTCTGCTAGTACACAAGTCATAGCTGCTCTACTGCATTTGGCTTCATGCGTGCGATGTGTTAGAATCTATCTCTCGCTTCTCAAAAATGACATTGAAACACACTAGTACCATTCGTCACGTGTGAGAGTACGTACTTACTCTCCCTGAAATATAATTTATCTAAATTTATTCTGTCATATGACTCTAAGGCTGACTAAATTTATTAGAAAGATATTACCATCTAGCTAATAACATATCAAAAAGGTGAATTATACGAAAGTACATTTCAAACCATACCAAAGGCAGCTGTTCTTCTTTTTATAAAATTGATCAAATTTAAAACAAATTGACTAATAAGGGCGACTCAAAATCTTCATATTTCAGGACAGAGTAAATAACTCCGTTGCTTATAACATTTGTAAGAGACCAATCAAGCTTTACCTGTCGATATGATAATTAGTTGCCATCCTCTTGTCACGGCATGCATGCAAATCAAATTTTTTGTCTAGCTTGTCCAGATTCACATGCATGTACCGGATCACGGTTTACATGGAGTACTTCGTATATATATATAGTACTACTGTATGTATGATTTTTATTAATTAGTTTTGAATCCAGTGTTCATGTTAAACTTCAACACATGATCAACTACAAGGATAATCTCTTACCATACGAATCCTGCACCAAAAGAAGGCCACACACAGCGTGCCACGTCACGCGCTTTTCTCGTTGGATCGGGCCGGACGGACGGCCCAGATCTAGCTTCCATCGGGTTTTTTATAAAAAAGACCTCGAACTTTATCAAAATAGAACCCGCAGTCCAGCCTCCCCTCACAGTAAAATCTTACAAAAACACCCTCAAGATTTTCCGAAATAGCACCCGCCATCCAGGGCAAATGTATGGGCCGGCCTGTCATCAGCTTGATGGGCGGCTGTCACTGCTGGAATGGGCCAAAAATGGCCCTCGAACCAATTTTTCCTTTTCTACGTTTTTCTCTTTTCTTTTCAAATCAAAGATCTTCCAAAATTCGTATAAAAAACCAAAAGAAAAAAATCAAACCAGTTTTGTTGAGTTTATTATAACTAGATCTATGCATTGAACTCAAGATATCATATGATTTAGTGCATTCTATTTGATAGAGCTATACACCTATATTTTTTATGTCATTGCTTAATTTTTTGCTCATAACACATATGAACTAAAAATATCTCCCCCACCTTAACTCCAAATCAATTCCTTATTTTCCTAATTCTCCCCACCTTAACTCTAAATCAATTCATGCCCTCTTTCATAATATTTGTTTCCTAAATCTTTAATTTAATACTAACTTGTAGTGCACATACTACAAAATAAATAATTGTTGACATACATATAGGAAGCAAAATACTTCCCTACACATACAATGCATAGCTAAACATCGGCCGGAAGCGGCAACGCCGCGGCAATTTCTAGTATTATACTAACCGAGCAACAGAAGTACATACTCTGCATCATATTTGCAAGGAACATATACTATTATATTATCCAGTATATATAATAAAATATATCACTAGCTAGTGATCTTTACTTCTTTTGCTTGCCTTTAATTTCTTGAGTGTGTGCAATTAGCAAAGCACACGAACACTACTGCACCCTGTGTACCCATGCATGCCCAGTTCGATCGATATGCAGCAGACACACACGTACCTTAGATCGATAATCTGATGCAATTCATCATCAAGGACCAATAAATGTTACTGATGTACTAGTGTTAGTACTGGTTTATATATATATATATATAATCATCAGGATAATTAAGCAAATAAACGGGTTGCAAAGACACCAATTAAAGCAATGTTGTTCTTCCCGAGTTTGAATAAATAATAACGCGATCCTCTCATAAAAACCCACAGCTTAATTCAGCGCGCGTACGCATACATACATACGCATGCATCACGCTTAGTAGCTAGCTTACAGCCTGAGCGACAGATCGATGTCATCGGCGGCGTCGCCAGCCGCGGCGGCGGCTTGCACGCGGTAGGCGTACCGCCGGCCGCCGTCGGCGATCCAGCTCACGACGGCCGCCGCGGCTGCCTGCTGGTCTCCTGCTGGGCCTCCCGCGTGCGCCGCTGCTGGGTACCAGCCACCGAGATCGGTGGCCGGCGGCGTGGGCGCCGCTGCGGCCGCGGCGCCGACCGAAGACGAGGAGGAGATGGCCGCACTGACGACCGCGACGGCGCCGGAGAGCTCGCGGCTGCGCTTGGCGAGGCTGCGCTCCAGCTTGTGCGCGTTCTGGTGGCCGCCCAGCGCCTGCGAGCTGAAGAACTTGCGCCGGCAGTAGGTGCACGAGAAGGTGCGGTCCGGGTCGGCGGCGGCCACCGGCGGTAGGTGGTTGTGCTGCTGCCTGCCCATGCCGCCGGTCGCCGACTGGTGGTGGACGAGGCACAGGTCCAGGTTGACGTCGTCGCCGCCGGCCGGCTGCCTCTCCATGAGCTCTCTCTCTCTCTTTTCTCTAGGATCGATCGGAGGAAGGGGTGATATGATCGATCGAGAGCTGGGTGATAGTAGGTTGCTTAATCTTGAGGAGGAGGATCGTCCACTGCACTAATACGTAGTGGTGTATAAATAAGCGATGATCCGTGAACGTGATGTCAGCTGCCTGCATTTCTCACGTCTTTTGGTTTGGCCTTTTCTCTCATGATGAGTCATGTCGGCCGTGCTAAAAGCCATTTCCTATTCTCTTTAGCAAAAAGCCACAAATTTAATCAACAAGATAACAAAAGGCTCAGCTTCACCCTTGCGAGTTTTATTGGTAAAGATAAACTATTTTGGAAAAATTGATTGGCAAAATAAATTTACCAACAGCTTGATGTATAGCCGTGAGAGCTGTGAAAAGCTATTTTTTTAGCTTGAACTTTCTCAATTTCTTTATGAGAGCATATATACAAAGGAGCTTCGCTCATGAAACTATTTTTTAAAAAAAGTGTTTGGCGAGAGAGAAAGAGAGAGAGACTCACAATAGCTTATCAACTTGTTTGTGAAGTTGTGCTAAACATTGTCTAATTATGGTCTTTGTTTTCTTATAAGATCGAGACCAATATTTGATATTGTGCTAACTGCTAAAAATGCCTTGATGCCAGCTAATTTAAATGAGTAAAATTCACTTTGTAGGTCCTTAAACTTGTCATGAGGTTTCATCCATCCAGCCCATGTACTTAGGAAACAAGGAAAACAGGTCCCTAAACTTGTCACGAGGTCTCATCCGGATCCAAAACCGGGTTTGGTAGGCGGTTTTGCTACAGTAAGTGATTTTTATTTTTTTTTTTTAATTTAGATTGAATCTTTGAAAAATCATAGTAAATTATAGAAAAATTATAAAATGAAAAATCTAATTCTTCCGGACTTCACATGAGTAGATCTACAAGTGGACATATAATATAGTATACTTTAGTAGAAAATTTTTGCTACTAAGCTTTTTTTTTTTTTTTATTTATTTGGATAAATCTTTAAAAAATCATAGTAAATCATAAAAAAATTATAAAATAGAAATCTAATTTTGTTAGACTCCACATGCGCATGTCTACACACTGAGTATATATTATGATATGCTTTAGTCCAATAAAATAAATAGAAGTGCAGCCACGAATTATTTCAATTAATTACAGAAAAACATAGATCTAAAGCTACAACAAAACTTTTATACTAAAACATACCATATTATATATTCACTTGTAGATGTACTCACGTGGAGTAAAAAAAAAAATTGAATTCTTTATTTTATGATTTTTTTATTACAATTTACTATGAATTTTCAAAGATTCAATCTAAGTGTTTTAAAAAAGAAAAAGACAAAAACCACTTATTGTAACAAAACCGCCTACCAAACCCGGTTTTGGACCTGAATGAGACCTCGTGACAAGTTCAGGAACCTGTTTACCTAGTTTCCTAAGTACATGTACCTGGATGAGACCTCATGAAAAGTTTAAGGACTTCCAATGGATTTTACTCAATTTAAATTGTGAGAGCATTGTCTGCAACTGCATGCAGCACCGTGGTCAAGATGATCAATTCCAATTAATATACCGTCCATTTGAGTTCTTGAAAGACCTATCTAGCTGACATCACATCAGGGGATAGGAATGATATGCTTTTGTGATGGTAATAGGAGGTGGGCAGATAATCCAAGAACCTAGCTAGCTAGCTACCAGGCTACCGCTCAGGATTGAGGAATTGGACTTCATGTACTCCCTAGTCCCTCCATCCTATAATATCGGTTCGCTTTTAGTTTCGTGCCATAAGTTTGATTCGATTTGTACTAAATACATGGAATATTTATATCTTCAAATAAATTCATTAAGAAATATCTTCAAAGATCTTTTCAATAATACTAATTGTATACCATAAACACATTTTTTAATGTATATTTTATCAAAGTTATTTTACGGAAAGCGTAAGTGACGGACATTTTAGGACAGACGGGGTATTTGCTACTCACCCCCCCTAATGGCAGCACACGTTAACCATTCCTCATTTTAGCCATCTAACCCTAGCAAGACAAGCTACCCTACTCTGTAGCGCCAAACCAATTCCATGGCACACTAATAATTTTTTGGAAGTTTGGTAAAGTTGGAAGAGATCACTAAGGGCGTTCCCTCTGGCGACTGCGCCTGTGTGGCATGGATATATAATTCTGATCTACCATAACATAATCAGTTGCAAACTTGGTTTGACACTGTATTTACCGTATATGCTGATGAAAGTATGAAACATGGCAAAATCAAATGCAACGTACGTATGTAGGAGTACATATTTGCGTATCTATAATGTGTACGTGAGCACCTCCCCACACGTACGACGTAATCTCTGCGTTGATGTCATGGAATATGCTAATCGAGTGGAACGAGCAATGCAAGTACAGTTGATTACTCACACATGTACAGAGATGTTTATGCTAAATAATTAGTATCATTGAAAAGATCTTTACGTGTTTTTTAATAAATTTATCGCAATAAATGGATCGATGGCACTGATCGATTGACCGTGTGTTGACGCAATGGATCGATGGCACTGATCGATTGACACACGAGTGGTACGTCAGTAGACGAGAGTTCCGATTGACTGTCGAATATTGTGCCTTTCGAGCCCAGAGCCCACAGTACTGCCTACTATGGCAGGTTCTCTTTTTGTCTTTTTTACTAGTACTAGTACTAGTACGGAGTACTAGCTTATCATCACTGTATACCACGCGTCCTATATAAACAATGCAATTCTAGACTGAGATCAAACTACTAATTAGGTTGAACTAATTAACTGATTTATAAAAGTGTTATATATTCATGATTCCATAGGAATAAAATAAAACTTCTTCCTTGAGTGGTTGTATCAGGGGATTTAATTCGACTTTGCAAGTCTTAGTCATTGGCAAAACTACTAAAGTTCGCAAAATTCGTATATTCTTGTTTAGGAATTATGGTCAAATACAATTAGATGACTGCACTTTTATGTTACCAAAAGTACATAAAACCTCCTCTACACATCGTTAGTTTATTATATGGTACCTCTTTTTTTCCCCCTCTAAATTAATCTGAAGTTCAATTCTTAGCTATAGAACTTAATTTGCACCAAGTTTTAATGGTTGGTTTATTGGAGGATCCCAAGTCGAAGTTCAGTTCTAAGCTAAGCGTTGCCATAAATGGTTGTGTAGCCTGTTAATTTACACGCCGTTTAAACACTATCGTTTAATCAACCATTCTGTAGCACTTAATTTTGCACCAAGTTTTATATAAGAGACCTGCTTGTAAAACTCAAAATGAGAATGGGTAAATAGATTTCATATGGTTGGTTTATCAGAGGAATATCACTTAATTTTTGTTGCTCCTTCTCAGCTTGATGCTCCTTCTCAGCGGGTAAATAGATTTCATATGGTTGGTTCATCGACCTTCACATACTAATTGAGCACTTGCATCTCACATGAACAAGCCATCTTTCCTCCATGGCCTTTATGTCTTGTTCAACCTCGTGTGTGGATTAATCATCTATTCATATGCAAAAAAAAAAATCTCGTTCTTTTTATCCCAAGTGCAATTATTCTAATTGCTACATCTACGTGTATTAGTATCTAGCTGTACCTATCGTGATGTCAATCAGGGTGAGGCTAGGCCATATATAGGCTCCAGCTGCATGCCAGGATTGTAGTACCGGCCAGGAATGGCGTACCTACCGACTAGATCTCCAGGATCAGGCAAGGAATCCAATATCATCACTTGCACAGTGAGACGATGACATGCTCACATGCATGGTACTGTACTTTGCTTTGAACTATTCATGGGTCACACAGCTCTACACTAAACGCCTATACATATAGGCATTACTGGCTAGCTACTCGCGTCACCTCTACCTACTGTACTGTACTGTACTAGATCGATCTACCACACACAGCCCCAGCAGAGAACTCTACTACAGTGTAGAGCACTTCCTGACGTATCACACGTACGTACTCCTATACGCCAATACAGGGATCAAGATGTCAGTACAGTGAAGATGGATCGGGTGCAGTTGCTACTACTGCTGCAAGAGCCCCTTTCTCTCCCATTTTTTTTTCCCCTCACCCATGTGCTATTGGTCTCTAGTCCTAAGAATTGGCGGCGGATGTGAATATGTGAGACCACATATGCCGTCTTTTTATGCATTTTGGCTATTTTTTAAAAAAAAATGTTTCTCTTAAATACGCCTTACAACTTTTTCAGGGCGCCATGGATCACGGTACCGAGGTATAACGTCTCGGCGTCACCACCCATGGCGCCGAGGTTAACGACATGAGAACGGTTAGTTGACGGTGTGACAGGGGGGGCGTCGTGGATCACGTCGCCGAGGACCCGGGCGGGTGATGTGGCGACCGTGTTGGACGTCCAATTTGGGCCTGGTCTGTACCGAATTTGGACATGGGCCAGAAACAAAGTTTGTTTTCCTCGTGATGCTCTCCAATTCTTATTAAGACCAAACTTGATGAGGACATCCTCCACTATTACCCATCCTCCACTATTACCGGGCAAAGACACAACAAAAAATGGGCCAAGTGGCCCGGTTGTAGTCGGGTGGCGACCGTGTGAGCCTCCCGATAATCCCACCTTGTTAAACTTGGGAGGAGGAAGTCACCTTAAAAGGGAGAGCCACCCTTCCCCTATCGGACTAGTCTTTTGGGGTGATTGGGCCTTTCCCTGAGTGGGGGCACCGGAGTGCGGTGCTAAGATTGCCAAGGCGCAACAAGAGGCCCTAGTGGCGTTGTAGCCGGATTGGTGTGTCGTATTTTTCGGTTGTCGGTGCTAAGATTGCGGATCAACCCTCCCTGGGCCGGATGCATCAAAAATGAAATTAGGGATTTGGTTAAGGAGATAATAAGTTGTAGCCGGATCGGTGTGTCGTATTTTTATTTGTCGGTGCTAACGTGCCAAGATAGCAATGTCAATGCACTAAGGATGATTAGAAATGAAAGTCAAAACCATGTCAAATTGAGTCCAATCCATCCTAAATTTTGGTATGCTCCAACATTATTTTTGTGTCGTATTTTCGGCTGTCGGTGCTAAAATTGCGGGATTCGAGGAATCCGGATCGGTGTGTCGGGCTTTTCATCCAACCCCTCCTGGGCCGGATGCATCAAAACTGTCATTAGGGATTTGGTTAAGGAGATCAATCCATCCTAAATTTTGGTATGCTCCAACATTATTTTTGTGTCGCATTTTTTAAATTTGTCGGTGCTAAGATTGCGGGATTCGGGGAATCCGGATCGGTGTGTCGGGCTTTTCATCCAACCCCTCCTAGGCCGGATGCATCAAAACTGTCATTAGGGATTCGGTTAAGGAGATAATAACGTGCCAAGATAGCAATGTCAATGCACTAAGGATGATTAGAAATGCACTAAGGATCGGTGTGTCGTATTTTTTTAGCTTATCGGTGCTAAGATTGCGGAATCCGGATCGGTGTGTCGGGCTTTTCATCCAACCCCTCCCGGGCCGGATGCATCAAAACTGTCATTAGGGATTTGGTGATTAGAAATGAAAGTCAAAACCATGTCAAATTGAGTCCAATCCATCCTAAATTTTGGTATGCTCAACATTATTTTTGGTCCAACTCAAGTTGCTAACGTAATCTTGAGAACGCAAGACGTAGACGCTCCCAACACAGATTTCCAAACTTAGAAAAAAAATACTAAGTTCTAAAATCGAGTTTCTTTCATCTTTGGGTGCCATGTTATGCATTTGTTATGCAACTTGATAACTTGACCCAAAAAATAACATTTGTTATGCAACTCTTAATCTTCATTTTTTTCTTGAAAGTCAAACTTCATCTCTACACTAACATATTTATGTGTAGTTTTTTGTGAAGCCGGATGATCACCTTCATTGATCCCCATGTATTTGTAATTAAATTCCTTGCTCCACTAGAAGACGTCTTATTTTAAACCCTAGGTTGACATCCACCGGCTTTCCTAGCCTCCCTCATGTTTTCACTAGGAATTAGATGCATAGCTTTAGAATTGGAGATTTAGGGAGAGAAGAAGAATTGGGGTGAAGAACATAGACATATTTCATTGAGGTTTTAGAATTTCACTTCTCAAAGGTTGCCATGTCAATGAAAATGACTAAGAGAGTGAGCCATAGCTGGCCAACACACTTATATAGGGTCCCTAGATCAAAGAGTCATTGGCCTCCTCACCTTGATTTTTGCGTGTGCATCGGACGCTCACACCAGACGCACCGCCACATCTGGTGACACTCTGTCATCCATGTGTCGGCCTCCTTCGATCGTGGGCTATCAGATGTCAATGGTAAGCTCTTTCAAATGGTTACTTACGTTGGACCGGATGCACTATCGTGATGCACCGGAAGTGTGACCTAGCTTCTATGTCAATGCGGGACTAAAAAGGTCCTCGAGCGCCTTGACCACCATCGAACACATCAGGTGTGTTGCACTAGATGCGCACAAGCATCGACTGCCGCAACGCCGTGCGCAAACACGCCTAGACAGGACGCAACATTGTTGCACCCTATGTGTCTGGTCGTTGCATCCGATCACTGTCCAGAGAGGTACTAGAGAGCTCCCAAGAACATCAAATGTTTCCAATGACGTCCAATAGACGTGCCACTGCGTCCGGTGGCCCTCTTGTTATTCTACCTTCGGCATGTCATCACGACCGGAGAAGCACACATTGACATGCCCACATCCGTTGCACGCACTCGCCTGAGTTCGATGCAACCACTTCATTTGTTGCGCCTAGGGTGAACTAACCAAACACGTCCGATGCCCCCGAGGGCATGTCCAGTCATGTTTAATGATCCCTTTTCTTTACCTTTCTCAACTCCCATGCTTCCAACTTGCCAACCACAAAGTGTCTCACCATTGATACAGAGCATACTCCACTTTTGCCTACTCATCTAGTTCATTTGTTGATCATCCAAAGTGACGCTGGGGGTGGATGGTGTGGTGTGGCTATTGGGTTTGTCCGTGGAGCAATGGTGTAAGAGGATCATATGGAAGCTAATACCCCATATCTCATGAACCTTAGTCCATATGGGGGATAGGGAGGATAACCATTGCGAAGAGGAAGGCCAAGCAAAGTCAGTGGTGTAAGTGCAATCAACCTCTAATGTGGGTTTTGGCGTTGATGACAATCTAAATAGAGGACTAATGAGATTTATCGAGTTGACAAGCAGGCAACAAGCCAAGAGGACTTTGCAAACCTAAAGGAGGAGTACCCCAATTTGTTTTACTGATTGGTACTTCAAGAAAGGAGGTTTATATTCATTTTACATTTTGAATTTGAGTATAGGACACGCCGTACTATTAAGAGGGATTAGAATCACTGTGCCAAAGCGTGCAACCAAGTGCTCACTTTCACACCACATAACCTCCAGCTCCAAACTTAGTCAGCCATTCAAACTCTTTCTACCTCTCTGCTGACTAAGGGTGAGCGGCGGTGCCGCTCGTGATCTGACCGTTGGGAGGATAGTATTTATACTTTCCTTTTCTACCCCAACGGTCACCTCTTCATGCTCCTGGCTCACACTCGATAGAACACACCCAAGTGCTCAGCTCTCTCTCCTCCATTGAAGCTCCTCACCCCCTCAAGCAAATCCATCGATTCCACCATCGATTCTTGAGTGTGAGGGCTGCAAACTTCGATTAGAAGAGAGCTCCACTGATCTTCATCGTTCAAGAGGCACTTGGTTCGCGCTTTGGCCGGCGGTTGTGGTCTTTTACTCTTGGAGCTTGCTCCTAGCCGGCTAGTGCGTCGCCCTTGAGCTTGCCAACTTGTGTGGCAGCCTAGGGAGGTTTGTAACACCCTCTTGCATCTAATACATTACCCCACTTCTCTAGGATTCGGTTCCTAGACTTGTGAACGAGGCAAAGAGGTAAACCTTTGTGGTGAGCTCATTCCTTTGTGGAACCTCAACAACGTGGACTTAGGCAAGCCTTTGTGGCGAGCTGAACCACGGGATAAATCACCATGTCACCGTGTGCTTGATTTACTTTACATTGCATATATATTGTTGTTGTTGAGAGGTTCTAGGGTTTGAGGCCGATCTATTTGTATATCCTCGATCTGCTTGTTCTAGCTCTCGATCTGCAGTCTCTGCCTGTCCAGGAACCAAGGAAAATTACTCGATCTACTTTTCATTGGACAGATTTTGAACTGTGAGCTAATCTCTTCTGCAGGAGCGGCGGTGCCGCTCAGTGAAGCGGTGGTGCCGCTTGGAGCGGCGGTGCCGCTAGGCTCGAGCGGCGGTGCCGCTCGGTGATCTGATAGTGTTTCGAGTTGATTTTTGAAACAGGCCTATTCACCCCCCCTCTAGGCGTCCAGCGATCCTACAAGTGGCGAGGAGACTAGATTAATATTTGATTGGGGGTAACTGGATTGTCCGTTGTTTGTTGCTTGATTCATCATAAGTTTATTACATGGTGTATATAAAACTGTCTAGCCCCTAGGCTCCAAGCCTCTAGCTCCTCCTTTCTCGCCCCAATCAATAACTCTAATCTCTCATTAACTCTAATCTTTCACAAGCTTCTAATTGTCATTAACTACTAATCCCCAACCATCTACTAATTGCAATTGACCATAGTTGCATGCGCCTTTATTGCTGATTCCCGGTGGCATGCAGCCGGCCCCTAGCTGCCCCACATGACATCACTATTTTTTGTTACTTTATAAAGACCCTTGGCATGAGCTGGAATACTATGGTAATCTTCCTTGTATCAATGTGGGAAAACCAAAGCTACCAATATATTTTTAAGTCGAGGTAACTAAGTGAGTACCTAGGGGAGAGGACTTTGCCATGTAATTCACAAGGGTTTATATGTAGATTTTGTATGTACCACGGGTTGGAGAGAAATATTGCTTTCCCTTCACTTATATAAAGGAGCTAAGAGGACATTAGCTAGGGAATTCACTTTCTCTACTACCTTATTTCTCTTTCTTTGCTTCTTTCTCTACCCTTACTAGGAAAATAATTTCTAACATTCTTCCTCTCTTCAATACTATCACTAGATCAGTTAGGATCTATAATAGTTTCTTAACACTATATGTCATGCATCACAATACTACTGACAAACACTAGTACTGAAATGAACTTCCGTGGCGTTTTTTTTGTTTTCCGTGGCCACGCAGCTAGGGTCACGGTTAATCACCATGGCGGTTTCTTGATCGCCACGGTTAACCGTGGGCGGTTATTTAACAAAAACCGCCACGGTTAATGGATTGAGTGATTGTATACGTCTCATGATCCATTTGATTACTGGTCGTGCTGTTATGTCCTTTTGTTCGAGGTTTGACGAAGAAACTCCTTGCACAAATCCTGTCCTGTCAGTATACACTTGAGTGTCAAGTTCAGTACCATGTCAAATTATCTGAGTTCAGTGTGTCTGTTCATTGGTTTTAGTCATCTATACTAGTGCTATGTATGCAAAAGTACATGTTGACTGCATTTTTTCACTTGTAAAGCACATGAACTTCTGTTATCTACACACTAGCACATGCTTGTTGCTTATTCTAGCAGTGCTTGTTTTTTCATGTAACAAAAACCGCCACGGTCACAGATTCTGTTGATGGAAGGTATTCAAGATTAATAAAAAATAAATCATAAATATTACAAAATTATAAATTATGATGTACACCACATATTAAATAATATAAAATAAGAGAATATTTACACAAATCTTGAACATGCATCACATTTCGACATTCAAGTCACATGTTTTCGCGTTCAAGCACTTAGTTTAAAAGTTACAAAGAGACCGGTGACCAGTTTTACAAACATGATCGATCGATTAAATTTAGGTTATAAATATAGTCGGCATCTAATTAAAAGGGCCACCCCACCTATAGTCTGCCATGTCTAACTTATTCCTCTAGTCCCGTAGTTCTCATAACCCGTCGTCTAGAGCAAGCTGGCTCATAGGGTCGAAGAACTGGTCGTTAGGTTGCACAACGTCGTCAGTGACGACCCTACAGATGTCGGCAACCACATCCCTGAAGGTAAGGTCCTTGTTGGAGTCTTTCAACCACCAATCTTGTGTGGTTCTCTTCTTCAACTCATGCCATGTACTACGGTACACGTCACTGCGCCTCATGACTTGACAAGTATAGAAACCACACAGGTATGTGCCTGCAGGCTGCTTAGGGCACTGCATGCACGATATATGTACTAGAAAATGGTTAGAATATTATGTGAGCATTCAATATGGACGAGCAAATGAGAGTAATGCTACATACCGGGTACTCTCGCCTAATCTTCATTTTGTCCTGACGGTCCCTTTTGCATGCATTGCTCCTCCGATCGATTGAATCGGGGTCGGCCAAGTAATCCTTGTAAGCCCTGTATGAAATCCAAGAGTGTCAACAACTATGTATGTCAAACTTAATATGTATGTTGTGTGTGGTATGGCATCCAACATTCCTCTTGCCCGTTTTCTGCTTCTTGGGCCCTCTTGACAGTCCCTCCTCATCGGCACGACATCCAGCATTCCTCTTGTAACGACTCACGCCATAGTGCGGACAGTTGTGCAAGTCCGCATACTAACCCCGGTATAGAATACAATGGTTAGGGCATGCATGAAACTTTCTAAGCTTCATCGCCACAGGATGAATCAGCTTCTTCGCCCGATAGGTATTGTCGGGCACCTTATTCCCCTCTAGTAAAACAGTGTCACCAAGGACCCGTAACAGGTCACTGAAGCCGGTGTCCGACCACCCATGGTGAGCCTTCAGCATCAATATCGTTAGGCTAAAACGTAGCACCGTGCAATGATACGGACATTTGCCGTCGTCATTGTAGAGGGGATCAATTGCCGCCTGCTTCATCTGTCTAAAATTCTTGAGCTATCTTGGATTACCAAACAACACGTCATCTTCATCTTTAAGGTTAGCAATATCCTCGAAAAGCTCAGCATCCTCGGGCGACATCTCATCAACTACTGACTGCTCACCATCATCTCCACCTCCATTGTCTTCTGGCAAGTCTTCAAGCAGTTCATTTACCGTGATGTAATCACAATTATCAAATGCTTCTCTAGCTGATGGTGGGGATTGTTCTCGTCCTTCGTCCACCACCGTTGTTGCCATCGTTGTCGTCGACGAGGGTCCTCCAGATGAACCGGTCGCGACACTCGGTTCTTTTTCGCCATGATACTTCCACACGGTGTACCTCGGCTCCCTGATGAAACCATATCGTACCAAGTGCTCCATCACGTCATCCTTGTGTAAGAACATATTCTTGCAGCGATAGCATGGGCAAACCATTTCTTCCAAACCCTGGCTAATTCGATGCTTCTGCGCAACAGATATAAACTTTTTTCGTACATCATCAACGAAATCCAGACTTATCCTCGACCTGTACATCCAATCCCTGTTCGGCGCCATGACGGCCTGCTACCAAATTAAACCAGAGCAAAGAGAGATCGATGATGAGAGAGGATCGAATTGGGGATATATAGATAGAGAGTTAAGTGCAAAAGGGAGGAATTGGAGAAGAGGAGATTATACGAAGCACCAACATATTGAATCTACGCAAGGGATTCATCAAAATGAGCAAGAGAGAGAGAGAGAGAGCACCAACATATATTGAATCTAGATCTCAAAACGAGGGAGAGGGAGAGGAGAATACCCCCTGCGGTGCCAAACTTCAACAAATCCAAGGGCAAAACCTCCCCCCCCCCCCCCCACACACACACACACAAAAAAAATGGCATTTTTTAGTGTTTTGGAGCTCAAAACCCTAAAAATGGAGGAGTCCCGTGGGGAAGAAGAAGGGTGGGGCTTCTTATATAGCCCAAGTTTTTTGCGTGGCGGTTTTTTTTTTGCAAAACCCTAATAAAAACCGCCACGGTTAATAGGCATTAACCGTGGCGGTTATTTTACAAAAATCGCCATCTATTAACCGTGGCGGTTTTCCCCCTGGACGGGGGGCTGCCGGGCCACCTATTTTCCGTGGCGGTTTCTCAAAAAAGCACCACGGAAAATCTTTTCTAAACATCGTGTAAGTTCAAATCAGCTGTAGTAGTGAAATATTGTCTTCTTTTTCACTAATCTTATACCCATTTTATTGCATCCATATTCCAATGTTGCATTAACTAGAAATCTTATATCTGATTAGACAAGCTCCGTCAACATGCGGTGGATTTAACATTTGATTGGTTTCAATATTCTTTGATATTCTAATGTACTGCTTCTGGGCTGGCCTAGCGTTGTAGCTGGTATACTATAGTTTTCAAATTTATTATTCTTGTATGTTTCCTCCGCGTGGTGACAAAGAAGTAGGCATCTCTCCACTAATCTTGTATTAGGCTCTCAAGTCTGAATAAATGTGGATAATATTGCTAGCCTCTCCTCACTAAGTAGCATTTGTTTTGTGTTCCAATTCACAGTGAGAGAGTTATCAAGCCCGTCGATGTTACTGAACCTGTACTTCAAACCCAAAGCACAAGCAATGTATTCCTTGCACTTTTTCTTCCCGACGAGGAGTGCATGACCCTCTCACAATTTCGCCCGGAGGTGGCCAAGAACAATCACCAACTCTTGCCAATGCCTCCACCAAATCACCAAGCCGGCTAGGACCGGTGTCTCCAAGAGAAACAAGAAACCAACCGGCTCACAACGATCCCCAAGTGCCTCTAGATGCAAGAACTCGATGCAAATGCACTTGGATCACCTCTTCTCTCAAGAATGAAGCTCACAAGCAAGAATGAGAGAGAGGGAGGGTTGTTGCTCAGCTCTAGGATGTTAGGAGTGATTCAAAATGACCAAGAGAGGGAGCACAAGCCGGCCAAACAAGTATATATAGCCCCCATCACGAAATATGAACGTTGGGGGGCAAAACTTGCTGTTTTCAGCCTGACCGGACGCACCGACCGGACTCACCAGCGAGTCCGGTCGACGGATCCGGTCAAGTGTCCGGTCACACTAGACAAACAGGCTGGCCCACAGCTGACGCCGAAACCGAGCGTCCGGTCGGTGGTTCCGGTGGGTGCGTCCGGTCAGTCCAGACCGAAACACCCCAAAACATGCTCTCTGCCGGACTCACACACCGGTGCGTCCGGTCGAATCTCATGCGTCCGGTCGCGGGTCCGGTCACTGTTGGCGTTTCTTAACGCAAACAGAAAGGGTTCCGCAAGCGCACGGAAATGCCATTGTAGCTTTCACCCGGAAGTATTCAGGGTATCGTATTTCCACAGGGAAGGCATGGTGTAGAAGTCTCTAATACGAACATGGACACAATAACATGACTATGCAATAGACCCAAGCTCATAACAGGAGTTAAGTACGGTAGATAAGGGATAACTTGACACACACATTCGAGCAATCTCAAGGATAAAGAAGACCCTAAACTAGAGCAAGGCATATCCTGAATAGCTATGTTAGAGAGCAGGTATACTACATGCTTGTACCATTAGAGATTCTAAGTTAAGACAGCCATGGTCACTGTTGACTTACTTCGGGCACCGGAGCGCACCTGGTCTGCCAGGCGATACCGGCAAAAGCTCTGCACCACCCGAGACGTGGGGGATTACAAGGGACGGACAGGGCTGTCACCACCTGCCGCCTACCACCTCGTCCGTCTGATGAATGGGGCAACCGAAGGTAGCCTCTAGCCTAGACACCACGTCCAATCTATCGGCTACTACTTTAGCGTGTTAACAAGGCTTACCCGTCCCCGGGGTCCTTCTACTAGAGCATCCGCCACAAGGACGGCGACGATCCCATAACCCAACAACGACCAAGACTAACTCAAAGTAGAACTCTATATCTCAACTTCGATTTGGTCTAAACATGTATATGTATAATTCATTAAGCATAAAGTTCTATATGAAAAGATCATAACATGAAAACTATATACTAGTTCATATGCTAAGATCATATCAAAGGAACTATACTCTAGTTCATAAGCATAGCTATATTGATAATAAGAACAAGAACAAGATGAAGAACATGATATGAAGAACAATAAATGGATCATACCAAGTATCTCCATAGTTGATCTTGAACTTGTATTACATCTTGCCAAGCTCCTAATACTAACCAAAAAGTAAAAGATACAAGTGTAGAGGGAGAGAGCTCTTGTGTGGTGTGTCTAATGAAGGGGGAGAGCACCTCCTTTTATAGGTAGAGGAGAGGGGGCTCCACGGAAAATGTCTCTCCCCACTTGGAAGGTACCAAACCGACCTCCTACAGGCGGTTTGAATAAAGTATTCACCAAAGCACCCCCTGGACCGCCATTGCAATGTCGGTAGGAGGCTGCCTGCCAAATTTGGGCGCGAACCGCCTCGGTGCCGGTCCGGCCGGACCGGGGGTGGGGCCTCTCGCGACCGCCTTTCGCAGGTGGGCTCCTAGGCCGGCCTTGATCCGTAATTGCCAGGTGCTTTGGTCCACTTGTTCTTTGAAGTGGGCTTTCTCTATTCCCCTTTGATTGCGCATTCCTAGAATGTGTGTTCTGCTTTGCGCTTTGTTCATTACTTCGTGCATTTCCACTTGTTTCCGGCGTTTGTCCTGCAAAACATGTTATCTCGAGAAACAAGTGGAATGGGGTCATAGCATATGTATATGTGTCATAAGTATGCTTGTTTCTCCGGATTTGGACAAAAATTGGCGGTATAAAATGGTCGATAACGACCGCCAACAGTCACTGCGTCTGGTCGCCTCTGAGCTGCGAAAATCCGTCGTTGTGTTGCCGTTCCTTCGCCTTTGCTCCAAACCGACTTCCGTCACTTGTTTCTTGTTGCCGACACGTCGAAGAACACCTCGACACCATGTGTTAGCATTTTGAAAACATTTTCGTCAAGTGCGGAGTTAGCTCTTTAGGTTAGAATGCATGCATATGAATTTTGAACCTAAAGGCACGTGAGGACCGAAGTGTACGATAAGTTTCCCCTCTTTATAGTACGGCTTATCGATCCTATAATCACTCACACCCTCTATGGTGTCTTGAGTGTGAAATCAAAAGCCCTATGGTTATACCTTTGCCTTGGGCTCAATTGATCTCCAAACTTGTCCAAGTTGGATGCTTGATCACCTTTTGGATCACCTCGACCCATCATCCATGATCACCATGCACCAACTCCGGCACGACCAATCTCCAATCTAATCAAACACTTAGCATCGAGAGATTAGTCCTTAGGTGTCACTAATTAGCCAAAACCAAACTAGAGATCTTCAATCTCCCCCTTTTTGGTAATTGGTGACAACCGGCATAAAGGTTTTATGATTAATGTTTTTGAACATATCATGGTTGTTCAAGCATTTTGCTTACAATCATAGGATTGGACAATCATCATAGTTCGGTTTTGGTAGCATGAGCTCCCCTACATGTATGCCATGAGTTTGGAATGAAGCATTGCATACATGTATGAATATTGAAATTGAGGGTGAGCTATGTTACCAAAATGATGCTTAAGGTGAAAGAAATGGACCTTTGAAGCGTGATACCAATCGGAGTTGCGCCATTTTTACCATACAAGCATCAAGGTAACTAGATTTTCATCAAAACTCAAAGTACCACATGAGATCACATTATAAGCAAGGTACTTGAATAAAGAGCGAAATTTAGAAAAATCTAGCTAGCTCCTATGCATGCTAGTTGTTCAACCACTTGTAAAGCAACTTGTAAAACATGAAACTAGCATACACCACACAAGCATGTATATATGGAATTTAAATACATGTGCAATGAGCAAGTCATATGTTAATGCACAATCAAATGCAACAAATTATCTATGAGCTTGCTCCCCCTACTTGTGTGAACCACTTGTTAACTTCATGACCTTCATGAAAGATTTTCAAAAACATGTGAATTTTTTAATTTTCCAAAACCTTTCATGCACTAATCTCTCCCCCTTTGTCGACAATTTCCACAAAAGGTATGACCATGTTGTGTTATGGAAGAGAGAATAGTGCTCAAATTTGGATCACTTGTCAAACATATATTTCGGTTTGAACCAAAGACAAGCTTCTTCACACCTCATGACAAGGGTTATCTTGCCTATGTTCAAGTATATGTGTGAAAAGATAGCCAAATTCAACACTTGAGATTGCAAGCCCATAAACATGTCATATGTCATCACTAGATCAAACAAGCATAAATAGCAATAGTGATGGCATACATACATTGAAATCCTTTGACTTTCCATGAATGCTTCCTAAGGCACAAGTTATATGTCTATATGTTCTAACAAGTCCTTAGATATTATGAATGCCATGCCAACCAATGATACCTTGGCTTTTGCTCGAAGGAGAGGCATGTCATAGTGTGGGGTGCATTCAACTCATGTTGGAGAAGTCAAGGATGTTCAACTCATTTCTTAGCTTGCAAAACCTCTTCTCATCTAGTGGCTTTATAAAGATGTCGGCTAGTTGATCTTCGGTGCCAATAGGTTGGATAGCAATGTCACCCTTTTGTTGATGATCTCTTATGAAGTGATGCCTTATGTCAATATGCTTGGTTCTTGTATGTTGGACCGGGTTTTGTGTCATCTTGCAAGCACTCTCATTGTCACAATACAAAGGCACATGATGGAAATCAAAACCATAATCCTTCAAAGTTGATCTCATCTATAGCAATTGTGCACAACAACTACCGGCACTAATGTATTAGGCCTCGGCGGTTGAAAGTGTCACACCAGTTTGCTTCTTTGAGGACCAAGATACTAGAGATCTTCCAAGGAATTGACAAGTGCCACTTGTGCTTCTTCTATCAACCTTGCATCCCCCATAGTCGGAGTCCGAATATCCAATAAGCTCAAAGTTTGACCCCTTGGGATACCATAGCCCAACATTTTGAGTATGCTTCAAGTACCTCAATATCCTCTTAGATGCGGTGAGATGACTTTCTCTAGGTGAGGATTGAAACCTTGCACACTTGCCAACACTAAACATCACATCAGGCCTAGAAGCGGTCACATAGAGTAAGCTTCCAATCAATGACCTATGGTACCTTTGATCAACCATATTGCCACTTTCATCATTGTCCAATGATCCATTGGTACCCATTGGTGTATTAATGCCCTTTGCATCTTGCATGCCAAACTTCTTGATCATGTCTCTAATGTATTTCCCTTGACTAATGAAGGTGCCATTCTTCATTTGCTTGATTTGAAGACCAAGGAAATATGTGAGCTCTCCAAGCATAGACATCTCAAACTCTTTTGCCATCATCTTGGCAAACTCTTCACAATACTCTTGATTTGTTGATCCAAAGATGATATCATCAACATATATTTGCATGACAAACAAATCATTTCCAATCTTCTTGGTGAAAAGAGTAGTGTCAACTTTTCCCATCTTGAAGCCTTTCTTGAGTAGGAAGTCTCTCAACCTCTCATACCATGCTCTAGGTGCTTGCTTCAACCCATATAGTGCCTTGTTTAGCTTGTACACATGGTTGGGATGATGATAATCTTCAAAACTGGGTGGTTGCTCAACATACACTAGCTCATTGATGAATCCATTGAGAAAAGAACTCTTGACATCCATTTGATAGAGCTTGATGTTGTGGGCACATGCATAGGCTAATAGGATTCTAATTGCTTCTAATCTTGCAACCGGAGCATATGTTTCACCAAAGTCAAGACCCTCTACTTGAGTGTAGCCTTATGCAACTAGTCTTGCTTTGTTCCTCACAACAATGCCATCTTCATCTTGCTTGTTCTTAAAAACTCATTTGGTTCCAATGACATTGTAGTCTTTTAGTCTCTCTACCAATTCCCAAACCTTGTTTCTATCAAAGTTGTTGAGCTCCTCTTGCATTGCAATGACCCATTCTTCATCCTTCAAGGCATCATCAACCTTTTTGGGCTCTTCTTGTGACACAAAAGCAAAGTGTTCACAAAATGCTGCTAGCTTTCCTCTAGTTTGCACTCCACTTACAATGTCACCAACAATTTGATCAATTGGGTGATCTCTAGCTATGCTTGAGCTTTGGAGTATTGGGACTTGATTACTTGAGCTTGGTTGATCACTTGTTGTTGCTTGAGATGGTGTACTAGCTTGTTGTTGATCTTGAACTTGAGCACCACTAGCTTGAGTAATTTGCACTTCATCTTTGTCATCATCAACTTGAGTTGGCCTTATATCACCAATGTCGATACCCTTCATGGCATCTACCAATTGAGTTCCACTAACATCATTGAGGTTCTCATCTTCATCTTGGGACCCATTGGTTTCATCAAATTCAACATCGTGGACTTCTTCCAATACACCACTTGAGTTGTTCCACACTCTATATGCTTTGCTTGTGGTGGAATAACCAAGTAGAAACCCCTCATCACACCTCTTGTCAAACTTGCCAAGTCTTGCACCCTTCTTTAATATGTAGCATTTGCACCCAAACACTCTAAAGTATGCAATGGTTGGCTTTCTTCCATTCAATAGCTCATAAAGGTGTCTTGTTCATCATGGGATGGCAATACAATCTATTGATGTAGTGACATGCGGTGTTGATTGCTTCGGCCCAAAATGATTGACTCACATTGTACTCACTAAGCATTGATCTTGCCATTTCAATGAGAGTTCTATTCTTCCTCTCAACTAGGCCATTTGATTATGGTGTGTACTTGGCCAAAAGTTGATGCATGATTCCATAATCTTCACATAGCTCATCAACTCTTGTGTTCTTGAACTCACTACCATTGTCACTTCTCACTTTCTTCACTATGATGTCAAATTCATTGTGCACCCTCTTGAGAAATGTCTTGAAGATTGAATACACATCACTCTTGTCATTGAGAAAGAACACCCAAGTGAATCTTGTATAGTCATCCACAATCACAAATTCATACTTGTTGCCACCAATGCTGGTGTATGCGGTTGGGCCAAACAAATCAATATGAATCAAGTCAAATGCCTTGCAAGTGCTCATGAAGCTCTTCTTTGGATGAGTGTTGCCAACTTGCTTGCCGGCTTGACATGCACCACATAGCTTGTCCTTCTCAAAGTGAACATCCTTCAAGCCCCTCACTAGATCATGCTTCACTAACTTGTTGAGTTGCTTCATGCCCACATGACCAAGTCTTCTATGCCATAGCCAACCCATGCTAGATTGTGATATCAAGCATGTACTAATTTGTGACTGTTGACACCTGTTATCCTATACTTTTATATGTCAACAAGAGATGAAATAAGGACATAAATTGAATATATACTTAGAATAGAGGTTTATACTAATAAATTCCACGAGTTTTGGTGAATTATGTATTTCCAGGGACTTAACAGATAAATGCAGAGAAAGATGGAGAAAGTTCCGGAATATACAAGACATATGATGACAAGACTTGACCGTGAAGCAACTCAACCCGAAAAGTGAACTAAAACATTCTAGAAGGTACCAGAGGACACCAGAAGGAACCAGAGGCCGGGAGGAGGCAGGACACTGGCGGCCGCCAGTCCATATTTGGCCGGCCGCCCGGTGGGGCCAAGAAGTCCACCTCCAGACTTCTAGGTCGGTTTACCACCGACTTTGTGGTTGTATCTACGCCATTGTTGAAGGTCGGTTTGATCCAATGGTCATCGTTCATCACCAAGGCCTATATAAGAAAACCATCTGCCCCCAGGGTTAAACCCTAACTCATACTAGTTCATTGTAATCCATTATCAACCAAAGTCGAGGCGAGAAGTAGAAGAGAGTTTCTCCACCGGAGATTAGAGTTAGCTACTGGTTCTAATTCTAGTTCATCTAGTTCTAGTTCATCCAAGTTGATTAGCAGACAGATACAATTAGAGCTGGGTGTGCCTACCCAGAGTTCTCAATCTTCAAGTAATACGGTATGAATTATCTTGTATCTATGACTTTGCACTTTATTAATAATATGTGTTTATTTGCTATGTTCTTACTTTATTCTAATAGTATGATTGATATAGATGTAGTTTATAATAGATATATGTATCTATTCGTAGAGCGCCTAATTCAATACTCGAGTGGGTTAGGTGGTAAAGATATTTATGTAAGCGTGGTGCTTATATATGATTTACTACTGCGAATGCACCTTATATTCCGGGCCGTGTGGTAGATCGCGGGAGTGACAATCTGTTGAGTCCTTTGGAATCCACCCTCCGTCTATAAGACAAGTGGACATTGATTATGGGGAATATCTTGTTTCGCTCTTGATTTTCCTTGATAGTCGTCCCGGATACATGATCTAGAGTCTATTATGCTATAGATGATAACATATGCCTTAGAATAGATGTAATGACTTAGTAGATTAAATGCTATAGATGAATTACGTCTCTTGTAGTCCAATGTTAAGTCTAACTTAGTAGTTATTCTCTGTCTCTCGAGTGTGATGCCTCTGCCTTTATTTATCATTATCATATTATTATCATTATTGGTTTACCCCCTCAAGTAAAGTAAGCACTAGTAATGAACCTCTCATAAGTATGTCACTTATTAATTATGTTTGCACCCACCTTTAGATTATTCCACCCTGTGGTAGAATATAAATGACAAAACCTGGATTACTCGGTGAAATGCTTGCAGTGGGTATTTATATCTCATGCGCTTGGATATAGACCTTTTATATTTATTTCTTTAGATTGCAAACAACACATATCACAAGTATCACATATGCATTTCCTAGCATTACTGCTGGGGATGACAACCTAGCACATAGTAGTGTTAAGAGATGAACCACACTGAGTATCTTTTGACGGCTTATAGCCTTAGGTGAGATTAACTCCACCTAATGTTATAGTGACGTTAGATTTACCAACAAGCATTTCTGGCGCCGTTGCCGGGGAGAAAATAAAAGTTAGTTAGACATATTAATAAATGGAAACTGATGATGAGAATCTAAACTAGGTAGCTGCTTTAGCGAGCTTACCCTTGTTCTTCTTTTTTTGTTTATTTTATACGGGGTTTATCAAATTGGAAATTGATTGTGATTCACTCCACTTCATTCATCGAATCAAATCAATCAAGAGAGCATATATCGGTTCTTGAAGCTATGGTCGGAAAATCCCTACGAGAGTTCTCTGCTCCAAGCACTGAGAACATTCGTACATGACCAACACTTCAACTTAAGGATCTTGAGTTTGAGCTCAAGCCAAGCCTCATCAACATGATACAAGCTACTCCATTCAGTGGAAAGATTCACGAAGATGCACGCTTACATCTGCAGAATTTTCTGGAGATTGCCAACACCTTCTCACCTAAGGATGTTCCCCAAGATATCATACTACTCCGTTTATTTCCATTCTCATTGAAGGAAAAAAGCGAAGTCATGGTTCTATGCCAACAAAGAAGAAATCAAGACATGGGATGAATGTTCTACAGCTTTCCTATCAAAGTTCTTTCCCACGGGTAAAACCAATGCCCTACGAGGAAAAATTACCAATTTCCAACAAAGAAAAGGAGAATCAATTCCGTGTGCTTGGGAACGTTTACAAGAATACATATCAGATTGCCCTCATCATGGAATAGAAGATTGGTTGCTCATGCAAGGATTTTATCATGGATTAACACAAAGAGCACGAGAACAACTAGATGCAACTACTGAAGGATCATTTTTATCACTCACTCTTGACAAAGCTGAAGCACTCATGAACAAAATATCAAAAAATCAAAGCTGGAATCAAGACATTCAACACTACCATCAGATAGAAGAAGTTCCAAAAGAAATAAAAGCAATATCAACCAAGATGGATGTGTTATTTGATTGGCTTGAACAAAGAGCCAAAGATAAGCGGAAAGACAAGATTTACAAGACTATATTGATTCTCGCATCAAATTCAAGTATGGCTGTTAATAACTCAACCTCAACTCAATCACAAGAACGAAGGGTTACAACAGACTACTCAACAACCCGGGTAAGTATAAAGGTAATGTCCCTAGAAACCCATTTTTAAGAGAGTTAATTGAGGAACAAGATAAGTTAAATAATGTTCTTCTTAAGAAGCTTGTTGCTCATGATAAAATATTAGAAGATATAACTCTTAAAATGGATAATTTCTCTGTTGCTTTTAAAGATCAACTTGCTTTTAATAAAAAGATAGAAAATCAAATAGCAAAGTTATCTCGCGCAAAATCTGTTGCCACTAACCTTGAGCAGGTAAATAATGTTACTATAAGAAGAGGTAAATCTACACGTGATCCTGTTGACCCAAGAAGGATAATAGAAACAGCGAGTCGGACACCAATTACGGCACCTCGCAAAGACCAAAGAATAACAACAAGACCATTGGTACAACCAACTAGAGAAGAAGAAAATGATGACATAGAAGATTTGACTCAAGAACCTCAAATGACACAAGACTTTCATGATACAAATCTCTTACCATATCCAAGAAGAAACTGTGGACCCCAAGTGGATGATCGGTTTACAAAGTTTGTGGAGGTAATCCGTAGTTATATATCAACATACCTCTAATAGACGCTATTCAAGTCCCAACCTATGCCAAGTATCTCGAGAGATATCTTGAATAAGAAAAGACCACTACCCACTACGGAGGTGATCAAGTTAACAGAAGAATGCAGTGTGGCTATTCTTAATATATTGCCACATAAGATGACAGATCTAGGATACCCCGTAATCAATTGCTCAATTGGAGATCATCATTTTACAACACTTTGTGACCTTGGAGCAAGTGTTAGTGTAATACCCAAGTCTGTCTTTGACAAACTTAAGCATACAACCCCGAGCCAACTTCAATATCATTACAACCGGCGAGATCAATCAATCGGATACCCTCGGGGAATTGCGTAAAACGTGCCCGGAAATATCGAGGATTCTTTATACCTGTGGATTTTGTAGTTTTGAATATGCCACCGCACTCCGCAGTATCAATCATTCTCGGACGACCTTTCCTTAGCACGACCAATGCACATATCAATGTCACAAATTTTGGAGAGATTACATTCAACTTGAATGGAAAGGAAGAAAAGTTTGCATTCAAACCCAAATCGAGCTTAGCTTGACAAAGAAATAAGATTGAATCGAAATTGAAGAAGAGTTATCATCGGTACCATCTCCTAACCGGAGAATGCACCCGATAATTAATAAAATTTTGGGAAGTCCCAGTTCGAGGACTTTAACTACGGACAATTATCGAAGGTAAGTCGGTAATTATCTATATTTACTATACATTTACTTACGAGAAAATTTATGTCCCATATAAATAATTTTACGATGTATCACAACCCGTAAAAATATTTATTGTGGTGGCTCAAAATATTTATTCTTATATTATTATTTTTACTCCTGCATTTTATATTGAAAAATACAAAAATAGAGTCACTATGTGATGGGTCTTACATGTCATACACTACATGCCATATTTCACCTAACTTGGACAAGACATTTACCACTCAAACCTCACCTACCACCATGCACTACTCCCCGCCATTCTTTTCCACCGAAAACTTCACTCAAAACCATGGCATTGGGGTGAGCAATATGCTGCATAAAGGTGAGTGGGAGAGGACCCACCACCATGGCGGCCGGCGCCACCACCACTGGCGGCCGCCAGGCCTCGAGCTCCTCTATAAAAGGCCCCTCATCCCTCGCTTCTTCATCACACCAACACTGCTTTGCTCAATATTTCAGCTTGCAATTTAAAGTTCTAGTATCCAGAAAGCTTTGGGCTTTGTAGTAGAGAGAAAGAGAAGTGAGAAGGAGAAAGGAAGTTTTTAGTAGTAATAGAAAGATTTTTCTTGTGAGAGGAGAAGATCTTGAGAGTTTTAGAATAATCAAGAGAGATTAGTGGAAGTGCTGTCCATATGGAGTAATCAAGATAAAATTTGTTAGGGGAAGTTCTGTCTAGATAAACAACCTTGCAATCTTTCTTTTGGACATCTAACCCCTGGACGACTAACTTTGGACAGCTAATTTCTAACTCTTTATTCTAACCCCTCCATTAGTCTCTTGTTTGTTTTGTTTGTGAATTAATATTTTGCAGGATGAGCTTCTGGAAGTCATTCACTGGAAGAAGATCACAACGTCTCCAAAAACTCAGAGAATCATCTTCCAGAGCTCCATCAGAGATGAGCTACGAGCCAGAGCAAGATGTGCCACCACATCCAGCTCCTGCTGCAGTAAGAAGGTTGACATCTGATTCACACCTCAAGTTTCACGGACAATATGAGAAAGCAAGGTACAATCAATTAAAGGGTCGTAAGTTCACTCATACTCCTGTGATCGACCCTGATCTTCTAATCCGCATGTATGGATGTTGAATTTGCTCATATTTTCCGCTTTTTGGGGTTGGGAAACTTTTGCGAAAAATCACGGAGGAAGGTTCTAAGTTTTTAACCATAGAATTTCTTTGTACCCTTCGTTTAATCGATGAAGGAGTCATATTTAGATTCTTCCAACAACAAATTCTCTCACTTGGAGAAATCTAAGTGATGCACTTGGTTTCCTACACTCTTGTGTCATCGACTTAGATGTAGCTTTAGACGATTTCAACCAAGCAACTGTTTGGAAAGACCTGACCAATGTAGATGCATTTTTGGATGCAAAAGCCAGAGACTTACACTTACCCACCTTTCGCTTCTTCCATAAATGGATACTTTTCACTCTTTTGCCTAGAAAGGATGGTCATAATGTTAGAGTAGGAGAGTTACAGTTGATCTATGCAGCTATAAAGAGAAGACAAGTTTCACCCATATACATGTTAGTTCAACATTGGATAGCTGTGCCATCTCTCCTAGGAAATGTCAATTGCACGTCACTTATCACGAGAATTGCCAACCACTTAGGACTCTTGGATGATAACGCTCATGTTGCCTATATAAGGGATGATAGACCTATCATAGGTTTTGATTTCTTTAGTAAGGGACATATCTTGAAGAAAATTGGAAGTACTCTTGTCATGACCCATGCTACTGTTGGGGAGATTCAGTTACCTAACCCTGAACTCTCTATATATCGTGTGCGCCTTATCTCATTGAGTGTGCGACACAACCAATTAATATGCAGAAACCATGCCAACTCGTCGACACGTGCCCATGATCCCATTTGGATAGGAGCGGACCCCAGACCACGAGCCAGCATTTGGAGGATACCAAACATGGACCTACCCTACACCTTCACAAGCAGACATGTCACGTATTTGATCGGTCACCCGATTTGAACAAGGAGGCCCGAGCGGCGGGGTGGTGATGCTCATATTCGTCGAGAAACCTATCGTGGAAGTGGTTACTTCTACGATACTCCGTACTTCACAACACCCTACTCCCGAACCACCTCGTAACTCTTTTTGCGGGATATGATGCATATGCGTTCCAAGGGATGTACAACACCATCCTAGACATAAGGCATGACCAGTCAACCAAGTACAACTATCGAGAGAATGGAATGCTCGGACGGACGAGAACATCACCGACATCGGAGATACCATCGAGCAAACAGAATGAAGAAATGAGTGTCATGCGTGGGCCTTGCCGCCGTCGCGGGCGTCGCTGAACCCTTGAATCAACACCAGCTTGGGGGAGTTGCCCCCGTTTGGCGAGGTAAGTCCCTATGACCAGCGAGTTATCTATTTTATATTTTTATATTATATATTATATAGTTTGCTTAAATTTGCTTTGCTTTGCTTTGTTTGCTAAAAAAATGATGAATAACCATGAAAAACCAAATAAAAAGAGTGTGTATAATTAGTTTGTTTTAAAGTTTGTTTAAATAATTTAGTAGCTATCTTTTGGAGATGATGAATAGTTGCTTTCTTTTTATTTTTTTACAAATACCTATCATTGGTTTAGAATTCTCCCATGCTATAAATAAAATTGTTTAAACTTGAGAATTTGCTTTGAGCTTGAAATTTTGTGGGAGCATATATCTAAGCTAATCTAGGTAATTGACGGATATGATATGAGATAGTCTGAGCTGCTATTTATCTTACTCCTAGTTGCACTAAATTCGGAGGTTTGATTTATGAAAATCTGAAAATTGCATGATGAGTTTCCTATATGACAGAGTTCTAAATTCCTACCACGACCATATATATGTTTCTAAAAACAGAAAAAACTCTTTTATCATTCACTACTTGATTAGTGTTGAGTTTAGTCAACCATTGAGACCCTTGGGAACTTGTCATACAATTCCACTTACACATCTCCACATATTTCACATCACATATAAACACCACATACCCTTCATCCATTTGCTAGCCATCAAAATGTTTCACTCCTATCCCGAGTAAATACCAAAAATATTCTTCATCTCTATACTTATTCTCAAAATCCCATTTATGCTACATGTGTTTTATTATCTCTCAAATATCTGTTTGACAAAAAAAGAAGAAACTTTGGGCTATGCTTAAAAAAAAAAAAGAAGAAGGGGGATGAAAAATGGACAAGTGTCCTACGGGCAGTAGAGCCTACCTCCCTAAAGAGATGAAAAATGAACACAAGTTCGAGGGCGAGTAGAGCCCACATCTCTAAAAATAAAAGAGAGAGAAAATGGACAAAAGTCCGAGGGTGAGTAGGACCCACCTCTCTAGAAAGAAAAGAGAAAAATAAAAGAGAGTAAAAAAGGACAAGTGTCCAACTGAAAAACAATGGGTACTTAGATGCCCGCCTCTCTGAAAAAAAAAAAAAAAAAAAGCTAGCCCAAGTTCTCTTCTATGTCTTTGAAAAATTAAAAAAGAGAGAGAGAGATTAATTCCTTCAAAGGAGCATAGTAGAATTAGAATCATTATATCCTATCACCACCACATATCCACCTCACAAATACATCCTATATATTCACATTGTATGACTTGTTCCTTTGGATCCGTTGTTTGACTTTACAATATATGCTTTGCAAAGTATGTATACGCTGTCTCCCACCTATGAGCCCCAGATATAAGCTTTAGTAGATAGGTTGAGAGAAGACATGATACATTTACCTTCCATAAAATACCATATACCTTTTGAGAAAAGGCATCACATCATTGCCTTAGTAAGGATCCAAAAATACCACATATGAGAGACTTGAAAGAATCATACAATGGAAACTCTGAGTTTTATTTTGAAAAATTTATAAAAACTCCAGAACAGAGGTGAAATGAAGAGTTTGAGACATAGTGCTTGACTTGATTGTTCTATCTTTCAATTACCCAAGATTTAAGTGCGGATAAAAGCCCCATGTTGTTCAAAGAAAGATCAGAATGTTTCATCTATCTTTGGAGGAGAATTTTAGATTGATGACATGTGTATTTGTGAGATAATAATTCATTGTAGCAACTCCTAATCCACTCTGGTGAAAAGCTTTGCTAAGAGACTAGCAAAGGTTAAGCTTGGGGGAGCTTGTTGACACCTGTTATCCTATACTTTTATATGTCAACAAGAGATGAAATAAGGACATAAATTGAATATATACTTAGAATAGAGGTTTATACTAATAAATTCCACGAGTTTTGGTGAATTATGTATTTCCAGGGGACTTAACAGATAAATACGAGAGAAAGATGGAGAAAGTTCCGGAATATACAAGACATATGATGACAAGACTTGACCGTGAAAGCAACTCAACACGAAAAAGTGCACTAAAACATTCTAGAAGGTACCGGAGGACACCGGGAAGGAACCGGAGGCCGGGAGGAGGGGACAACCGCGGCCGCCCGATCCATATTTGGCCGGCCGCCAGGTGGGGCCAAGAAGTCAGCCTCAGACTTCTAGGTCGGTTTACCACCTACTTTGTGGTCGTATCTACGCCATTGTTGAAGGTCGGTTTGATCCAATGGTCATCGTTCATCACCAAGGCCTATATAAGAAAACCATCTGCCCCCAGGGTTAAACCCTAACTCATACTAGTTCATTGTAATCCATTATCAACCAAAGTCGAGGCGAAGTAGAAGAGAGTTTCTCCACCGAGAGATTAGAGTTAGCTACTAGTTCTAGTTCTAGTTCATCTAGTTCTAGTTCATCCAAGTTGATTAGCGACGGATACAATTAGAGCTGGGTGTGCCTACCCAGAGTTCTCAATCTTCAAGTAATACGGTATGAATTATCTTGTATCTATGACTTTGCACTTTATTAATAATATGTGTTTGTTTGCTATGTTCTTACTTTATTCTAATAGTATGATTGATATAGATGTAGTTTATAATAGATATATGTATCTATTCGTAGAGCGCCTAATTCAATACTCGAGTGGGTTAGGTGGTAAAGATATTTATGTAAGCGTGGTGCTTATATATGATTTACCTGCGAATGCACCTTATATTCCGGGCCGTGTGGTAGATCGCGGGAGTGACAGTCCTGTTGAGTCCTTTGGAATCCACCCTCCGTCTATAAGACAAGTGGACATTGATTATGGGGAATATCTTGTTTCGCTCTTGATTTTCCTTGATAGTCGTCCGGATACATGATCTAGAGTCTATTATGCTATAGATGATAACATATGCCTTAGAATAGATGTAATGACTTAGTAGATTAAATGCTATAGATGAATTCTGTCTCTTGTAGTCCAATGTTAAGTCTAACTTAGTAGTTATTCTCTGTCTCTGAGTGTGATGCCTCTGCCTTTATTTATCATTATCATATTATTATCATTATTGGTTTACCCCTGCTAAAGTAAGCACTAGTAACAGAACCTCTCATAAGTATGTCACTTATTAATTATGTTTGCACCCACCTTTAGATTATTCCACCCTGTGGTAGAATATAAATGACAAAACCTGGATTACTCCCGGTGAAATGCTGCAGTGGTATTTATATCTGTGCGCTTGCGGATAGACCTTTTATATTTATTTCTTTAGATTGCAAACAACACATATCACAAGTATCACATATGCATTTCCTAGCATTACTGCTGGGGATGACAACCTAGCACATAGTAGTGTTAAGAGATGAACCACACTGAGTATCTTTTGACGGCTTATAGCCTTAGGTGAGATTAACTCCACCTAATGTTATAGTGACGTTAGATTTACCAACAGTGACTCACTAGCATCAAAGTCCACAAGATAGAGGTTCTCAAATCTAAACCCCTTGAAGATCAAGCTTGAATCCTTTGAACTTATCACTTCAACTCCATCTTCACCAAAGATGCACTTGTAACCAAGATCATAAATTTGTGCCACCGAAAGCAAATTGTACTTCAAGATATCAACTAGTGCCACATTTGATATGCTCATGTCATTGGTTATTGCTATCTTGCCTAGGCCTTGTATCTTGCCACTTTTGCTATCACCAAATGTAATAGGCTTGCCATTCTCTTGAGTTGAATCAATAGAGGTGAACTTTCTTGCATCACCGGTCATGTGTTGAGTGCACCCACTATCAAGTATCCAATGCCTTCCTCCGGTCTTGTAATTCACCTATAAGGAAATCAATAAGATTTAGGTACCCATTTGCCTTTGGGTCCTTGGAGGTTAGCAACCAAATCCTTTGGTACCCAAATTGCCTTCTTCTTTGGGCCAACAATGGGTGTACCAATAAACTTTGCCTTGACACCCTTCTCACCCTTGGTAAGCAAATAACAAGAATCAAAATGGATGGAATGCACTTTGTTTGATTTCTTGTTCATGTTCATTTTGGCACATTTTTGCTCTTGATGCCCTACTTGCTTGCATCTATTGTAATAAGCACCATTGCTCTTCACAAAGCTAGGCTTTGGAGTAGCAAAGACCTTCTTTCCTTTCTTGGGGACATAGCCTAAGCCTTCCTTGTTAAGGGAAAACCTTTGGCTACCCAAGCACTTTAGCAAGCGGGCATCCCCACCATATGCCTTCCTCAAGGAGTGGGTGAGCTCATCCACCTCTCTTTTGAGAGTCTCATTCTCAACTTTTAATGATGAATCTAAAATCACTTCATCACTACTAGTAGAGATTGAGTGGGTTGATGTGGATGTGGAAGGAATAGATGGTTCTTCAACATCAACCAAGAATGGTTCATCTATGATGTCACATGTTGAACCAACATCCTTCTTGATGATTAAGCAAGCTCTATCATTCTTCTCTAAGAGCAAGGCATGGCTTTTTGAAGCTTTGTATGAGCTAGCTCTAATTCCTCGTGGTCTTCCTTTAGACCCTCATGGGTAGCTTCTAGCTCACTAAAGTTTTGCTCAAGAGTTTTTACACTCTTTTGCAAAGCTCTACATTCCTTGTCCTTAGTCTTAAGCATGATATGAGTTTGCTTAAGCATCTCTAGAAGATCATCCTTAGTTGGTTCATATTCATCATCATCATCACTATCATCATATTTTATTTCATTATCACTTAGTTCTTCATGCTCATGCAATGATACCTTAGTGGCCTTAGCCATGAAGCATGATGGTGATGAGCCGAAGAGGGATGGCTTCTTGTGTTGGCCAATTGCACTCATTGCCTTGGCCTTGTCTTCCTCTTCATCGGAGGAGCCATCACTATCCCAAGAACAAGCAAAAACACTATCATTTGTCTTCTTGAATGTCATGGTCTTGCTCTTCTTGTTTATCTTGCCACCCTTGTATGCCTTCATCTTCTCCTTCTCTTTCTTGATTGGGCATTCGGCTATGACATGATAAGGGCTATCACATTCAAAGCACTTTCTTGGCTCTTCATTGCCCTTGGATGAATCATTTCTTCTCCTTGAGCCTTGCCCCATCTTCTTGTTCTTCAAGACCTTGCTAAATTTCCTCACAAACATAGCAAACTCTTGATCAATCTCATCAAGATCAATTTCCTCATCAACTTCTTCTTGAGCCTTGGACTTCCCCTTTGCCTTGGATGAGGTGGTGGCGGCCTTGAATGCTACAACCTTCTTGTTCTTGTCATCTTCTTTCTCCACTTCATCTTCCATCCTATCAACTTGCTCATCGGTTAGCACTTCACCAAGCAAGTCACTAGGTGTCATAGTGTCCAATGCTCCTCTAAAGAGAATCTTCCTCAACATCATGAATCTTTTGGGCAAGCACATTAAGAATTTGTGCCCAAAGTCTCTATCCAATGTCTTCACACCCAATGCCTTGAGATCATTTACAATCACTTGGAGCCTATGGAATGTCTCCGGTATGCTCTCATCCTTCTTCATCTTGAAGTTCTCAAACTCACTCTTGAGCACATATAATTTGGCACTTTTCACAACTTTTATGCCCTCATAGGTCTCACAAAGCTTCTCTCAAACTTCATTAGCCTTCTCAAGGTCCTTGATCCCTTCAAACACCTTGACATCCATGCCATTGTATAATATGTTCAATGTCATGGTGTTGCATTGCTTGTTAGCCTTGTCGGTGGGAGTGAGATTGGTAGGATCAAGGATAACATAATCCTTCTCGATCACATCCCATACTTGGTCATTGATTGATCCCAAGTACATCCTCATGGTTCTCTTCCAATAGTCAAAATTCTTGACCCCATCAAAGAAAGGAGGCTTTCTCCCAACATGGTTGAACACAACATGAGCCATACTTTCACACCGAGGTTGTTAAGCCTTCAAAAACGGTGACCACGGCTCTGATACCACTTGTAAGGTCCTAGATGGCTAGAGGGGAGTGAATAGCCTATAAAAATTTTCTACAAGCTCAATTAACATACCGGTTAGTATAACAAAAGGCGTAAATGTGGTTTGCACTAGCTCTATTGTCTTGCAAGCCTCTAGTGACAATTCTAACAATATGTTATGATCTCTATGCGAGGATAAGGTAAGCGGGCACCAAACCTCGCAATCTGCGCCATGAGCCACTCTGGCGGTGGAGCACGCTGGCGGTTAATTATAATTGTAGGTCTATCTACTAATAACTAGATCATAGTTCGCATTAATAAGTGCTTTTGGTAACTATACTCTGGCCAGTTGAGCGCATTACAATATGAATGCCAAGACTTGAATATTGAAAGACCATAATAATAATATGCAAAAGATCCTTCCAGGGGAACAGAAAGCCCTCGCGAGCTCTTGCTTATCAAAACTACAACTACCAGGACTAAAAGAAGTGAGTGAAGTGCTCAGGGGTGTGTCAGTGTTTTTGGAGGTGTAATCTCTTATTTATAGGAGTGAAAGTGGTTTTAGCGGGGTTTTTGGCGTGTCCAGCTACAAAGCCGCCGAGCTCTTTCCGGCCGGACGGAGCAAGTGCGGAGGATGGGGTGCAGGCACCAAACGCCCCTTTTCTCGGCGATGCGACGCAGTTTGTCGCCCATCCTGGCGTGTGGTGGTGGCCTGTAGATGCGCCTTTCGGTGTTCGATGTTCAGTTTCTTCGGATGTCGGCGCCAGATTTACGCAGTCCAGCATTTCGAGTTTGCACTTTAACGCACTCTTTATTTAGCGTACTCTCACGTTTACGTGTTTTGTTCACGCAAACAATTATTCTGAATATGGAACTAGGTGGTAATGCTTGTTATTGTTATAAATTGTTCCATCTAATTAGAGCTAAGTTAGTATAAAGGAACTAGCCTGATAGTGACGTAACAAACTCCCCAACAACGCTTAGTCAGAGCAGTAATAGCTAGGTTGATGTCGAGAATTTGCTTCAATGCTTGGAGTATAAATCAAAGTGTACCATAATTCCTTGTGTTTAATAAGTTGTCATCCTATCATATTACTTTCAGTCATATATGGGTCTCATGGCACATTTTCCACATTCTTGGGCGATTGTTGCAAGATAGAGCGGTTTAGTAGAGCTACTACTTCTTTTATTCTTTTGAATGTATGCATCGGAGGGATTTTATTTATATGCAATGTAATTACATACTCTTCTCTTTTTAATACTTGAGGGGGCGATATTCTCTCTTTCTTTTGGGGTGGGTTCGCAGACTTACGACTCTCTTTTTTGCAGATGTGGGCTCTGCGCCCTGGACACTTGTCATTTTTCATCTCTCTTTTTTTTTTTTTTTTTTTTTTAGATTGGTTTTTCGTGTCAGTTCTCTAGGAACAAAGTTAGTAGGTACTCTTTGTACCATATCTTATCAGGTAATAACTAGAAAGGATCATGCTTTTTAGCCATGCTTATCAAGTTTTAGGACAAGCAAGGCGGTATTATTAGCCAACAAACTTAAACATGTGAGAATTACGAGGTTATAAACTAGGTTAGTGATTCATAATAAACTGACTATTCATCATTTCATCTTAAGAAGAAATCTACACTTATGTCAAATATGAATTGAATATATTTTTTGTTAGCTTTTATCAATTTTTATTGGTTGAAAGAAATGACTTGGGCAATTAAGGAAAAACACGGTGGGGGATCTCCCAAGGCGTATTCTGGTCGATTATATCCCATGTGTAAGACCAAGGCTCTCTCTATGTTGGTGATCTCGTGCGGATGTGTTGGTGGTGGTATTTTGATGCAGTACATAGAGGTGGTGTCATGAATATTTCTAGTACTTTCACCTCGGGCAGGTGGATCGTCGGCGAGGTCACAGATGGTGCGGGAGGAAACTTCCTGGTGTGTGTATGCAGTTGTGTGATGGAGCAATCTTCAAACTTCGAGAAAAGTCTCATAGGAGCACGTCCATCTTTGGCCTTTTAGCACATTTGAGTGCTTGGTGTAACGGCTTGGTATGTACCTTGGGTTGACATAGCTCCCTATCTTGGACTGGCAGTGAACCCGATTTGGTCAGTGCGGTGCAAGGAAGTGATGGTAATTGGGCGGGTGATGGTGTTTCTGCCCATCTCTTGCTCTCACGGTTGACTGCTTGAGAACCTGTGAGCTTAGCGGCAGGAAAGGATCAGAGCAATGCCGAGCGAGGACTTATACAATGAGTAAGTTTGAGGCGAATCTCCATTATAGCGGAAAATGATGACTCTGGCGGTCATGCACTCAAGCTTAATATGATGCCACTTGAACGAGTTGGATGCTGGAGTGATCATTTGTGGTCAAGAATGTAAAGTACATTGCCCTTATGTCGGTAGCACCAACACCATGACAATCAGGTGTCACAAAGTGCAATAAATAGTGGTGGTAAGCGATGGTTTACAGCATCAATTAATCATTTCTTCACGAGGAGAGCACGGTACGATTCATTTAGCGTACAAAGAATTTGCATTTTTAATTCAACATCATGTCACGTGAGGATCATGTCACGGAAAAATATTTAGACATCATTTATATAAGTGATGGTGTTGTATGTTTGACCTCGTCTGCTAGAGCAATCAATATGGGAATATTTATGAAGAGGCATCACGCGATTATACCTGTTTTCAAAATCAATTAGGCATTTGGCACGTGAACCCCAAAATTTCGGCAATTTGTTCCGTATGCGCGATGGTGGTAGCAGGTATGAAAAAGTGAAAAATACCCTCATGAACTTTCAAAGTGCGAGGTGGATAGTGAAAGGCATTTTAGAGCCTAATTCGTGAGAGTTTGCCCATCCTACGACTCCACATGCGGTGAGAATCCATACCTAGTTTCTCGAGAAATACGGGGCGTGGTGAAATTAATGAAAAGTGCGATCTTTGAGCATGTGTGCTTGTCTCGTGCATCTTTGGAGATTAAGTGCGGGCGTCGGTAGTGGAAATCGTCCAGGTGTGGGTGGACGAGGAGGGCGTCGTCTTGATGCGTAATGTCAATTTCGCCGGCCGGTGTGAGCTTCGAGAACCTTAGTGGGAGCTCGCTTCGTCTTGCTGAATGCTTTCCGTACGATCTTGTACACTATCATGTTGACGAACAAGAACTAGAACAAGGGTGATGTTAACAATTCTTACTAGCTCTTGATCTTTGACGTTGGGGTTGTTGGAGTCGCAGTTTCTTGCACAATATCTTGGAAAAGATAGAATGGAGGTGTGGGAGGTGAATGTGAAATGAGAGATTGGTGTGACTCGGGCACCTCGGTATAGGAAAACACGAGCGGGCTGCTTTGACTGCCATTACGAACGGCGTTCGTGATGACGCAAGCGGCGGTGGCGGTGGCCCTACGCTAACTTTGAAAGTGGCGACGGTCTGTCTCTTTGCTCTGGCCGTTAGTGCCGGTCGGTTTTGTAGATTGGCTAAATACCGATTTTCCCAAGTTTATTTTAATACTTTATGAAATGAAAAATTATTTTTAGTATGTTTTATATTTTATTCATGAGGCAATATAGGTGCTAAAATCAAAAGTTATTTTATGATTTAGAAAATTTTATTTATATAGATTTATATTGTTGCCTTAAATTCAATGTATATAGTGTTGAAGAGAATTTTAAGATTCATCCTTATATATATATATTTTTTTGTGAGTAAATAAATTCTAGAAACAAATAAATAAATAAATACTTAATTTATTCTTGACTTGCCCACACACCTTTGGTGCTCATATAAAGGTGAAAGTGGTTGATTTGAATATCTTCGCTTTCACTCTAAAGATTTCTTCTAGTGTAGCTCATTGCTTTTTCTTGGCGGGCAATTTTACCTTGACCTTTCTAGTGTTTGATGGTGTTGAAGGTGTTAGTGATTTTGTTCCTTCCTTCTCCACGCGTTTATTGAGTGGCTTTGCTTTTCCTCAAAACTTCTTGGGGGTGTGGCATCTTTCTAACTGAGGAACGCCTTTTCTTTGGCTCAGGCTTTGTTTTTCTCAAGTTTTGGCTAGTTGAGGGTTCATGAACTTTTTGGGATCTATTACTATCTCATCCAATAGCGGGTGGTGTCAGGTACTTATCCTGAATCATAGAACGACTCTTGACTTTCTTGACTTGACGGGGTTTCCTTTAGCGATTTGGGTTGACAATTTTTGAAGCGGATTAAAATGGCGTCTTATTTCATCGGGGAGTTAAGGAACGATCTTGTTCCCAGATATGTTGGCATTCTTTGTGTTTAGAGCAGTCTTGCCTTCCCAGAGTATTGACACAACATTCTCCTCCATATCGGGCGACAAAATGCGTGGGGTGGCGTTCTTCACGGTACTGAATCTTACGCTGGCGTGTGATGGATTGATGCCATTTAGATTTGCATTTTTGATGGGGTGGTGGCGAACATCTCGGTGCATCGTCTTCTTGGACGTGATGTTGGCTTGCCCCCAAATCCTGTGAAACTTGAAGGCGTCTTTGGACCAATGCACAAGAGGTGATTGTTGAGTTGCCTGGATACGCCTTCTTTCGCGACAAATGGTATTTTGACTCTACAAAACATGCAATCGACTTCGGTTGCAATCGTTGTCACTATGATGCTTGTTTAGGTGAAGGTTTACATTGCCTTAGCCTTCTAACACGATTGGCGAAATATGGCGGTGACATTTGAAATTTGAGTTTCAATCATTTTATTAAAGCTGGGTGATTGAGCGGCATTAGATAAATTTTCGGAAGTTTTGGAGACTAATAGATTTAACATTTATCATTATAAGATATTTTCTTGTTGATTCATTGATGTAGCTTGACCATAAACTAAATCTTTCAAAGTTGTGAGTTATAATTAGGCGTAATTGTAATTAAAACCATTACCTCTATTGGGCGTCCTTGATTGTTCCACCTATTGTTATTGTGTGTATTATTACCATTGTTGTTATCGGATGGAACCCATTGTTGCTAGAGTTGGAAACCATTGTTGATGAAGGCAAGCTCTTGAGTTTCGAGGCGATTGTTGCCCGAATGTCCAAACTCTCCTGAGACTTCACAAGTCATCAATGCTTACGGAGGTGGTAGAGTGTTGTTCATGACTTCCTTCTGGGTGGCACGATCTCCCAATCTTTTTGATACTGAGGTCCATCTTTTGCAACTAGCATATGCGTCTCCCTTGGCGTTGTGCATACTCTACGTTGGGGCTCGTCATTACTCCCCATACTTGGTTCTCGATCATCTTCGATGAGTGCTTGACTTTTTCAATAGTGAGGAGACGAAATGCCCTCGGCGTACATCAAGATGGCCCTTACACATAGGTAATGAGACCATTGTAGAAGTTACGAAAGTGCGAGCCATGTCTCCATGCTTGAGGTGATGTGGTGAGCAAGGATGTACTCTTCGCCTTTCCGCTTGAGGTAGTTCATTTGGATTCTGCTTGGAAGTGGAGATTCTTGCGTGAGGGCATTGGTTTTACCATTGGGAAGAAGCGTCGCGAGCAGCGATTGGAGCATTTGCTCAGTGCTTGACTGACTTTTGTCCTTGTAGAACCATTTGCTTTACGCCTTCACGAGGGAGAAAGGGAAAGCGGTGAGTACTGATGGCGTCGAGGCGCATGTCGCTGATGACATGGTGTCTACGGCTCTAGGAAATTTTGAAGGTGCGCGATTTGGCATCCACCAAGCGGCAATCCCGCGAGATGGATTTTGCACGTACCATCGTGGATAGAGGCGGTCGCGGATCTCAAAAATTCTTGTCTCCAACGTGATTGTGCTAGCTTGTGGGGACATTGCCCACCGCGGGTTGAGTGATCCGCCAGTGTCTTAGCCATGAGTGTTGATGAGTAGTGCGGTGATGATGGGTTCAACCTCCGTTGGGTAGCGGCAGGGTGTAGCGGTGAGCCGTCTCTTTACGATCAGCGCCTAGGGATTGTCCAGCGAAGTTGTTTAGGTAGGTGCGACGATCATATACTATCCCGATTTTCATCCACAGCGGAAAAAACAAAAAAGTTAACACGCAAAGACTAGGGCTATCATTCATACATGTGGATTTATAATCATCATATGCTAGCGTTTTATGATAGAAAACCATGCCTCCCACAGTCGGCGCCCGAAATGCTTGTTGATATTTCTTACGACATTACGAGATAATACATTTTGATGCGGCACGA
>JADLZK010000772.1:0-178238 GCA_015847255.1 Hyparrhenia diplandra | reverse complement strand
ATCTATCTCACAGTTCTCTTTGATTTATGTTGGCACTGCAGTTGTATTGTTTCTATAGTGCTCACCCCTCTAAATGCTTTGAGATCATTTTAGTCAAATTACATCATGAGTTTCATGAAAGCACTTTTCTAACATGGTGCAGATCAGGGAGGACTAAAAATGTTTGTGGCAAAATTAACTGAGAACCTCAACGGAGTCCCCAACCCCTAGGTTTCTCCATCCTGTATCATATCAGGTGGGCTCCTGTACCGCGTATGGCTCCACTTTTCCTCTGTCTATCCCCTCGCTGAGAGAATTATCCTTAACCGAAAATAAATTTTCTATACATGAGCTATTTCTTTTTTATTGTGTTCTTAACCTTGCCTTTACTTAGGAGCCTTGGATAGCTATCAATGTGGCATATGTTCCATTTAAGTGGCTCTCTAGGTGCTTGTGCTTGTGCTTGTGCTTGTGCCTGTGATAAATGACTTAAGCGTATCCAACGAAACAATGGCCTTGCTGAGCATGGTACAAGTTATGGGACAAATATCGATATAAATTATCCACGCCACCCCGATAATTTTGTTCATGCTAATCGGGTACAAGTATCGATAATTTTGTTCATGGTAATCGGTATAAATATCTTGGTCGAAAGGACACACAGCGTTTAATTGAGTACGTGATGACAAAGATATGAGCTGATGATCAGTTCTGGTGAGGTACTGAGCAATCAGTTTCTGTGAGCAAAGATAAGCTGATGAGCTTCTTGTACGTTTGTCCATTCAAGTTCCTGTATATATATGCTCAGATGCTCCCAGAACATGATCAAGTGATGAGCTATGATATCTGATGATTACATTATAAATTATGTTCAGTGCTTACAACAATGATGAGGGCCTATCTTTCATTCTTTTGGTTTCCTTTTTCTAGCATTCGAGCTATTTTTCGATGACCACGGCTCTTCATGTTTCACTGATTTTGGTAGCACAGTCAGCTGTCCTCCTTTCCTTTCCTTTTGTTTCCATCTTACAGTAAGTTCAGTGCATCTGCACTAATTTGCTTCCTCTTCATGGATGTCAAATTGAATAATTCTCCTTGCATACATATGGACTGATTGTACAATTGTTAGTGGTGCCTAATTTATTTTAGCGCTGTGATTTCTGTTCATCAAAATAAACTAGCTGCATTGCCCATTGCGGAGCCAATTTTACAGTTTTTTTTTATCTATGCTTAAATTAGTGCATGCTGATGGCCAGTGATCTATTTATATTATTTTTTTTCAAAAGCGAGCTCTTTACATTCTTATGATTTCAAATGAGCTCAGTCTGCAGCATATGTAGCACCTTATCATTATATTATGCTATTTGTGTACCCAAAATTGGTAAAACCTTCTACGGATACACGCATGTTTACTTGCTTTTTTGTGTTATCTATTACAGCTTATTATTTTAGTGGTGTTAGTGCATCAGGTTTGTGGGTTACCTTAACTAAAAACATAGATCAGAGATTGCATTAGCATTTTCCTGACTGAAAATTGAGGTAATTTTTAGACCCCACGCAACAAAAGGCAGTTAGTGCTTTGCCGAATAACAATGGATTTGCATGATATATTCAAGCTTCAGAATAATGGGGTTAATTATTTTAGAAAACAATAATTTTAGGGTTAACAGATTTATTTCAGGAATGATATGATGCTTTGAGGCAGTTATTGCTTGCTAGAATTAACAATGGATTTGCATGATATATTTCTAGCTTTAGAATAATGGGGTTCTTTCTTTCTGTCAAAAAACAAGAGTTTTGGGGTTAGCAGATTTATTTCAGGAATGATCTCGATGCTTTGTTACAGAAAAAGCTTGCAAGCCCTTCCTGAGTCCACTATGTTTGGTGCTTGTTTAATTCTTTCATTTAACCGTTCACGTTTGGAAAGCATCGAAATTAATTATTTAAGATCCATGGTTGAGGCTTCATTTTCTGGTAATATGTCAATGCCGTTCTTCCTAGAATTTCCCACTTTAACATGATGTAACGCGTTCCTATTACACGGTTTAGATTGCACTCATTGTGGTTGATTTTCTTGATCCAGGTTAGTATGTTTCATGTCGCCCTGCTATAAAGCTAATGCTACTTCCCCAAGGTTTGTCATGTTAAATTGTTTGCTTCGAGGCGTAAAAAAATGTTTTATCAATACAAATCCTCGTGAAGATCCTTGATACAGCGGGTCATTTGCAGTGCCTATATATTTTCTCATGATATTTCTCGCTTGATTTTTCATTGTAAATTGTGTGTGATTCCAGTTTTGCCTTTTTTTTTTCCTTTGCCCGAGGGAGATCCATGTTCCTATCCTAACGAAGCATTTACATCGATTGGAGCATCCTGCTTGTTGCTAAACAGATGAGCAATCTGAGAAAGAAGTTGATGATAAGCTGCACACTGAGATGCATCCGACAGAGCTGACCTGGTACAGTCCTGTCTTTCTATTTCTAATAATATTAATAGAAACATGATTGGAACCGTAATAGTTATTTGCTGCAGTCAGCTTAACTAACTGGTATGCTAAATAGAGATCTTGGTATTCTAGGTAGTTGCCTGTAGTTTTCAATTACAGCATTACATGTCTGGCCTTTTAGCCGAAGCAAAATGGATTAGGTTGTTCCTGCTTTCGCTACGGCCAAGCTTCAGCTGATGCCATGACGCCGAGAGTGTACATATGGGACATGGACGAGACACCTATTTTGCTTTTAGTCACTTCTGGATGGCTCATATGCTGGGGCTTTTCATGGCCTGAAAGCTTGTGACAAAACTACTGAATAGGAGCCATGGGAGAACCTTTGTTGAACTTTTTGATCAGCACATAAACTTCTTTTATGAGGTCAGTTAGCACATAAACTCTACTGCCATACATGCTAGCTATGTAGTACATAAACAAATGGTATGTCATTTTTATATTCGAAGTATATATTAGAATTGTACATAAATTGTTACATTTGTCCCTTTGAAAGCTACTTTCGTTTTCCCCGTACATAAAATTTTCCATGTTTTCACCCATAAGAGATTGTCCAATTTGCATTCTTTTTTTGCCATTTGAGGATTGATGGCTTTTGTTGGCCAAATCTTATCTAATTTATGGACATCTGTACATTGATTACTGAACTTATATCCGGACAGTATATAGGTCAACACCCCAATTGGGCGTGCAAAGGCGAGCTTGGCACCATGAACTAAATTAGCTGCCCTGTTCTCTGCCATTGCAGAAGGGAAGAAACATGGAAGGAAATCTACGGCAAATTCTGAACTTGCTTCTGCTGAGAAGGTAATGATATCTTGCTGTTGGGTACAGCTACAACTTTCTTTTTAAGTGCCCTGGCAAATCCGAAATAACCATTTATCTTTAGCTTATTCACCTGTGCCTTGAAGCCAGGTACTTTTATTCTAAATAGTCACACAATCTGTGTCCCTGGTCCATTTTGCTTTAGTATTGTTTACTACTTGATTCCTGCGAAGATGAACTAAACAAAGGTACTGACACATTTCTAAGAAAATGTAGACCAGGTATGCTGAGTTGTGTATTTAGGTATTAAGAAGTACCTATTTTAGATGGCTATTTAAAAAATCACATACAGCCAATTGAATTGGCTTTAAGGGTATTAAGAAATAGCTGTTTGACTTAACAGATATAGCTGATTCAGTTGCTTGTTTAGGTATCAAGTAGGTATTTGAAAAAAAGGATATTTTCATAAGCATATAATGTTGGCTAACATTCATGAAATAGCTATTACACATAGAACTATGTGTAATTTTCAAAATTGATTCGAACATTTAAGTCTCCCTCCATCCTCCCCTCCCATAGCAACAAAAAGGTGTGCTGGAGACTGGAGAGTTATAGATGAATTGTGTTTAAGCAGTATATAAATAATATTTTTTTTCCTTGATTTGTTGTTCTCTCATCTTGTGTTTTATTGTCATTATAGGTGCATTGGTTTTTCAACTACTAAAATTGCAAAATCTTTTATTGAAGCGCCCAGCTACTGTAATAGTTTAGCTTTATAAATACTTATGCAGTACCATAGTTTAAATTTTATAGATTAGTTCTGCTCAATTTGGCTAAAGTTCTACCTACATAATGTTATCTTAGATGGATGAAAAGATAGGTGTTACACATATGTAGGTGTTGGCCTTAAAAAAAAGGATCTTTCTCATTTTTAGATGGATGCAAAGATAGAGCCATTTATGTTGCAGGATATTTCTTTATGTATTCCTATTTTTTTACCTTTGGATTATCTCCAATTGAATTATTTCCTACACCACATATACCATTTACTATGTATGTCTACGTATGCTTCTATATGCCTTAGACACTTAACATATTTAAGATATAGCCATATTTCTTGTTTTTTTCCCTGCCATAGTGATGGGTCCTTATTGGGGGTTCAATTCCTTGCCAATATACAAATTAGCCATTCAGAGTTCTGTTTTTCTTCGGTTGTTACAATATCTGTATGGAGAAAGCTAGGATTTCAAATATTGAGCACAAACGGCAGGTGTCCAGAATGATTTGATTTTTCCTTCTATTTGGCTTCAATAGTTTTTTTATTGTCAGATTGATGGTGAAAACTGAAAAGTGCTTTCTAAACAGAGGCAAATCATATTGATTGTGTGTTCACCTCTTTTATTCTGTAATTCATGATTTACGTGCCATTTGTGTTACGAGGTCTATGCAAAAGCACAAAGAAATCAGGCATGTTATTTGTTGTTGTTCATTACTTATTAGCTATTTTTCCCTTACCTTACTGGATTGCTCTGTTAAGCAAAACATTTTGCTACAGACCTCTTCAGGCATGTCCGCTTATTGTTCTATTTTTAGGCTGCTTTTGGTTAGTTTCTTAACTCACACACACTGTCTCGAGGATTTTGGTTTTAACATTACCATAGCTGACATGCATATAAGTGACCTTACAATCTATAGAAATAGAGCAGAGGCCTACCTACACCTTGCATATAGAACTTTATGGGTCTGGTCTGATGTTGATGAGGCTGCTCCTAAACAAAAATGTCAAAGACTATTTTTCAGCTCTTTGCACTAGATTTAAGGTTTTTAATTTGTTCCTCTCTTATTTCATATCCGTGGATTCCATGGAACATGTCTTCTTTTCTCATAAAGACAAATGAGCTGCTGGTAGCAGGATGCTTTTATATTCCCGATTGGCCTAGAGACAGACATTTGATTTGTCCTGTTAATTTCCAAAATGTATGGCCTGTCAATTCTGCAGGAACAAGAGAGATGCACTAATTGACCTCCATAAAAAAAACTGAAGGATCCACTGCAAAAATATCATTCTTTGGAACTCTCAGATTTCCCTCCAAAAGGGTACTTCCTATTAGTTGCCTCAGCCATGCCGCTTCAGTCTCTTGGATGGTACTGCATCTGAGGTAGGACATTCTTCTTGTTAAAATTTCCCTTCTCTCTCAAATGGCATAGCACTTACATCCTTTCCGTACCCTCTCCTGTTTCTCAAAATTCAATCGCAGCAGCAGGTACTTCCTGAGGACGGTGCTCCAATCAAATGCCAAAATCACCAACTTTTGTAGTGCTTATTACCACAAGAGGTGCAGATCCTCATGTGCTGTACATACAAATTAATTCACCTGATCGTTACAGGATATAGGGGAGCAATTGACTATACATTTTAGCTAAAATATGTACCTTGCTGTTTTTGTGTACACAGTTCCCATGTGCTTCATGCCCTACAAACAAGGCAAGGCCTCAGTTTGATGTGCACCGAAAAGGGTTGTCTCAGTCTAAAGGTTTAATATTCTTCGGTTGAAATGGAATTCATACATCATACGAGCTCTGGCCTGTTGCTTAAGGCGGTTAAGAAGACATGTTTTACCATGCTATACTTCCAAGTACAATGGCACCAGTCTACTCGAAACCCGGGTATTAATTAAGTCTACCAGCGTCGTTGTTAATGTAATGTACAGTATCTCTAAGCACGTCAATGATCACCTTAATTGTCATTGCTTGTGCGTGCAGCAATTGTTTCCTCACAATTTACATCTACTCTTCAGTATCCCCTATATTTGGTGACCTTACGTATCCCCAATTCCTTCACGTAGGGTGCGGGCGCAAATCTTGGCGCCTTCTCACTAGTGATCTCCTATTCTCATGCACAAACTCCACCGCTAGAAAATCCTTAGCTCTCTCTTCAATTTCATTAACAATTTGACCATACTGGCCCAACCCTGGCCCTCTCAGGTTCCTAATCATATTCTCACATTCCGACGCACACTTGATGGAGTTCAAGTTCAGGTCCGCTGCAAGGTCGAGTCCTTCCCGGCAAGCAAGTGCCTCGGCAATTTCGGATCGGTTATTCCTTCCATCACCGTAACTGAAGCTCCCGTGAACAATCCACTATGGTCCCTTGCAATAGCTGACATTGATGCCCCCCTGGAGTTTTTTGAGATTGCTGCATCAGAGTTAATCTTTACAGCTCCCTCTCCCAGCGGTAACCATCTTCGAGCACCGCTCGAGCAGACAACAGGCGATGACTTCACTGGTCTGAGCTCTTGCAGCTCCTCGCAGTATCTATTGACAAAAACATGAGTTGACAGAGGGCTTTGATAGATGTTCTCATGAATCGCCTTCCTTCTCGAGTGCCAAATTGCCCATAATGTGACGGCAACCCGTCTTGGCAGGAAGGCGCACCGGCCCATTAGGCTTGGCTGGCCCGTGCGTTTTCAAGAATTAAAATTGGGCCTGGCCCATGGATGGTTCTCCCACGTATGGCGCAGCCCAGTTGTTGTTCTGCTTCAGATTGTTTTTCTGAAAAATACGTATGCGATGCGATGTTAACCAACATGAACTTGTTATCCAAAAAAAAAAAAAAAACACACACACACACACACACACACACACAACAACATGACCTTGTTTTTTTGTACCTGCAGGTGGAAGGGTCTAGTATAGTCCTTGCAGCGCTGCATTAGGAGATCAGATCTCCATCTCCAAGCGTCACAGTCACTCTGTCTGCAGAATACTGCACCTAGGCATGGAAGTAATCGGCATTAAGATTCAGAGATTAAACAAAAATGGACACACAATTCAGTTGCCTTGAAAACAAATCATAACTGAAGAACGGGTGTTGACACAAACTACGGTTTGCACCAACACACCGGGAGAGCCTTGGACGCCCACAAGGTTGCGATCAACCTGTACTAGCAGCAAGAACCACCGCTTGACCACCAAAACCGATCTAGAGAGCGGTAGAGGCGATGTAGAGCTTGATCTCGCCTGCGATGGCCTCGAACGCCCTCCGGAAGGATCCGCCGGGAGGAGCGCACGCCGGCGTTCTTCCAGGTCGGCAAGGCCACCTAGAATGCCGCGAAATTAAAATTAGAACGCCGTCGAATAACAAGTTTAGGGTTTGGAAGAATAAAAGTAGAGATAGGGTGTGTGTTTTGACGATTGAATGTAGATGAGATCAAATCGCCATGAACATCTCATTGTATAGAAGAGGTGATCTTATCCGCTAGAAAACCACCTCGACATGCGCTTTCTAAACACCAAAACCTTTCCAAAACACGATCTCAAAAAGAGATCGGTTCGACAGGTGTCCGCGGCCGTGGCGCGCCGGACGCCCGCCGTGGAGCGCCAGGACGCGGAGTCCCGTAGAGCCCCTCGCGGGGCTCCGCCGTGACGCTGCGTCGCTGGCATCCGGCGCCGCTGACGCGGTCCGGAGAGGCCGTGCATCGCAGGGCCGCCGGGATTTGGATGACCGCCCTATCGAACGCTGAGCAGCCAGCGTCCCGTACGCTCTGCACCTTGAAGACGCTGGGGGCAGTCCGGCGTCTTCACATCGGGACGCGCCTCGTCCAAACCCCGGCGCCCAGCGGATACGGTCTTCAGCTCGCTGCTTTCCTCGTTGAGTCTTTTGATCATTTGGCCTGCTCTTCAGCGCCAATTTAACACGGGCAGCATCCCAGGTGTGGAGCGTGCCGCTTTGGTTCGACTCCGGAGCGGGACAACATTAGGTGTTGCACCAATCTTCTTAATGAAAACCACCCAGTTCCTCCCGGGTTGGGTCTCATTTTTTTTTAGATGAATACCGCCGCCCGCTCGTCACACGACGTGAGCGATCTTACACCTAGAGTGCGCCGCCGCTCGATCTTGCAACGACAGCACCAACATTGGTCATACCATGCAACCATGGATCTAATGCAGTACAGAGACCTGCAAGCATGATCCTCACAAGGTGTGTGGTCCGCTCCATCAGTGTCGCTCATTTCTAGCACCGGAAGGAATGTGAGACTTTTTCGACTGGGAGAGAGAGAAGCAACTGAGGTGGCCGGCGGTGGGCCTGAAGGATTGGAGGTTGCGCTAGCCGGTGAAGCAGGGGCACGAGGCGGCGTGGCCGGCCGCTGCGGTTTGGATCGTTTATGTTTAGCCGTTCCGGTCCACGACCAAAAGAACTAGACGGAGCCCCGCGCTTTGTTGCGAAATGCTGGTTCTCCTGGCAGTCGTATACAACTATTAATAATTCAGCATTAGAAATAATTTTAGTTACATAGTGTCATTGGGAAAGGGGAGCAAAATATTCAGAGATGCGGAACATTCCAAAATGAACCTAATATCTATACATTTTTTTTTACCGTAAACCTCTATATTTTTTGTTTTGTGCCAAACAACAAAAAGAAACAATCTCGGTCAATCAGTGTATTTAAAAGAAAAAAACTAAATTATAGGAGAAGACTCCTATAGCTTTGAAAACAAGGAGTTGGCAAGCTTCCAAACCAAGCGGACAGGAGAGTGCCAGAGCTCACTCCTCTGACCGGTCACACAGCGAGAAGCTTACTAGTTTATTTAAAAGGCAATGAGAAACTCAATAGGAACCTCGAACCTCTCCTTGGCAACGAATTAACATCAGTCTATGCACCATAGATTTGGCAATATTGTTTGTAGTCTTGAAAAGTCAAACTTAATTATATGAAATCCTTGAAGAATTTGGTCAAAGTGTAGTATTAGCTTGCCATTACCTGGAAGGCCAAGATGTCATGAACCAAAGGAGCACCGCCGAGAAGGGCCCAACAAGGGGAGCCTAAGCGCCGACCAGGACCCAAGGCCGGGCACGCGCCAAGACCTCCCTCGACCGACCGCCGCCATCGTCCGCCGTAAAACACGCCACGTCGGTTGCTTCGCCAATTAAGTAAGGGATATTTAAGGAATAAAGATAGGAATAAATAGATTGCTTGTAAAAGAGGAATTCCAATCTATAAAGAAAACCTCTAGACCTTTCTTAGCATTCAAGTCTCCCTCGGACTATAAATACAAGGGGCATGTAGTCGGTTGAATCTTAAGAAGAAAATTAAAGAGGTAACACCCAAAACCCTAAGTGCTCTCTCTCTCCCCCTCTCTCTTCCCCGGCGCCAAGACGCCCCCCCTCTCCCCTGCCCCGCGTCGTCACCTCCCCCACGCCACGCCTTGCCACACCGCCCGCAGCGCCGCCACGGGCGGCCCGCCGCTGCCCGTCTTCCTCCTCTTCTACCTCATCTTCAACAGCCCCGGGCGATCAAATTGCCGCCGCTGGTAACTCGATTGCCATTGCTCGGTCGCCCGATTACGCCCGCCGGCGCCGCCCATTAGCGCCTCGCCGCCCCGCTGCCCAGCGCCGCCCCCCCGCAGCCGCCCGCAGCCGCCGCCTCCTCCCCCCTCTTCTTCCTCCTCTCTCGGCCCCCAACAGCCCTCACCGCCGTCTACACCATCATCGCTGCCGTCAAGTTTGCCGCCGACGTGTCTCGGTCGCCCGGAATCCTTTTGCGGTCTCAGGACACAAGAGTATTGACATGCTTTGGCAGTCAAAATGGAATACAAATAGACAAAATAAGTGAACGTACAGGTACTGCTTGAATATTTAAATAAAAAAAAAAAGCATTACGATCTTATTATCCCTGTGCAAGTAAGCAACTGAAGGAACACAGAAGAAGATACTTTGCTTTACATGTAATAACTCATAATACAAATGAGGTGTCCAAGTGGAACACAAATAGATCAAACTGCCTACACATCAATGTCAGACATCATAGCTTTTGAAGGATGGAATGACTGGAATGACCACACAAGAAAAGTGATGACATATGTGTTATCTCTCATAATTAACCAATCCCTCCGTATGCAAATCACTAAATTAGGTCTGCTTTGAAAGATATCCAACACACAGGCAGAACTGCGAAATGTTTACATAGACCAAAGGAACATCTCATGCTTTCCTCAAACTGACATTTCCAAGGTGTTTGATTACGTGTCCTGAGAGCATTTATGCTGAAAGTCTTGATCAAATTGGGTTTTGGACGACACTAGCACAACCTCCTTTCACATGCTTGTAAACGGGAACCGAAGAGGAGACTACTCACCACATTAGCCACCTGTCCCGGGGCAATCCACTCTCTCCAATGACCTTTATTTTTTTTTGAATGGACAAGAGAAGAAGAGGGTTTCTTTAGGAGCGTCGAGACAGGCCCGACTCTAGGGAGAGGGTAGCCGGTGCGACGGCCGAGGGCCCGTAGAGCTAGGGGGCCAAGAGCAAAGAGGTAAATAATAGATGTAGCCTTTGGATTGGGCAAGGAGCCAACGACATTTTGTTTTCTATGCCGGTGCTGGTGTTCCCTATTCTCACTCATCGACGCGAACACACTATTCTCGTGAGATGCCGACTCACCTAACGCTAGTCGCCGACTCGCCGGCACACTCACCGTACACTGCCACGGTGCAGCGATGGCGCGATCTGCAACTGTGAGGACGACGAACTGCAGATGCGATCACAGTTAGAAACACCAACACGCCAACACCCATGACCGATTAATATTTTTCCAATATCCAATTTCTAATTTTTAGCTTGGATCGCTGAAAGCTAGCGCTAGCTAGGGACATCATCGTATTGAAGCCTATCTTTTTTTTGTATGTTTAATTTTTGTGTATGCGCTTTTGTTGTATACGGAGGTAGGGTTATAAAGTTATAACTCAATGTAGTTACTTAGATATGTTAGATGTTGCCTTTAGAAGCATTAGCATTTGACAAAGCTCAAGAAAGCATTTGAGGTCAACTATTTAAGACAGATTGAACAGGTTGACTATATGCAATGTTGAGAATAATGATTTGGATGACATTGATCTCTATATTGTTGTTGAAGATTTTGCATAAAGAAATGTCTAAAGACAGTTTTTACTAATGCATTATTTTTTATTTGAGGTAATCATAATAGTTACTGTTCTTTTGATTTTTTGTTGTTCTGTCATCATCTATTTGAAGCTTTTATGTGTGCTTAGTTTACCATTGTTTAAATGGGACTCAAATTTTGCACTGTTTTGTTACAGTGGCAGATGTACACAAGATTTCAATTAAGAAAATGATGTGATTCTATCATTACAGTTTATCTAATGCTAATGTAACACTTTTTCTTGGAAGAATTATTTCCCTTTTTATGGGGAAAGGTCGCTTGGCATGTCAACTATTACTCTGTTTTGACAGATTTTAATATGTCTCGAAAAAGCTTGCATACCGTGCATGAGCTGTCCGGGACTAGGAAAAGGAGAATTGTTTAACAGATTCTTCCATATTTGGTAAATGCCCTATGTCCTCAATTCGAACATCATTTTCTTAAATGAAATCTAAGTAGTTAGTTTGAAATTTAACCTAAGCAACTAGCCATTGAATACATGTAATCCGTAAGAAAGGTGACATTGTATGGTTTGATCTCGGTGACTTAGATTCCACTTTTGCACTTCCATCATATGAACTGCTCTTTGATTGACATTCCATTTCCATTATGGTGATTGGAGCATGCACATCTTGTCAAAGAGCTTAGACTGTGTTCTACTACATCATAAAAGGAGTGAAGTGGAAAAGAATCCTGATGTAGAGGATGGGATGGATGGATATGGGTGGATGAGTAAGTGGAATGATTGAACATATTATGCACAAAAGTTCATGTGAAATTGCAGCAGATAATCATGCCGTAGTTAACGTTTTCTATGTTGATGCCAGTAGTTAAAGTTCATGCGATTTATTCTCGATATACTACTCCACTAGTGTGTCCCTTAAGCGTGCATCTCTCAAGCATGGTGTCGAACACGTTTCACGGTGTGTCGCTCTCTCATACCCATTCAATCCGGAAAAAATGCGGCATCTTTCGCCATCCAACGATTTGCATAGGAGTACAAATAAGTAGCTAAAGCGGTTGAGTCTATAAGAGCACCTACGATGCTAAATCGAATCGAACCGCTTTAGCTTTGTTAGTAAAAAGCAAACCAAACTTTGTTACAAACTGAACCGCTTCCCCTCGGTTCGAGAACGTCAATCGATCGAAACTCAATGCACATGCTTCAAATCCGATCATAGTTCTCAGATCTCTGGATAGCTTCTCTCACACATCTTTTTTTAAGCGAGTCACTCCTTGAGATATGCGGTTTTTAGACTTGTTGCATTCTTGAGGATAGATTGAATAAGATGCTTTTCCGTTGGGCCACCATGAAAATTCAGTATTGAGAATGCTGTCAATCAATTCTTCACAGAGCCAACCACATTAACATAATGAAATGGTTCATCAATCACTCTTATTACTCTCTGAAAAATTCTAGGACACGCAATGAACTATAAAGCAGATCCAAGTTCACAGTGAAGAAGCCAATCCTCAAAATCTCAAGATCTTTACTCTCTAGGTTCTCAGTGGGAAATATAGTAGATGCATTGTAGTTGAAATAAAACAAATTTAGGTCTACAATTGAGAAAGTCAAGCCTTAGAATCCAAAGGAGCTTATTTTGCAAGTTCTGAATTGGAAAAATATAAGTGACCTTGTGCCCCTAATTAAGTAGCATTAACTCTTTAACCGAGATTTGGTTTTGGATTTGGATGGGGAGAGAGAGGGAATGCGATTTTAGGATTGGAAGCAAGAGAGAAGGAGATTTTTGGAACGTGGCCTATCGGTGTGATTTGAACCTCATGCGGCGTTGCTACGCTCAAATTTTTTAGATATTCGATGGAAAGTAGTTTAATACAGTTTGGTTCTAACATCATAAAATTAAGGATAATTGTGGTTTAATTATTAAAGTTGTTGTCCATATTTCAAAACTATCAACCAACGATTCTTAAAAAGTGTCTAGAGAATGAGGGCCCGAGAAATACATCCACTAGGGAGGCCTGGATTTCATATTTATAGCCATAAGACCATCAATATATTTGCAACTATATCCCAAAATGTATACATATCTAACATTCATTCTTGCTGATGAAGAACATATTTGCTAAACAGGGGTCTCAAATGGCTCGGTAGCTCCCGATCCATGTAAATGAAAAAGAGGCAAGGGAGACATAACAACGAAAGATTTAGGAGAAGGGGCAATGCACATGATGACACCAAGTTTTACATGAGAAGAAGCAACGCACATCGGTGTGGATGTGTGTTGGAGTGTTTGTTCAACCCGGTTGAACTGTTATTTGATTGGAGATGATTGAATGCTCGTGAAAATGAAATTAGCACGAAATCCATGTAGCTTTTTTTTGACCGAGGAGAATCCTCATTTCCATTACTTTGAAATAACGGATACAAGAGTTTTTGAAATCTCGTAGTTTGAAATATATAGGATAATTGTTTTTCTTCTTATTTTTTATTTAGTAACTTATCAATTTACATTTTGTGTCTTATCGTCCGATTCCCCAAAATGAAAAATATATCAAGTGAGGATATATATGTTATCTCCTAGAATTAACTAATCCTCGGTATCTTATCCCAAATCTGGGTTGAAGATATGCAAAGAAACTCGCAAAAGCTTGAAATGTTTACATAGACAAAAGGAAAATCTCATGATTTCCTCAAAATGACATTTCAAGGTGTTTGATTACTCGTGTCCTGGGCATTTATGCTTGAAAGTCTTGATCAAATTCGGTTTTGGATGACACCTGTGCAACCTCCTTTCACGTGCTTGTAAACGAGGAACCGTAAGAGGAGACTATTCACTAGCGTGGCCACCGCCGTAACAATCCACTCTCTCCATTGACCTTTATTTTTCCATTGGACAAGATGAAGGGAATCGTGACGCCTAAGAGGGGGGGGGGGTGAATTAGGCAACTTAAAAATTCTACTTCTAACTATGGCATCTAACTTCACCTAGTCAAAACCTATTGCCGTAAGATAATCTACCTATGTGTGCAACTATGGTTTTGCTAGGTGTGTTGCTATCTCTACCGCACAAAAGTTTTGCACCCTAGGTTCCAACCCTATCAACTAGCCTATTGACTAAGAAAGCTTGGAATGTAAATCACACAACCAAGGTAATGCAAGTAATAATGCGGAAGGTAAAGTGAGATAGAGATGCAAACTCCCGTTGACGACTCCGGTATTTTTACCGAGGTATCGAGAAGCACGCAAGCTTCCCCCTAATCCTCGTTGGAGCCCCTCACAAGGAATCCCTCGCAAGGGCCAAGCTCCCGGTCGGGTAACTCCGTGGATAGTCTCGGGCCTTCCCCACGCGAAAGTTGGTCTCCGACGTGCCTTCGGGTAAGCCTCTCCCGGATTCTCCCCGCCGCCTTCACTATCAAGCTTCTGGCAATTGCCGCGGGACTTGTTCCCTTAGTACACGGTGGCGGCCACACCACAATCGCGGTTGGTGTGGTCTCGCAAGACTTCGAGCCCCTCCAATGTACAACTCTTGGAGATTGACAAATCTCACTAAACACTAAGCCTAAGCCTAGAGCAAGCGCATTTAGCGGTGGTCTAACTAACCTAAGCACTTTGCAGAGCACCTACGCTAATCACCGAATGATCGTTAAGCTCTATGCATGTGGAGAGCACAAATGAAGTGTACCAACACTCCCCTATCTTCCCTCAGCTCCCACACCTCTCATTTGGCTGGTTCGATGTGGTATATATAGCCACAAATGAGAATATAGCCGTTATGCCCGAGATGCTTGTTTTAGCGCGGGCACTTGGGACAATAAAAGTAGTCACCGCCATGCCAGGGCGGTGACCCTCCTAACGTCTAGTTTTTGAACTGCCTGTTGCAGAGTGGGCACTGCCATGCCAGTGCGGTGACCAAACATGAAAAAACAGGCTCTCTGGATTATTAGGGCGGTGCCACGCTGCCATGGTCACCGGACAGGGCAGTGACCCAAACTTGCTCAAAACTGAAATCCGCCACTTCAAGGTTGTAGGGCATCTTGTTAGCTTTCCAAAAAGTCCTAGTTCATCGAAAACAGAGTTCAAAGCTAGGAGTTATGGCCAAAATACCGAACGCTCCTCCTGCTGCCCTGGCAACCGCCCCGGTCACCGCCATGGCATGGCGGTGACCACTTTTTGGTCACCGGACAGGGCAGTGGCCGCCCTCTCAAATCAAACGTGTTGCCCATCCCAAAGTGGCCACTGTCTTGGCATAGCGGTGCCCCTCAGAGCACAACTTTGAGACCGTTTGCGTCACGTTTCTTCTCCGATTCTTCTTCCGGGCTTAGTCCTACCTTCATGCCTTGGACTATGCTTGATCTTGGGGTCTTCTCTTGAGCTTCTAAAATCTTGCTTGAGGTGTTGATGATCGGATCACCTCATTGCCTTTGTCCAAGCCATCTTTTGCATCCTGTAAGACTACAAAATAAACACTAGCAAACTTGTTAGTCCCATTTTGTCATGTTGATCATCAAACACCAAAATCCAAACTAAAATGGGTCGAGGTCCATTTTCCTTACACAAGAGAAGAAGATGGTTTCTTTAGAAGCGTCAGGAACAGGATAATGGTGGTAGTTGTTTCTTTTCATTGTATAGGGTTAAAAGAGACTAAGAACTATCCAGTATAGCAGGCTGGGCATCCATGATGTGTCTCTCATGTGCTAGGTGTGGTGGATCAGATGATTGTGGCAAGAAGAAGAAAAAAAAAATAGACCCAACCAATGCAGACACAAAGGTTTTCAGATTCAGGATCACCAAGATGAGCTTTGCACGAAAGGGACTAAAAACAGTCAAACTCAATTGGTTGGCGCCCAAGCAACCTGGGTTCAATCCCCTACGGGGATGAATTTTCGGGGCTCGGCTTCAAAAAAAAAAAAATCCCCCCTTGTGGGCAACCCAAAATTTTAGTTATGCACTGTGAGAGTTTTGTAGCTGGATCCAACATTAATGTGTGATGTAGTTTAATCGGATACCTGAGCTTCAAATCTGAATTCAAAATGTAGAAACTAGTGATTTCGACCATTTTCCTGCTAGTTGTAATTTAGGGGTGTTTGGGACTGCTTTGCTTCAGCTTCATGTTTTCCAGCGTTTTTAGCCAAACATATTTTTTTAATGCAAACCGGGGATAGGGAGGGTTGGAAATCCCCACCTGATATATTAAGCCACAGATCATGGCGAGGGCCGGCGCATAGCCAAGACATTTGTCCAAGTTACAACCAGGCAATGAGGCATTGTGCTTCATTCCGTTTACTTTATCTACAACAGCCCACGGAAACGCTCTCCTTCTCGCATCCAATTTCTTCCTAACTTCCGCGGGAAGCATGAGCGCTCCCATAGCATAGGTAGAGAGGCCATCGAGAACAGAGTTGATGAGGATGACCCTGCCTGCCGTGCTGAGAAGAACGGGCCTTCCACCCTGCAAGATACTTGGGCCTTGTTTAGATGGCTAAAGTTTCTAACCTTTTTTTTATTCTCACTTTCTCTCCATCACATCACATTAAATACATCAAAAGACATATATTTAGAGTATAAAATATAGGTTAAAAAATAACTAATTATACAGTTTAGATGTATATTAACCTAGACGATTCTTTTGAGCCTAGTTACCGTCCATGGTGGGATAATATTTAAATGACCACTAACAAACGGCAGACACCTTTTAGCCATCAAACAAGGCCCTTGTCGACTTTGGCAATCAATGGAGCAAAGGCAGACACCTTCAGCTTGGTGTCGGACAGAGGTAGGCCCACGTAAGTTTTGGGGAAAAGCCCCTGCCTGGCACTCCAAAATGCTCAATATTTCCTGCACATCAGCTTCATCTGCCACATGCATGGGGTGACCGTGCTTTTTTCCATAGTTGATGTCAACACCTGCTTATATCAGTACATAGAAGCACTGATATAGCAAGCAGTTACACAAGGCTACAATGATCATAGACTCCAGGATTTTGTCTGATGCAAAGGATCGTAGACTAAGCACCTTACTCAAAGAAAATGGGGGAGCTTGACACATCTATGCTATACAGAGCTCTAAAAATGAGAGATTCAAGCACCAATCCGTGGACCAAGTTCATTTGGAAGGGCAAAGCACCTCCGAGAGTACAATTTTTGGGTGGCTGTTATCACAAGGGAGGATTCAGTGTAGAGCAAACTTGGCTAAGAAAAAAGATTGTGGGACAAATATGCAGTGTGAAGTCTGTCATGGGGAGGATGAAACTGCAGCTCACGTCATCTTTGGCTGCCCAGCTTTTTTTTTTTTTTTTTTTTTTAAAAAGAATGACACTCATGAGACAACGGGATTTAGACAGAAGGTCACAACACGCACGCATGAACACACGCAAACCCTACCCCCTATGAGCACCCCCGTCATCTTTCTCGGCTGCCCAGCTGCATAACGCGAAAATTCCCAAGAAAGGTTTGGGGAACCCCGAAGGTGCAGGGCAAGGTGCAGCCCCACACCGTCATACCATTGGACTACAAGCCAATTCAGCCCTTTGGCTGCCCAAATTGCAAATGCGCGAGTTTTGGGGAAATCAACATTGCAATCAGCCCATCATGGTCCATTGATAAATTGCTGGAAATTAATGCCCCAACACATATTCCTGGGAAACACTTCCAAACCTATGAGATGGTTGGCATATTTGGAAACACTTCCAAACTGCTGCTTTGCTGTTGGCATATTTGGAAAAGAAGAAATAACACAATCTTCAGAAATGACCACATCACTCTCCAAGGGGCGCTGATGAACTGCAAGACGGAGGCAAGTCTATGGAAGGCGAGGCTGCCGAAAAAAGGACAGAGAGATAGCTGATAAGTGGTGTTCGCTAATTCAATGTAATGCTCTTTGACATCAGGCTTTCAGAGCCAAAATGATAATATAACCAGGTGAGGGATCCTCTCCCTTCCCGTCGAATTATCAAAAAAAAAAAAAAAAAAAAATGTTTCGAAGCGTCCTCAGGATCCCCTCGGCGCATATTGTAGCACAGGACAGGGCCCCTCGTCAAGCGTGTGTCTGCTGCCATTCTCGGATTTGATCAACCTCTGCAGGACATGTGCAACTAGTTTGTGAAGCATTCTAGACACGTCACAAACCACAAGCGAGGAATGATTAAAAAAACAAAAAGTTCTAGCAAGATTTTTATAGGCTTAGTTTGTTTATATTTTTCTACTAATTTGTATGATTAATTTACAAACGTGAATGTTTTGTTATTATCGACTAAATATCAAGATAGATAATTATGAAACTTGGAAAGGAAAGGAAAACGTCGCAGTGCACAACAGTGATCACAGTTGACAACGCGTTCCACGAGAAAATATAAACAAAGTAGTGTACGTACAACACAAGGTCCGATTGTTTAATCAACTGGAGGCCGCGCTGACGAGCTCCCTGAGCTGCCGCACGAACTCGTCGGTGAACCTTCCCTGCACGGCCTCGTCCGACAAGAAATCAGCCCACTTCCTAGCATCCCCTTGCCCTCCGTCCGCCACCGCCGCGGCGACCGCGTCGCACACGTCCTAGCGCCCGAACCAGCCGTCCTCGTCGCGGCGCGCCACCTCGACGCCCACGCGGAGCTCGCGCGCGAACAGCGCCGCGTTGAGAAACTGGTCGGTCTTCATGGGCAGCAGCACGAGGCGGCAGCCAGCGATGAGCCCCTCCACGACGGAGCTGAACCCGGCGTGGGTGACGTAGCACCCCACGCTCGGTGGCGCAGGATGTGCTGCTGCTGCACCCACCCGGTGTGCACCAGTCCTCTGCCCGACACCCTCTCCGCGAACCCCGGCGGCGGGACGACCGCAGTGCCGTCAGGGGAGTTGAGCACGGCGAGGAACGGGCGGCCGGTGGCCTCGAGGCCCAGGAGGAGCTCTGTCGCCGCGGCGGGAGTTAGGAACGTCTCGCTGCCGAACGACGCGAAGACGACGGCGCCGTCCGGGAACGCGGACAGCCAGGTGGCCCAGCGCTCGTCCAGCTCCCCTGCGGTGAGTCCGGCACCAGTGGCCCCGCCAGGAGCAAGGGGCTTCCGGAGCTGGGTGGCGAGGTAGTTGATGTAGGCGCCCTCATCTCGGAGCAGGTCTTGTAAACGATGCCGTCGGAGGCCCGCTTGACGACCGCTTCGCGGTCGTAGGCGCAGGGCTGCCCGCCGAAGCTGGTGTACACGTAGGTGAAATCGGCGGCCTGGTACGCATCTCGGAGCAGGTCTTGTAAACGATGCCGTCGGGAACGCCGCCGATTTCACCTACGTGTTGGCCCAGCTTCGGCGAGCAGCACGGCGTCCGGGCGGAGCTCGGCAAGCAGCGCGGCCACCTGAGGCCGGGCGCCGTCCAGCGCGACCTTGAGCAGCTCGGCGCCGTCGAGCGAGACGTCCGCCGTGCTGGCCGCGTCCTCGGGAAGGCCCGGCACGTGGGGCAGGCGCAGCGGCACGACGGCCACCTCGCCGGCGGACGAGGCCGAGGACAGCATGGCCTCGACGCGCGGGACGTTCCCGGCGGCCGTGAGGAACGTGACGCGGACGGAGGAGGAAGACGAGGCCAGGAGCCTCCGCGCCAGCTGCACGAACGGGACGATGTGGCCGAAGGCGAGCCACGGGAGCATCACCACGTGCATGGGCGCGGCGTCGCCGTTGCCTCCGACGCCGGCTGGCATGGTTGTGGTGCAAGTCCGATCCTGGCGGGTTCCTGTTTTATGAGGAAGCTGATGGAGTGGCGAAAATGTATTTATGCAATGCAGCGTAAGCAAGCACTAAGCACCAAAGTAAATTATTTGAAAATTGGGAGTGAGAGACGCGTGGAAGCACGTGGATAGCGATGCCATGCGAGAGAACTGGTGAGTCACCATACCTTTTTGTTTTGGGATATTTGGATCCTTGCCCTTGCAATTTTTTTAGTCCCTTTGAAACTTACCATTACAATTTAAGTAATTGAAAATTTATCCTTCTAACTCTGCTTCTCACCTATCTTTTGCCCTTTTGTGCGCTTGACCCGTTGCAAGGCCCACACTGCAGGCCCCCAATATGAACATAGTGTCCCGTATTGCCCCCTCAGACGAGGTCCGCCCCACCTAATCGCGGCCCCTGCTCCGGAGTGGGAGCACCACCACCGCCAGGCGTGCTCGTCGATCCGCCCAGGCCGCTCCGCGTGCGCGCGTTGCGTTGCGCTGGTGCCGCCCGTCCGCCACACAAGCTCGCTTCGGCCGCCTCGCGCACTCGCCCACCCGCGGCGCTCGCTCGCTGGCCAGCCGCCGTGTCTGGTCCGACCAGGGCGCTCCGCTATCTGCCCGGCGCTGCTAGCGTGGCGCCGCCGTCCGCCAGCGAGCTCGCCTCCCCGGTCGCCTCATTCTCGCCCGCGACCGCACCGCGGCGCTCGAGTCTCGCCAGCCGGCCGTATCGAGCTCGCCGCTCAGCCGTCCGCGTGGTCTACGGTTCTGCGGAGTCTGAGATAAACGGCGACCACTACCGCTATAGCATCAGGCGACAACAAATCAACGACACGGCCGGCTCGATCGCTCACGAGGTGAGACCGGCCGGACCAATCAAAATCACTTCCAGCGCACGCATGTTTCGAAACGAAAATAATCCTACGCAAGGATCCATCCAAGTGCATGCAACGATGCCGACATATCCGGCCAGTCTAGCATGGGTAAATGGCTCGCGCTCATGGAATCAAAGATGCCTTTCCACAACCACAATGGCTATCACCGCTTCCATTGACCGGCCCCGCCGGCCGATCTCCCATGCCGTAATCGCCACCGGGAACACAAAAACGTGGCAACGGGCGCAGCGGTCCGACGGGCGCCGGGCGGGTGGGCGAGGGCGGCTCGCACTGCGCGCAAAACAAGGGTCGGGCGGGATGGCCGGCAAGGGCTGGCGACGGCGAGGACGGGCAGGGCGACATTGAACGGACGCTGCACGATTTGGAGACGATGACGACGGAGTTGGGGGCATACGGAGAGAAGACGGGTGAGGCACACTTAAAACCAGGGGCAATACGGACCTATACTGAAATACAATGCCTGCAAGTGGGCCCAATTTAGCGGTATACGTAGAATAGGGCAAATGTCCAAGAGAATAAGAATAGGAAGGGCAAATCTCCAATTACTTGAATTGTAAGGATAAATTTCAAAGATCGAAAATTGTAAGGGCATGAATCAAAATAACCCTTTTGTTTTAGGTTGACACTGCACAACGTTAAGGTGGGCAGCACAGTGGTCGTGTGTGACACGACTCCTATGATGGGGTGTTTAGTTGGAAAAATATTTTTGGGTTCGTGTAGCATTTTTCGTTTGTATTTATTAATTATTGTCCAATCATAGACTAACTGGGCTCAAAAGATACGTCTCACACTTTTCAGTCAAAATGTGCAATTAGTTTTTGTTTAACTATATTTAATACTCTATTTATGTGTCAAAAGATTTGATGTGCACTTTTTTGAGTTCATTTTTCATGAAGTGAACACACCCGGCATGGCCTGAGCTTGTATGCATCCCTAACAATGCCCTTGGTAATCGAGAAGAGCGGTCATAATCTAAAGTTTAGCCACTAAATTTTATACCACTTTGGTTCTTGAGGCTTTTAAACAGGAGAACTGAGTATTCCTGAAAAAAGACAAGAGAACTTGTAAAGATTAGTCAACTTTACAGAAATGTCTGACTACACAAGTGAGCTAAAGTGATCTAAAGTTTTAGTTTTCAACTTTTTACCAGCGAAACTTTAGCTCAAAGGAATCAAACAGACATTTTCAATTGTTAATTGTCTTTTTTTATTAGATGAAACATTTTCACCTATACCACCCGATTAAAATTAGATACTTACACAATCAGATGCCTTGTCATGTTAAAACAGTTGGGAGTCGAGCAGTCCAAAATAATCTTCATGATAAAGTGTTCTATATATTATCTTTATGATATTATACTGATTGCGAATGAACAAAGTTAACCTAACATAGCAAGAATCATTAGTTCAGACTTTGATTAAACTCTGATGGGTTCTTATTTATATATCTTTTTTTTTCAATCAAGAACGTGCAGCACACACGTACATTCATTAAAGGGGTGTTTAGTTGGTGAAATATATTGGGTTCGGCTACTGTAGCATTTTTTGTTGGTATTTGGTAATTATTATCCTACCATGGACTAACTAGGCTCAAAAGATTCGTCTCTGTACTTTTCAGCCAAACTATACAATTAAATTTTTTATTTACCTATATTTAATGATCCATTTATGCGTTAAAAGATTTGATGTGACAGTCTTGTAGAACTTTTTGGGTGCACTTTTCACCAAGTGAACACCCCTAAGAACACCAGCATATCGGCATGTAATCGCAACACTCAACTATAATGGATTCTTTCACTTGGTTTATACAAATCGCAGCAGTCAACCCAAAAGTCCACAAAAAGTGAAAAAACCTACCTAACAATTGCTCTGCATCTATTATTTTCTTGAGGAAGATTTTTATATTTTAATGTTTTTAATAAATATTTTAATATTAACTGTTCTAGAATAAAATTTGCATCACATAGCCCCCTTTAGTCGCGCCAGCCCCATTGCCACGACCAAATAACATAGTCGCATCACATGCATTGGCGTGACAAGATACAACACAATCGGCGTCGTTTCCGACGTGGAAATACTTTTTTGCGCCACTCCTCGTGGCGTGACAGTATTGTCTTGTCACGCCACAGAAAGTGGCATGACAAAACTGAATTTTCAAAATACCAGAACTCTTCGATACGATGTTGCATGAAGATATTTTTATATGAAAATTGTAGCTCTCGACAAGATCTTCAACATTGCAGTTTTAAGTATTCTCATTTGATAACTTTAAGGTGCTCAAAAAGTTATATAAAGTTCAAGACCATAATAATCACGTAAGTTAGCTTGTTACACTAGAAAATTAATTCCTTTTTCGTATTTTGTCAAATAAACACATCACCCACGCCGTGGGAGGGCGGGCGCCACCTCGTTGTGTGACATCGCCCACGCCCGTGGGCAACGCCACCTTGTCACTCCATGCCGTGCTACGAGTGGTCCGTGGCTCCGAGGTGCGTATGGGCAAGGGAGGCGAAGAGGGCAGTTAGTCCACAACGAGCACTGCTCCCTCCAGATAGGCCAAGGAGGGCGTGAGGCGACAGAGTTCCTCCAGCAGAGTGTGGCCAAGGGCGGCTAAGGAGAGCGTGTTAGGTCCAAGGCGACCACGGGGTAACAGTCGCACATATTGTCACATCATAGGTACGCAGTCCACTGTAGAGCTGTGCACCTACTGTATCCACTGCAGATGCTATGGCTGCTAACCATGAGTATTTGCACCAGCTAAATTGCGATAATTTCGGGAAATTCCCTTCATTGTTTTTGTTGCCTACACTTCCGTTTGTTCACTCCTAAATCAGGGAGTTCGAGCAGGATAGAAGACATTCACATCGCAGATTCACCAACCGGCAAGAACAATCAATGATTCATGCAAAAAGAAAAAAAAAAAAAAAAGATACACAACACCAAGTTGGGACAAGCCAGTGTGGTGAACAAGCTGCACTTTACTGCTACTGCTATTACTTCAGTTAACACTTCCTCAATCCAGCAACAATCCAAACTTTGGTTAACACTAAGTGCACGGCAAAACTGAGCAGTGCTCAACAAGCTACACTTCAATTTACAACTTCCACTCCTTGATTTACAGCCACGGTGACTCACTTGAAGCCAACTTACAACGTTTAGACAACGGTCATAGGTCTTGATTTCCTTAATAGCTTCACGGACAACTCTCTGCAATAATGATTTAGAGTTGTAGGTACATAGCTCAACAAGATTAGGTGCACACTTCAAGATAGATTTGATGATAAACTTTTCTGATGGTCCACCATAGAAGTCTAGCAGTGCGAACGAAGTCAGGGAACTCTTAACACTCCCAACCATGCTTATCTCATCAAAAGGATGGAAAAGCCCTTCATCCTAGCCAACATTGTCCATTCACTGAACAAAAACAAAAGGAGTGGTCACTTCTCATACCTTACAAGTTTTGAATTGTTTCGAAAACATTTGAAATTAAATTGATATTGCTTTTTCACCAAAACTGTTGTCTATTGCCTATGAAATCACTTCAAAACAGAAGTCTACTATTGTGAGACAGAAAATATTGGCTTCAATATACGTTAGGGCTGTTCCTAGCTTGAATTTGATGAGAGATCTAAGCCTTCCTTATAACAAGATCCTACTTTATACTAAGGTCCTAGCCAAGGTATTGATACTTTTTAGTCTCTCCCCTTGCTAGCTCTTCTCTTACTATCTTTTATGAATTGTTCTTATTAATCTTTGCATGTGTGTAGCATATAGTTTCTTGTGCCTATTACTCTTTTCATGTGTGTAGGTTATTGTGCCCTTGCCTGTTGTAACATTTTGTCTGTCTTTGGAAATGTCCAACTCCACTATTAGAGAGACTTTCAGTTATGGTATATATATCAAACCTATTGAAGGCCCATGTGAGTCCGGATAACATGACAAGTGTGTCCATGCTACGGAATGCTCTTAGGTTCTCCACCAATCTTTATTTATCATATAAACCAAGTTCTAGAATCCCCAAAAGAAAATGTCTCATAACATTATATCTCCATAGTAAATATCTTCTCTTTGTATCCTTCCAACCTTTCTCGACATATCCCAATTTACCATGAAGTTTAGTCTAGAGCTTCCATAGCATTATCTTACCTCATTTAACTTTAAGAATGTGGAGATCCTTTCTTTATAGGTTTTGGTACTATGTCATAGATTAAGTAGCTCCAATTCTTGAAATGATTTCTCAAAAGTAACTCAAGCTAATGATATCTTTTACTATTTGTCCACTTTGATGAGTCTATCCGAAAGCTATGAAAAGATCTCACGTGTCTACAAAAAAGAGACATGATTATTTCTGATACATCAACCTAAGTACTCCCATCCTCACCAAACAAATCCTTATTGGACACCAAATTCTTGTCATGAACCACTAATAACTCATAATACAAATGAGGTGTCCAAGTGGAACACAAATAAATCAAACTGCGTACACATCAATGTCAGACATCATAGCTTTCGAAGGGTGGAATGATTGAAATGAACACACAAGAAAAGTGAGGACATATGTGTTATCTCCAGAATTAACCAATCCCTCGGTATCCAAATCACTAAATCAGGTCTGCTTTGAAAGAAGAACTGCGAAATGTTTACATAGACAAAAGGAACATCTCATGCTTTCCTCAAACTAACATTTCCAAGGTGTTTAATTCTATGTCCTGGGCATTTATGCTGAAGGTCTTGATCAAATTGGGTTTTGGACGACACTGACGCAACCTCCGTTCACATGCTTGTAAACGGGGAACAAGAAGAGGAGACTACTCACCATAGTAGCCACTGTCAGGGCAATCCACTCTCTCCAATGACCTTTATTTTCTGAATGAACAAGAGAAGAAAAGTGTTTCTTTAGAAGCATCGAGACAGGCCCGACTCTAGGGGGAGGGTAGCCAGTGCGACGACCGAGGGCCCGTGGAGCTAGGGGGCCAAGAGCAAATAGGTAAATAATAGATGTATCCTTCGGATTGGGTGAGGAGCCAATGACGTTTCATTTTCTGTGCCAGTGCTGGTGCTCCCTATTCTCACTCATCGACGCGAACATACTATTCTCGTGAGATGTCGACTCACCTAACGCTAGTCGCCGACTCACCGGCACACTCACTGGTACACCGCCACGGTGCAGCGACGGCGCGATCTACAACTATGAGGACGACGAACTACAGATGCGATCACAGTAAGCAACACCAACATGCCAACACCCATGACCGATTAGTATTTTTCCAATCTCCATTTTCCAATTTTTAACTTGGATCGCTAAAAGCTAGCGCTAGGGACATCATCCTTATTGAAGCCTATCTTTCTTCTTGTATGTTTAATTTTTTTGTGCATGCACTTTACTTGTATACCGAGGTAGGGTTATAAAGTTCTAACTCAATGAAGTTACTTAGATATGTTAGATGTTGCCTTTAGAAGCATTAGCATTTGACAGACGCTCAAGGAAGCATTTGAGGTCAACTATTTAAGACAGATTGAACAGCTTGACTATATGCAATGTTGAGAAGAATGATTTGGATGACATTGATCTCTATATTGTTGTTGAAGATTTTGCATAAAGAAATGTCTAAAGACGGTTTTTACAGGGTACTATATAATGCATTATTTTTTATTTGAGGTAATCATAACAGTTACTGTTCTTATGATTTTTTATTGTTCTATCGTCATCTTGTACAACTAAATATATGCTGCAAATTAACTTTTATTACCCGTGGTAAATATATATATATTGATGTTATATTCAAAAATTAGTTGAACAGGCCCTTCGTTGCTTGCCCAAAGGGTCCACAAAATTACAGAGCCGGCCCTGCGTCGAGAACAGATAATGGTGGCAGTTGTTTGGTTTCATGGTAAAGGGTTCAAAGAGACTTAGGGCATGTACAACCCGGCCGATTGAAGTCGCCTATATGTTGGAATATTTGCGAAAACCACCCCCGCCAGGGTTGTAGACGGGCTCAGCGTCGCCGCGCCGCGTGAGGCGACGGACATGTCCCGCTTCTCCTAGGTGGAGGAGAGACGGGCGGGGCCTCCGTTACGCCTGCGGCGCGATCTCCCCACAGCGGCGACGCTGGGATCCGCGGCGACGCTCTCCATGGGATTTTTATGCGGCGAATCCACCCCCGCGCCGCCGCGTCATGCCGGATCCGCGCCCTGGCTGGCTCGAGAGGAGGGACCGGCGAGGGGGAGGGGCGGAGGCGGCCAAATCGACCCGCTATGGCCGCTGTGCCGACGGGGAGAAGGTGCTGCGGCGCCAAGACCGCACGGCTCCGAATCTACCCTTGCATCGAGCTGCCCCCCTTGCGCCGGGAGAGGGAGGGCGCGCCATGGAGCGAGGAAGTCGCCGCCCGTGAGCGAGAGGGGAGATGGGGAGGGAAAGGTGACCGGGGTGGGGGAGGATGTTGGAGCCAGAGTGGGGCGCAGGCAACCCGGCAGCGGGCAGGGGTGGAGGCGGTGTGCTAGTGTCTATGGAGAAGTGTGTGTGTGTGCAAGCAATGCGAAACGCAGGTAGAAGACGATGAAAATAGAGAGAATTAGGTATATGGCCCTCAAAAATTGTGTCTTACGTATGTGGCCCTTTTTTTGAATTTGTGAATCCGCCCTAAATCTAAATTTGTTTAGGTATATGGCCTTCTGTCCATTTTGGGGTGTAACGGTGTTAACTATGAGGGTAAAAAGACCATTTTACCCCCGAGTAAAAAAAAAAAAACATAGTTTTGTTCATTTGTTGTATATTTTGAGTATATAATCACATTCAACCATGCATATATAATCACACATGTACTGCCACATAACCACAGATTGCATATTTCATAAATCGACCATAGTTCTCACATAAAACAAGGTCACACAATATGTTCACAAATCACCATAGTTCAGTTGTGGCATACGGTCGCATGAAAGTGCTACATTAGTCTCACATACATAGAGCAAATACATCACAAATCAAAGGCTGAGCCTTCTTTTTTTCTTCGCGGTGCTCATGGCGGGCTGTCCGGAATTCCTTTCTTGCTTCTAGTACCCATTGATGGGCTCTCAAGTGACACCTTGGAATTGTTGGTGCCATTTTTTTTAGAACCCCTAGCTTCTTGTTGGTTGTCGGCCTCTTTTTTACTTGAATAAGTTGGTCTTCAATTTCAGCAATTTAATTTCAAGTGTAAATTTTGAATCCATGCTGCTATGCAAAATTTAGAAACGGTTTCAATAATTGATCATCACGAAAAAACACCTACAAGCATGAAGCTGAGATACAAACTTACTTGTCCTGCTCCCCGGAGGTGCTCGGGGAGCGCACCGGGCGTCACCTCCTCTAGCATGGGCATGCTCGTCCTCCGCCGCCCGGCCCTCGCCTTCGCCGCCGGCCAGCCCAGCCCCGGCCACCGGGCGCCGCCGCCCTCCCCAGCGCCCGGCGGCCTGACCCGGCCGGGCGGCGCCTCCCGCCATGCCCATCAACAACCAGCCCAGCGCCGGCCTCGGAGCCGCGGGAGCCGCCCGCCCTCCAAGCGAAACAAATACGGCCATCGGCTTGGCCCCGACCAGCCCGCGAACAATGGCAGCGGCCTGGACGCGAGGCCCGCCCGCCGCGAAGTTTCTTGACGCGAAAGTGGCGCTAGCGCGGCCGGGGGCTTCCGGTCCGGTGGATCCGGCGGCTTGACGGCCGGCCGCACCTCTTTACGGCGGCCGGGCTGAGCCCGACGTCGGGCTTCATTTTTTTTGTTTCTATCGAACCTGGAGCCGCGTCGGGACAGGGAGTCGGACATACACGGAGCGGGCGAAAAGAAACCTCGGGAGCGGTTTGCCTAGTGAGCGGAGGGTAAAATTGTCTTTTTCCATCGCCTACGGTGCTAACCCCCTAACGGAACAAGCCCTCAAACGTCACGGAATTGAGAATGAAGGCCATATTCCTAAATTTGAAAAAATGGCCACATATCTAAACCAAATTTTTTTGAGGGTCATATACCTAATTCTATCATGAAAATATCTGCACAGGCCTAGCGATGGAGCATGTGGACAGGACGTGTCCACGTCACGTCCTTTTTTTGTGAATGCATCCCACTAGTGATCTGTGAACCTGTGCGTAGTTTCTGAATGAAGTCAAGTTGTTGTTGTGCGTGTTAGTTTCTGAACGTGAACCTGTGAACGCTGAATGGTGAATGGTAAAAGTTAAGTTCCTAAAAAAATATAATCATGATTCTATTATTTATGCTGGATAGAGTTACATAAATAGCCACACAAGGGGTGCATAAAAATACATTTGAAGTTGATCTTAAGCTACATGCACAACATTAAATAAACTTCGTAAGAGAACTCTCAGTCTTTGGATTGTATGAGTTGTCTTTGTATCTGTCTGTACGATAAGTTCGAGGTTCTGCATACGACCCGCCGTGTGTCTCTCATGTGCTGGGTGCATCCATGATGTGTCTCTCATGTGCTGGGTGCAGTGCATCGGATGAAAGTCGCTAATTAAGGGTTGTGGACTTGTGGTGTAGTGTGACGGGCAAGAAAAAAACACACCCAACCAATCCATGCATGTACAAAGGTTTTCAGATTCAAGTTCACCAAGATGAACGTTGCGAAAGGAACTGAAACAGTCAAACTCAGTTGGTTCAATCCCCAACGGGGATGAATTTCTGGGCTCGGCTTAAAAAAATCCCCTTTGCTGGCAACTCAAAATTTGGTTATACACTGTGAGAGTTTTGTAGCTGGATCCAACGTTAATGTTTGATGTAGTTTAATCGGATACCCGAGCTTGAAATCTGGATTCGAAATGTAGACATTAGTGATTTGACCATTTTCTCCGCTAGTTGTAATTTAGGGGGTGTTTGGGTTGTTCCGCTCCACATTTTTACAGCTCCACTCCATATTTTTTAGCAAATGTTTCAACACTTCACACACTCTATGTTTTTTTTAGCTAAACAGTTTCAACGCTTCACACTCTATTAGAGAATAAAGGTAGTCACGCGAGCACCTAAAGAGATGCTACACAAACTCTAGGTTTTTATGGAGATGCTTGACGGGAGTTTGTGGAACATTCCTAGACACGTCACAAGTGATGAATGATTAAAAAGCAAAGCCGTTCTAGCAAGATTCTTTATAGGCTAATTTTGTTTATATTTTTTTCTACTAATTAATTTCTAGGATTAAATTACAAACGTGGATGTTTATTTTATCGGCGCAAAAAGCGCCCCAACGTCCGGCACCAGGGCGTCTGGACGGTACCACCCAATACGACTCCGCTAGCCCGTCAAAATTTTCCAGCCCGTCCAATCCCCGCCCACCATGAAGGCAAACAAGCTAAGCAAGATGCTCATTTAGCTAGGAATTCAGTCAGTCTTTCTTTCGATATGGCATGTGGGCTCTAAAGAATTCCAAACGGCTGAGCAAAACGGGCGGCACGAGGCCCGTACGAAAAACCCTGATCCGAAAACGGCCCGGCATGGCCTGTTCCGTGCCGTGCAGCTTGGCCGGTCCGGTGCCGTGCCTGCGCCAGACATCGAGTCGGGCCGTGGGCGGGCACGAGGCACGCCCGCTCTAAGCTTCAGCACGCAGGTCGGCCCGATAAATTGCAGCCATTGATTTCTCTGAATGAATATCAACTGTTGGATCAGCAAACAACTCACTGAACCCTAGCTTCCTCGTTATTTCGTCGAGCCGCTTCACCCTTCCCGACGCCGGACTTCTTCCCATCCCCCGACGCCCCACTTCTCCCCCCTTTGCTCGTTCGCTCGCACGGCGCGCAGCCATGGAACGCCCCAGGCGCCGCAGCGGCACTCAGCCGGGCGCAGCAGCGACGCCAAGGGCACTCACGAGGCACAGCCCCTGGCGGCGGGCAGCGATGCGCGGCAGCAGCCGAGCAGCAGCTCGCATGGCGGGCGGCGCTGGCGACGGCACCGGCCAGCACCGCCGCCGGCACGCAGCCGCCGCGCCGGCATCGGCACATCACGCATCGGCAGTCGTAGTGCCGTGCTGGGGCCGAGATGCCGGCACGGGCGCGCGCACACGGCACGGCGCGGCAGCGCCCGCCGCGGCCCATCGCGCGCGTGCCTCGCCGTGCCGTCGCCGTGTAGTGCCGTGGTCGGCACGTTTAGAATTCTTTATGTGGCTCCTCTCTTTTTGCTCAAAAAAAAAGTGGGCTCCTCTCTCCCGCTAGAAGGAGTTTGTAATGGAACTGTTTTTGAATAAAGACTAGGGAGGGTATTTTTTCTAAAAAAAAAAAAAGATCGCGACTAACTTGTCCGGACATGCACGCGTCTCTCCTTTCCCCGCCGCTCCTGCGCATGACGCAGGGGGACCTTCCAAAACCGACTCGAATAGTGGAGGTCTGACGATCGACGATATAAGCATAGGCAGAGCACCAGATCCCCTCCCTCCCTGGTACGGTTTGCATCTCGTTCGATCCATCGCGTGTTCATGCATCGTACTAATTACTCTCCGCCCGCCGCCGCCATGTCCTCCCGGCCGTCAGTGGCCGCCGCAGGAGCCGGGATATGGATGACACAGTCGCTACTTCCGATGCTCCAGCTGTTGGTTACCGTCGGGTGGCTCTGGCGGTGCTCGTCGATGGCGAGATGACGTTCTATGAGTACGACGAAGAGCTGCCACGCCAAGACTATAGCGACATGGACTACCTCTGGCAGATGTCTCGAGAACAGGCGGAACGGACTCGGGTTTGGCACGTCCAAGACCGCAAGCGTGCTCGAGCCGCCGCCGACAGGGACGATTCCATCCGGCGTTGTCTGCGGGAGGCAAGGGCTGGCGACGCCGGGATGCCGGAGGACTGCGCCGTGTGCCTCCAGGATTTCGACGCCGGGGCCAAGGAGACGCTCAGTGTCATGCCGTGCTCCCACGCCTTCCATCCCGACTGTATCTTCACCTGGCTCCGGGTCAAAACTCTCTGCCCGCTCTGTCGTCCAGACCTGCCACCGCAGCAGGACGATGAAGACGACTCTGACGACACCGCGATTCTGATGAAGACGACGACACCGATTCTGACGAAGACGACTGATGGTGTAAATTATCAGCAGGAGAGCACACCGGCGGTGCCAGATCCAGAGGAGCCTTAGGCCTGACTGCAACAAACAACAGTGGATCCGTGTGTGTAAATTGTTGCCAAATGTACCCAGGCAATATTGTCTATCAGCAGTTCCTTGATCTACTATTACTATACTCTACTACTTGTAGCAGAGACGCAGAGTTGTAATATTATTATTATTATTATTCCTAAAAAGGAACATTGATGTGTTTATCTTCCTTCAATGTCAAGATAAAACTAACCAAGTACTGGGTCATACTCTCTTCTTCCTCGGTGCACTACTCTACTTCCATATTTATCTCTCTTCTTCCTTGGTGCACACGATTCTGTTACACAAATCCTTCATGTTTGGTCAAACTCTGATCAAACTTTTAAAACTTATATTAAACATTACTAGCTTTCATCAAAACATAAAGCTCAGGCTTATTTTCAAAAATAGTTTCCATAACAAGTCCCTTCACAAAATTTTAGCCACAATAAACATTCCATCACTAGCTCTAAACTTATTTCACACAATCTAGAAGGTCCAAAGTTAGATCAAATTCCATGCCTTGAGTTCAATTTTGAAATTAGATCACACCCCATTCTCTAACTTCAGTTCAAACTTTTTTTTTTGAAACGAACCGGCATGAGAGCTGCCCGCTATATTAAAAAGAAGGAGACGCCGAAGGCGAGGTTACAAAAAACCAAAAAGGAAAAAGAAAGGAAAAGAAAACCAACTAAACTAAAACTCACCCGTTGGATTGGGGCATCAACGCGGGTAACTACTCAAAGGCCAACCTGGCCAAGACTCTACACAAGCAGAGGCGACAGAGAAGACAGAGAAACAACTGCAGTGACCACCCACAACCGCACACAAGCGTCATCGAAACCACCGACGAAGTCTAGCGCCAAAGATAAAAAGGGGGGCGGACACCACCACACCGAGAAGGCCACCGCCGTGCAGGACCCTTCGCCGCAGTGCCGCTGCAACAAAGCCGCCATCGGACGGAATGACAACACCGAGACCGAGCCACCACAACAAGCGGGGACCTCGCCGCATCCGCCGTTGGACTCCTCTCTTGTGGCGGGGCCTCCTCGCCACGCCCGCCACAAACGCTTCATGCTCGGTCTCGTTTCAAAGGTTGCCGTCAAACAACAAGCGAAGCTGCCCCACCCACGATGATCATCTTGAAGCAACGGACCGCGCCGCCACAGTCGACGTTCTTCGTAGCATCTCCACGTAAAAAGGTTGCCGCCCGTCAAGCGGAAGAACAGGGTTGTCGCGGCGCGCCATCTTCCGACGTTGTACCACACGGGTGGTTCCAGCCATGCTGAAAAACCCGCGCGCGATCCGCTGCAAGCCGAGTCGTCCCCGTTGTCATTGCCGCAAGCGCCGTCGAAAAGACGCGAGTCCCATACCGCACTGACCATTGCGGAAGCAATGCCGGCCGCCACGGTCCGGGCCGCAAGCAATCGGGCGACAAAGAGAGATGACCCTATCCACCGCAAAGAAAGCGGCCTCCTCGGCCGAGAGAGGCCGACGCACCCTTCACATCGTGTCGCACGATGGAGAAGCCACCACCGGGCGGGCACCGTCCAAGACAATGGCCAAAGCACACCAAAACCGTGCGGTCTCTGAAGACGACGCCTCAAGGAGGGTCGCGGCGCCAATGGCGCCGCCGTCGCTCATCGAGAGATGGACGGGGTTTTCACCTAGAGACCTCGTGCGGCAGGGCTGTAGCTCCAACACGGCGCCCCAACCGAAAGCGACGTCAAACGTTGCCGCCATGCCACCACCCCATGAAGCCGGTGAAAGCTTTAAACGGTGCATGAGTCCCATGCACATAGCGCATGGCAGGGCGCACCGGACCGCCCGTCGCGGCCGTCCACGAGCAGCTCCTCGTCCGCATCCCCACAGCCCGCACCACCGAAGCTCCGCTTCTCGGCTGCTCCCCTCACGGCCGCCACGGACACCGCCGTGCACCACGCCCGCATGGCGTCCGCGATCACGGCCACGCTGCCTTGCAGCCTCCGCACCCGCTCTTCATCCGCTAGATCGCACAGACGCATCCCCTCGCGCCAGCGGACGGAGTCGCGCCACCACGGCGCCGCTCCCGGGGATATGCTCCCCTTCGACGGGCAAAGAGGTGCCCCATGGAAGCCATGCCCGCGCCTCGCCGTCACCTTGCATGCGGCGACCACCATCCGCCGGCGCGCCGCCCTCCTGCGTCGGGCAGCGCGACCACGCCTGCTGCGGCCACCGCATCCGGCGGCCCCACCCGCCGCCGCGTCGTAGATCCGGCCAGAATTCTGTCTCAATGTTCTCCATATACACTCTCCCTTCCAAGACGTGTATCGGAGAACAACGGGAGGTCTTTGCCGGAAATTCTGTCTCGGTCGGATCGAGCATGGGAACTGACCCATGTACGCATAGGTTATCTTACTTGCTCATATATGCTAAAGGATGGACGATCGTCGGTGGATGATCCTTGGCCGTAGAAGTAGGTGGGATTTTGATGAGGAGTGGATGATCAAGACAAGTGAATTCTTGGACCTTGCATTTGGCAACCAACCAGCACATGTTCTAGTTTTATGTCCTTGCTCCAAGTGTGCCAATAATGGGGTGAAAAATAAGCGAACTATGGGTAAACATCTTACGCTTTAATGGGTTTACAGAGAGGGCTATACCGTGTGGAGATACCATTGTGAAAATCAACGTTTTAGAGAGGAGGTGGTGAGACCACGCCTCGATGCTTTTGATGCTGATGCCGGGGTAGCGTACATGGTTGATGATGCATACGATGCATGTTTCGCTAACTCTCATGAAAGGGAGGGGATGACGGAAGATGCATGGGAGTTCTACAACATGATGGAGTCGGCAACTAAACCCCTCCACGAGCACCGAGGTTTCACCGGATGCTATTGGACGCTTAATAGGGTTGAAGGCTGACCTAAACTTGAGTCGGTCGAAGGGTTCGATAGGATGTTGACAAAGGGAGGAGACGCCGGCCGCGGGGAAAAGGGGGGGAGGAGGCGTCGGCCGTGGGGGGGACAGGGGGCGGCCCGGGAGGAGCCTTAGGAGGACCGCCAGGAGGCAACCGCCTCTTTCCACACATGAGGAGGAGCGGGCGGGAGGAGGCGGTGCTCCCACCGCAGGGGGTGGGCGAGGAGGAGGCGGGGCGCGGAGACCACCAAAGAGGACGAGGAGGAGGACCGGGAGGAGTACGATGACTTTGAGGGACCCCACTTGCGGTGTCCACCGCGAGGTCCCGCCAGCCTCCCTCGGGTTCCCGCGAGGACCACCGCCCAGCGATTTGCCCCGACGGACAATCGTAGGTATCTCTTGATGTTATCTCCAATCATCTATTAATTTGAACTGTTTAGGAAACTAATCTTTTGTCCTACTACATTTGCGCAGAACCGGATAATTTGGTCGGGTACGCCCTCACGCCCCCTAACGGCATCCTTGGTCTCCTTGTCGAAGCACTTCCCTCGGCATCGTCAAATACAAAGGCGGGGACGAGCCGGCATACACATATGACCACTACGAAAGCCAAGACGTTGCTTACGCAACGTGGCGGAGCACGGAAGTTCGACTTTTTTGGGTAAGCCTTCGTCGCACAAACTTTTTGTCTATACATCGCATTCATTAGACTAATCCGCTCTTTGACTAAGGATGATTCACATTTGTATGCGTACTTTCTTCGACCAGCTCGAGGATATGAAGAGCAGCGAAGCGGTGTTGACCAAATCCATGAAAAAGCACATCGTTGACATGCATCACGAGGTGAAGCACCGGTGCATGATCAACTACTACGGGTCCAAGCTTGGGACAAAGGTCAAGATAGCGACGCCGAAAGATGGAGCTCACCCGAGACCGGTACATTGAGGTACATGAAAAAGCTAAAAGTCGATGCGCTTTTTGAGCTTATATTTTTGTTTCATCTAACCTTCCGATATGTCATGTAGATGGTCCCTACTTGGTGCATGAACGATCTCCCGCGGCCGGCACATGATCGTGGGACGTGGTTCACACCGGAGTTTCAAGCAGAAGCATGCCGCATTAAGGAGGCTCGCTTTACGATGGGAGGTCCTGCACTCCATCAAGGCAGCCGCAACCTCTCCGTATACAAAAGAAAGATGGGTGCGGGATTCTTTTATCGTATGTAATGCTCAACTTTGCCTAGTTTCTAATTATCTCGCCTTTCTCGCACTGAAGGCACACCCAGGGGAAGGATTGCAACGACTTTAGGGCATTCTGCCGCATGTCCCACAAGGGCAAGGTGTCGTCCGACGTAACCTTCAAATAACGACTGAGCACGAGGCGTACACCAACCCCAACGTGCATGAAAAGGTCCAGGCCTACACCTAACGCAGAAAGCAACGCTATGGGCCGACTTTGATCCATTCACTCGGAAGATCGATGCAAAGATCGCGATGACGGGTGGGAGGATGTAAGAAGCACGGACGGTTGTGGATTGCCGACGACCGCGATCGATAGCTCCAACCTTAGTCTCTCACGATCCGATCGAGAGCACGATCGGTAGCCTGCCTATACGCCCGCGTCCCTAGTCTTTGCATTCGGCGTCTCCCGGAACTCCAGGTTATTCCTTTATCAAACAGATTTCTTTACTCACATTATTTATGTTTGCATCACCTCCCATGGATTGAAATACTGTAGGTCCGGCTAGATGAGTCGAGCGGCAGCGGCGAGGGCGGAGGTCGCATTTCGGGCCCAACAGGAAACCCAAAGCGGCGCCTTCGCGCAGCTCATGAACTACCTCCGCACCTCGGGGGCTCCCCGCCCAAACCTTGCTAGCGGTGTTTGCTCCGCCTCAAACTACTCCCATGAGTATGCTTTGTGCTGTCAATAATTCCATATATTTGTGGATGTCCCGGTTCACGTCTAACACATGCAACATATTGGCACTTTGTGCAGCCGGCATCGATGGGATCGAACCACGCCACGCCTCCCGGCAATGATGATCAAGGTCTCCTTCGCCGGCTCCTTCTCACGGCGGGCGTGGAAACAACAGCCCCTCCCCTCTTCCATGAGCTTGTCGTGGACTTGTGGTACTTTTTGGATAAGCTTGTGTGGAACTTGTTGAACTATGAGTTGTGGTACTTGTGGATTTGTGGACTATGACTTGTGGAACTAAACTAGATGACTTGTGATGAATATTGGAGCTACATGTGATATATATGTGATGAATGAGTTGTATCGGTGCATGGATGTCAAATATATGTGATATGTGATCTGTATGTTTCATTTGTAAAGGTGGATAGGAAAAACAGAAACAAAAAACAAAAATATGGTCACACGACCGAAGCGGGACACTCGGTATAGGACACTATACCGAGGGTAGTGCTCGTGAATCTGGGAGATGCGGGCCTGGGAACCCCATATTGCCGTACACCGATGGTGGTTCCTGTGAAACCAAAGGCCGGGTGTAATATGGTTGATTCACCGAGCGCTCAGTGCCCCTCGTGAAACGACCATATTACACCGAAGCGCCAAGTAAAGAGCCGCCCCTCGGTAGAACTCGGGGTCCGTGGTTTTTAAATTTTAACCTATCGAGCACCCTTCCGGACAGGGCGCTCGGTAGATAATGTTTTCAAGTTTTTAAAAATAAAATTCACCGAAAGGGTAGTTGAGGTAGCCCTCGGTGTAGTTGACGCCGACGGTGGCAAACACCGCCGACGCGTGACGCCAGGTTTTATGAGGGGGCCGAGCCCTCGGTGCAGTTTGGCACTGGTGTCACCGAGGGGCCCTTTGTGAGCGCTTTGGTACAATCTTTTCCCCTGTTTGAAATTTCACCGAGGGGCTAGTACCGAGCGCGCTCCTCGGTAGTGCCTCCACCGAGCGCTATTAGGCCTTTACTGAGCGCTTTTAGCGCTCGGTAGAGGCGGCACCTCCAGTAGTGATATGATTCGACTAAACAAATTTTTAGTATTGTAGTCCGTGTGGAAGTTTAAAATGGGGATGCTTAATAATATGCATGTGATTCCCATGGTGTGCTGATGTCGAGATCCTGGTCGGTGACGGGGTGGCCAGCATCATTGAGAGTGTCCGTCAAGCGCTTGAGGCAGCAGCAGAAATCATCAATGGAGGGATCACCCTGCTGATGGTTGTGGATGTCCTAGAGGGTGTACACAGCGTGTTGGGCCGGCATTAAAATTGAGTAAGAGGCCATGAACGTTGAGCCAGAGGGACTACGCCATCGTCATGTGTGGCGCTGGAAGACCATGTCGTGGATCGTCTTGGAGACTGTGAGGTAGATCCGTGACACAATGTAATGCTCTATTTGTGTCCACACGGCATCGTAGGGAGAAGTTGGGTGTCTACAATGCCATCGCGGTGATCTGATCAAGAATTCCGAACTTGTAGAAAGTGAGCTCAAACATGGAGCTCCAAGAGAAGTAGTTGGAGTCGTGGCGATCAAGAGTGTCGGGTACGTGTATACCTGAGCAAAAGCACGAGGCCTGGTGGCACAACACGAGGCACGCGAAATTTTGGCCCGACACGAACCGCGGCACGGTTGGTTTGGCCTGGGCGACGCGAAGCCCGCCACGGGGCGGGCCCGGGCCGCACCGAGCGCAGCGGGCGGCGCGGCATGGCGCGACACCGAAAATTAGGGAGAACGCGGTGAAGGCCGTTTACGGTATGGCGAATTGCACCTCCTCAGCCCGGCAGGCCATCACACATTACAATTTACAACCTTGGCCCACCCCAGCCCCATACCTCCCACTTCGCAGTTCCTCCCGGCGCCGCAACGCATGATCGCGACTTTGCGCGTCAGCGCCATCGCCCCCCTCACTCTTCTTCCTCCAGCGCTGTCGCGTCGAGCGAAGCGACGCGGCGTCAGCAGAGCAGCGGCGTCCAAGGAGGGCAGCGGGCCAGCGGGCCGGTGGCGTCGGCGCGCTGCCGGCGAATCATCCTCCTCCTTCCCCGGACGACAGCACCATCACGGCGTCAAATGGAGGCGGTGGTGGTGGCGGCGGCGGCCCCACGCTGCCGGCGTGGAAGCGGCGACGGCGGGAGCGGGCGACGGCGCCCAAGGCCGCCGGGCGTGGAGCGGCGATAAGTGCCCCCGCCGGCGTATCGGCCCTGGCCGGGCCAGCGGCAACGACGGCGACGGCCATATCGGGCAGCGGGTCACGCGGGCTGGTTTTTTCTCCGTTGGCTCGGTTGCGGCCTTGGGCCGCCCATTTTATCTCGCGGGCCCGCGCTTTTTTGGGCTGTCATGGCCCGAAAACAGGCCGTGGGCCGTGCCGGGCCAAGCCTGAGGCATGGAGGTCTGTACAGGCCTGACACGGTGGCCCATGGGCCAATCGGGCCCGCGCCGCCCGTTGCTCATCTATAGGTACGTGGGATTGAATGTTGATGAGCTAAACAGTGGAGGCGGCAATGGGCACTGGAGCGGCAACATGGAAGGGGTCGAGGTCCCAGGGCACGGCAGATGCACCAGAGGAGGTGGTGGAGGACGGGCTGGGCGCCATGCGGGGAAGGAGAGGAGCATCGGAAGAAACGGTTCAGAGTATATATACATGTACAAGTATAAGGCACCCAGACGTGCAATCGGTTAGCAAACCAGGATGCTAGCTCTTGGAAGACTCGCTCAGGGGATCTGCTACCCCGGAAGAAACGGTCAGAGCACAAAACAGTCATCGCTAGGAGTTGCACTCCCGTGCCGCACTCAGAGAACCACCGAGGAGCGCTCGTACCTACTGTCAATGCTGCTCGTCAAACGTTGACCATGCCTTCGCCAGCGCCTTCATCTGCGAGCAGGAGCACCGTCGCGCCAAGGAGCCGTACACCGTGAGCAGCAAAACCGCAAGCCACCACGGCCACGACCTGTTCCGAGCTCGCCATCCACCTCGTCCACCCAGTGTTCGAGTAAACGCCTGACCGGCCGTCGAGCCCGACGGTGAGCATACTCTAGTATGATTGGCTTGCTATACTCTTTAATTTAGAAAAAGTCTATTTCACCCCCTGAAGTATGAACCGGTCAACACTATACCCCAGAACTAAAAAACCAGGTAACCAGCACATTAAAGTATCTAAACCCGGCCAAATCACCCCCTAGGGCGGTTTCGGAGGCCGGTTTTGCCCACGTGGACTGCCACACGGGCGGTTTCGCTGACTGGTATGACACATGGCGTGGGACCCGCATGGCTGTGACACAGCTCTTTTCTTTTTTTTCTTTTTTCTTTTTCTTTTTCTTTTCTTTTTTGCCTCCCTCCACTCTCTCGTTTCTTCCCCTGCCGCTAGCCAAACAGGGGAGAGGGGCCATGGCGTGGCGGGCTGGCTGCTGCCAAATCCCCACGGCTCGCCGTGGTCGGAAGCAGCAGGGAGAGGGGTACCCGCCGCCCCGCCTCTGGGTCCTCTCAAATCGACACATCAAACCCATCCCAGGACACCCACCGACCGCCACCGCTGCCATCACCGGGCGGCCATCTCCGCCCCTCCTCAATCTCTGTTTCTTGTTGCTCGTCGTCGTGCTTGTGGACGGCATGGACGCACGGTGCTCGCTGGTTCAGCTCCGCCTCCCGCTCCCCTGCCCTCGCTGGCCCGTGTCCCCTGCCCCCGCCGGCGAGGATGAGGATGGCGCCCGGGCGCCGAGCACCCGGCTGCAGCGCCTCGGAACGAGAGGCACCACACGGAGGGAAGGGAGAGGGAGGCGGTGGCGCCCGAGGTGGGTGCTGCGCTGCGGAGGCCGGGAGCCGTGGGCCACGACGGGCGGGTGGTGATTGGCCGCCATGTGTTGGAACCGGCCCGCCCATCCGGCCGGTGCCTCTAGGTTCCTTTGAGCTGGCCCGCCCATCTACCGGTGCCACTCCCCACCGCCCACCGAGCCACAACATATCCGACCTTGGGCCTACACAACCCAAAGACTAGCCTGATGGGTGAGGACCGCCCACCTTATATGTTGTGCTCCCCCACCATCGATTACCAATGTGGGACTAACCCCAACACCATGGGCCACGTCGGCGGCCGGAAAGTGGCACGATGTCCACCGCCTCAGCGCCCGAGCATGCTGGCTGCCCGCCTCACCATCTGCGGTGGTGGTTCCCCAAGGGGCCGGCAAGGGTAGGGGAGGGCTCATGGACCGACGAAGGGGAGAAGGCCGGAGGCTAGCATCCGGCGGTCGGGCGCAGGGGGATGCGGTCGATGGGAGCAGGGGGAGGGACGGGAGCAGGAGATGGGTGGGCCGTCGAGCAGGGAGGAGAGGGAAGAGAGAGGAGCAGGGCGGCGTGCACCGGCTGAGCATGAACCCCGGCCCGCCGGCGGCGGCGGCTCACGGGCGAGAGGGAGAGATGGGGAAGAAGGGTGAAGAGACAATGACAGGGGGGGGCATATGTCGGCCCAGTCCACATTGGCGCCACATAAGCAAAACTGGTCCACTGTAGGGCGCCACATATTAAGCAAAATCGACCGATCCAACCACATGCTCAGTAAAATTAAGCTGAAAAGTTCAATTGCTACAACAACTCGATCCTCTGATCAACGAGATACATGAGACTTGCATTCAATGAAATTCATGAAAAAAAAAAGTTCCATTTGGTGTTTACATATTCCATCGTCCTCCCGGAGCACATGGAATTTGGAAACTTATTACATATGATATGATGGTAAAAGATAGCTGCAGTTGCACACACAAAACCTAGTTTCTTGGTTTGGATCCAAGTAAGATACAATCATAAGAGTAGAGGATGATGAAATAATTGCTCAAAAGGCTTAGACACAACAGGGCGCATGTAGTGGGGGTGAAGGAGGTCAAGCACCAGGGGTGGCATGAAAGGACCAAGCAAATACATGAGAACGAAAAACATGAGTGACAAACTCACCACCCTTTTGGTTAGATGCTCGGCGTGGAAAGCTGCCCCGCAACGTGGCGCGGTGTAGTAAAGCATCTCCGCCCCAAACCGCGGCAATAAGGTCCCAGCGCTCAGCTTCATCCTTGATGCTAATCAGCTCCCCGGCCACCTCACGTGCACGGGGTAGGACTGGAGAAGAATATAGAGCTTCAGCACTCTGACAGTGTTTCTTCATGTGATCCTTGGCAGCGGCATCGTTACTGTCATCGTTGGTCGATTCTTCATGCTCTATCTGGACAATTTCATCTTGTTCTTCCTGCTTGGTGGTTTCTCCTTCATGCTTGACCTTGCTTGTTTCGACTTGTTCCTTTGATTCTTCATGCTCCACCTTGATTTCTTCAGAAAGAAGAAGCTTCGTGATGGCAGCATCTTCGTGATCACCTGACAGCGATATCTTTTTTGCAATTTCAACTATGGTGTCGTCATGTACAACTTGGGAATAGGTAGTTAGCATCACACCGCACTTGAAGACAAGGTACATGATGTAGTTCGATAGCTCTCTGCTTATCTGCTTATAGTCATGCTTCTTCAATAATCCATATGAAGAAGTGGTGGCGGCGTCCTTGTGACCGGTGTAATGAAAGCAGATGTCTGTTGCAATGTGCCATACGAGCATGCTTCTTGGGAAATCAACACTGGTTCTGACGCTATCCTCAAAGTGCTCTTAGTGTGGTTGTCATCGGCTTGCGGTGATGAAGCACAAGCTGGCCACGGGTGCAGGAAATGTTCCATTCTTTTCTTGTTCCTGAGGCTAACAAAGTGTCGAGGATGAACTTCTTCATGGGCATACTGAGGTCTATATTATCACGTCCGGGGCCACACTCTAACAAAATGTCGAAGCTAAGAAAGTGTATGTTTCTAAGCAACTTGTAGGGCACCTTTGCAGCACTATTGATCATGTTGTATTGGTTGAGCTTTTGGCACCACTGTTTCTTGTTGGGCAAAAACAAGCTGACAACAGAGGACACATCTAGTACTATTGCTCCCACAAGCAGTAGGTAGGACACCATGATATCAACTCTGCCTCTGCTACCATGGAGTAGTGGGTCCCCCTTATTGGCGGTCGCGAAGAGCACCAGGGCTATCGGGATTGCTACATACGGGAAGAGGGTGGATGCCCCGTAGACAAGGGAATGAAAGACAATTAATAAAACTGGTTTAGGCTTAGATAGCGATCCTGAACCAACTGATGAACCCTCCTTGTGCTTTAAAGTAGCAGTGGAACCATCTTTCAAACTCTCTACAACATAACCTTTGGTGTTGAGTCGTGAGTAGCACTGTACAAGAAGTGTTCCCACGTGCTCATAGGCATTCTGGCGGTCATCACGACACAGGAACTCATCGAGCATGCCTGGTAGCTTCCCATTCTCAGCTAAGGTGATGGTTCGCACTGCGTTGAGGGGAGCATCCCCTGCCATGATGTCAGTTGTGAGATTGTAGGACTCCATGAACCGTGAACGCTCTGTACTGCGTTTGGACAACCTATCAAGAACTCCCCCCATGTATTCTATGGCATTTTCCCTTTGGTCCTCATAGGAAATTCTGCCTTGCCCAAACAACTTCCAAGACAAGGGGCTCTTCAGAAACTTTGGGCACGCAAAGTAGAGATACGCAGTACGCCCCGCGTACTTCAAGAACCCAGAGACGAACACGAGAACCAACGCCCCCTTGAGTCGGCGGTCCGGCCAAGAGGGACTTGCCCACGACGTAACAGGCGACTACTGCCTGGATGACCAGGTTCAGCAGGTGCCGCTTCCACAGCTCATTGTCCTGCATGGAGAAGGCCGTCATGGTCTCCTGCCCGCCCAGATGGACGAGCACGAACGGCGCCCAGAAGGGCATGAGCCCTTGGTCGCTCGGCTCCATCGCGTGCGGATGGCGAGGTGGCCCAGCACGAAGGTGGCCACTGAGTTGGCCGATAAGTAGGCAAGCCACAGGACCAAGCGCCGCAGGCCATTGTTGCTACGCATCCGTGTTCCTGCGAAGAGGAAGAGGAAAACTTGCAGGAACAGGCTGAGGATGATCATGCTGTGGATCTCCCACGTGTACCACAGCTCTTGACAGCAGCCACCAAGCTGAATAGATGCAATTCACCATTGATACCTCATTAATATTTTAAATAGATATTGTATTTAAAATTTATTTAGAAATTGGACTTCTAGCTAATAATTAATCAAAACTTTTATTTGGTTCACCTCAACAAAGAAAGAGCACGTGAGAGAGTTGCCTATCTTTGTATTAAGAAGAAAACCATGTCGCCAACCTGGGACATATTTGATGGTGATTATACTGCACAATTATTAACTAGAGGGGTGAGGTTTCAATGCTTGTGCTCCTAGACCTATTGTTGCTACCATCGACCAACCTATAGTTGCAATGTATTGTTTTGGCCCTAATTGAATCAACGTTGTCTGAAACACGGGTGAATGGCCCGCTCGAGAAAAAAAAAAATCCAACGTTGTCCTTTTCGCAAGATGATGTTCATCACCTGACTTCAAAAAAGAACCACTTCTCCACATGACTCCTACCCTCGGCCACACTGCCATCAATCTCTCCCGCGAATCTATGGACGGGTCTATAGTCTCCTTCGTTGGTGATCGACAACCTTGTATACATGGGCCGAATCCTAGTGGTACTCTCCCCCAATATATGGGCCAAGTAGGGAAGGAGTCTAGAGGACGAAAAGAAAGGAATGGAAGTGCACCAATGTCTACCTTCCTAGCAATGCATCAATCGAGCGGAGTGGGAAATATCTCCCTTCAATGGTCCTTTGGTGATGACTCACGCATTGGATTTTGCCTCATGGAGAGCTTCTAAAATTTCACTCATGAAGATGCTAATGAACTAGTGCTCAACCTCCTTCCGCGGCGTGTTCCGCGGCCGTGTTGGATTTCATGCAAAGAGAGAGAGAGAGAGAGAAATGGGACGATCTCACAAGCTAGAGAGAAGAGAGTAGGGAGAAAAGAGAGAAAGAGACCACCGGGGGACACACATCATTCATGGGCTAAAGCCCACACCAAAGAAAGATAAAGAGGGAGGTAGCGACCAAATCTCAGGGTGTGTTTAGTTGGTGAAATATTTTAGGTTCGGCCACTGTAGCACTTTTCGTTTGTATTTGATAATTATTGTCCAATCATGGACTAACTAGGCTCAAAAGATTCGTCTCGTACTTTTCAGCCAAACTACGCAATTTATTTTTTTTATTTATCTATATTTAATGTCCCATGCATGCGAAAAAGATTCGATGTGACAGTATCTGTAGCACTTTTGGGATACCTTTTTCAGGAACTGAACATGGCCTCACTCTCTATAAGCCAGGTAGGAGGTAATTAACTTTGAAAACTGGAAATCAAGGGTAATAAGCCTACAAGCGATTTTCAATAGTTGATTTCGCCGCGGTCAGAAAAACCTTACAATTATGGTTGTCAAAAGGTGCAGTGTTGGCAGACCAAATTATTCAAAATATTACACACACACACACACACAATGTGGGGAACACGCCAAAAAAGTGTAAATATATGCATTTTAGGACATTGATATGATCTTTAATGTACTACAATAATACCTATACAAATGTTCTGGTAGTTGGTTTCACGATTAATCTTTTTGTTGTTTTGACCGGAGTCAGTAGAAGATGCCCTTAGCTTTTTTTATTATTATTTCAGACCAGCCTAATTTTCTGCCATAGAGTCGAGAACTTGGGTATGCTGCTCAGCAAGGTCCTCTAAGCCTCTAACCACTAGGCTACAGATCCTTTTGCATTTCACGATTAATCTATTACTCCCTCCATTCCAAATTATAAGACGTTCTAAAAATTTAGAGAGTCAAAGCATTTCAAGTTTAACCAAAGTTATAAAGAATTTTTGTATCAAATAGGTATAGTATAAAAATATAATTGATGAGTAATCTAATGATATTTAGTTGACATCATAAATATTATTATATTATCATATAAATTTGGTCAAACTTGAGAAACTTCGACTCTCCAAGATTCTAAAAACGTCTTGTAATTTGAAATGGAGGGAGTAAATGCTAGTAATGTTTGTGGTGTTTTTGCTATAATCTCTTATATTTACGGAGAGAGGGAGCAGTTGGCAAGACTAAACTTGGTAGTTCTTCGCACAAACTATAAGAAGAATTGAGCGTATGAGTGTAAACATGTACTAAAAATGGAACATGACAACTATATTGACTTTGGATAATAAATGAATATAATAATAAACAAAATGAAAGCAAGAAATGACATCTATGTACCTTGGTTCTTTCATCAGATCACCTCTGCCCGGTTCGGCACCAGTAGTTATAATGGGCCTCATTTTAATATTTGGTACACGCAAGCACAGCACGCAGTGTTGCCTAGCTTGCTGCAGTAGTAGTATATTTATAATGATTGGGATGATTGGTGATCGGCAAGTTTGGTACACACTTTATGCGGCAACGAGATCTTGCTTCGGTAGAGAGCAAAGTTCATATGTCTGTAAGATGCTTGCTTAAATAGACCGCAAAGCTAACCGACAGAATTTCGTCTCCTGTTCTGCAACATTTCTCTTGTAGCTGCGCAAAGCTGGCGGACCTCAGATTCAATACTGTCGTTCCTTTGGAAAGAGCAGTTGTCGGTGGTAAGTTTCCTGAGCACGTTCTGAGCCCCCTCGATCCAATCCACCGGCCCGCCGGATCGGATCCCCCAAAACCCTACCTGCTGGTCTCCACGCATGTGGCTCACGGCATTTGAGGTCGCCCAGCTTAGCATTCATTGGCAAATCTAGACACTGCTCGACCATGCAACATGAAAAGGATGCGCGGATCAGATGTGAAAATCAGAACGTCGCGCTTGGGAAGTGCCGTAGTGATGCCCTGCTCATGCCAGCCGTGATCCATCGCCCCTCAACGTACGCCGCGATGACAACGACCGTGATGATGCATGCGCTCGTCCGCGCGGGCAGTGCCGCGCGCCCAGATCTCGTCAAGGTTGATGATCGGTTATCACGGATCAGCTCATAGATATGCTTATTAGCAGCTTAAGGGTCATCTGGTTCGACCACATGCTCAGTAATTAAAGCTCAAAGTTCAATCACTACGTACACAAACGTACGAGATACACGATGGAACTTGCACTCAATGAAATTCATGAAAAAAAGTTCCATTCACTACCGGATTCAGCATATTTGCCGAGTGCCCCAGGCACTCGGCGAACCCACTAAAACACTCGGCAAAAGCCGAAGTCGGAAAACAACAGCTACTCGGTAAATTATGTTTGCTGAGTGCCTTTTATCAGGGTACTCGGCAAACACTTTGCCGAAAGTGCCTAACATACACAGGGCAAATTGCCGAGTGCCTAACATGCACAGGGCAAAAAAAGTGGTCTAACGGCCGTCCGCTGTCGGACGACCGTTAACATCCATGTTTGCCAAGTGCCATTGGTGCGAGTGCATTTCGACGGCACATGTTTTTAAAAAATATTAAACGGCCGGAGAAATGGGTTTTTGAAAATCATTTACCGAGTGCTGCACTCGGCAATTTAACGCTGTCGAAAGTGCCGCCTCAGAGCACTCGCCAACCTTTAGTCACCTTTGCCGAAAGTGCCTGCGCCGGCACGGCAAAGCTTTGTCACCATTGCCGAGTGCCCCTTGCACTCGGCAAAAAAATGCAACACTCGGTAAAGAATCTCCAGAATAGGTTCTGAGAACTCTTTGCCGAGTGCTGCACTGGCATTCTGCCTTTGCCGAGTGCAGACTCAGCAAAAGGCATGCCAGAATATAATTTTTAATTTTTATTGCTTACAATCTACATACAAACACAAGAAATATATATATTCACAAGCTAATCAATATATCCATCCATTCACAAACATATATATAACAAATACGAATATATTACAACCATAAGTTCACAACCACACATCACATGTCCATCACAACAACAAGTTCACAATCCATGACAACAACAAGTTCATAAGTTCACTTGTCCATCACAATCTCACATGTCCACCATCCATCCACGACCAAATAGCTAGAGGGAGCTCTCACTCGGTTGGCGGCCTACGGTAGCACGGCGATAAATCCACATCTTGATCTCCCCGTACAGGTGGTAGAGTGTTGGAAGCATCTGAGCCATGCTACACAATGCAAATGAGATTGCATATGTCATCTGTTTCGCGGATTCCTCGGTCATGAAAAAAGTCGTTGGATCCTCGGTATGAATGGAAGGTACCGAAGGATCTTCATGCCGATTTTTGTTTGCTTCTTCCGACCATCACCAGACTCTACCTCCATGTACCTAGAGGATTGACACTTTGGATAGTATTTATCATCCGCATGTGCTCCCTGAATAAGATGCATCCATTTGGACAAGCATGTATCTGCTCGTATGGCATCTTAAGTGAACGAAGGATTTTCTGTGATTCGTACATGTTCTTCGGCAGAACATGATCGTCCGGAAGCAAGGTGTCAATTACTGCCAACAGGTGATCGAAGGATTCTCTAATAAGTGGAAAAGAAAACTCAGCTACAGTTTTTAGTGAACAAAATAATTTCAGTTATCTAGTGTATACCAACTTTTGAAACTCGTAAATGAATTTTAGCACAAGGTGGAAACAAAGTAGTTACAGGGCTTTGAAGAATAAACATCCAAAATATTTCTTTAACAAATCCTATGCACCATAGATATTATTGTAAGAAAGACATCTCCTTTAAAAAGCATAGTGCTAAACTGATATATATTTTTTATACTGGAACATAACAGTTATTAAGCAGCTAGTAAATAAACTTCACTGGATTTTTTTAGTCCGGAAACTACAGCTGATTAACAAACTAGATGTGATGTGCTTAGACAGCAGATACAGACATATACATATACATAATCAACAACCCTGATTTCGTATTTACAAGAAAAAACAATTAGTTATGATCCATTATAATAATCACTTCAATAAAAAGAAGTCCAAACTTGAGCAAAGAAGGCAGTACTTCATATATATATATATTTTTTTTTTTTATGACACAAGATAACGCAGACACTCACAAACGCACGCATACTCACCCCTATGAACACACGTGCACGCTAAACCCTACCCCTATGAGCACCTCCGAAGGACTGAGCACCGGCAAATCTGAGATTCCCGGTCACCATTGGCGCCTCGTCGCCGACGGAACGCCGCTACCACTTAATGCATAACGCCGGTAAATCCTAGAAAAATCTCAGGGAAAAGATGCGTGAGTCTAATGGTAGGACAGTCGAAAGGTGACGCTACCCACCAGGGTACTTCATATATTTGAAGCAGATCAGGAAGGAAATTTGTCTTTATTGCTTCTCTAGTTTGGCGATCTATTCGATGCCAGGCATTCAGCGCAATCAATTCCCCTTCCTCTGCATGATTCCTGTTTTTTTTTTCGATAATCTTTTCATATGTTTCATGAATCTTGCCTGCAAATAAGAAAAAAATTAGCCAAGTGCATGGTGTGATAGATCTTCTGTGTTCTGTCTCAGTTGTTCATTTCACTAAATTATATTGTGGGCAACGATAAACAGAATGTGGCTAGCAAAGGAAGGCATTAACATGCCCGTACCTCAGCATCCATGTCAATGCTCCTCAAGGCATCCCATTCACCAACACTTGTCCTGCAGAATAATGCTGACAAGGGCACTTCCTAACCTGCATATAATCATTATAATATAAAGATGAGCTTTTCTAAAGTATACACATGAAAATAATATGCATGTGATTCCCATGATTAATGGAAGGGTGATTCCACACAAGAATTTGAATGAAAACATGTGAGTTAATAGGAGAGCAACAAGCATATGACACTAGTACCAAAAGCTTACTAAGAGAACACCCCCTTTTTCATTAGGGGCGGTTTATGTTTTGAGCAGCCCCTACAGTGAAACGAGAGCCGCCCTATTGTGGACACCATACGAGCCGCCCCTACTGTGGACACCATACGAGCCGCCCTATAGTGACTACATTAGGGGCGGTTCAAACACCAAACCGCCCTAATGTAGTCCGCGGTAGGGGCGGCTCTATAATTTATATTGAGGCGCACCTACGATTGGGATCCCGAATTTTGAAACAAGGCACTAATATTTAAAAATTAAGTAAACCACCTCGGATGGAAAAACTTTCTACATATGAAATGTAGATCTCGAAAAGTTATGAAACTTTGTAGTTGATGACTTTTTAATTTGAAATCATCTAGTCATGCAAAAGTTGTGTTCAAATGTCTCAAATTTGAAATTCAAATTTAAGTAAACGACCTCGGATGGAAAAACTTCCTTCATATGAAATGTAGATCTCGAAAAGTTATGAAACTTTGTAGTTGACGACTTTTTTAATTTGAAATCATCTAGTCATGCAAAAGTTGTGTTCAAATATCTCAAATTTGAAATTCAAAATTAAGAAACGACCTCGGATGGGGAAAACTTCCTACATATGAAATGTAGATCTCGAAAAGTTATGAAACTTTATAGTTGACCACTTTTTAATTTGAATCCATTTAGGGCCTGAAATAGTCAATTTACACTCGGATTTGCATAATATGTGGGGACGCTGAATGGAATATGGACACATATGAGTGTGTAAGCAGTTGATGGGGAGGGAGGGTCGTGAAAGCACGAGGTCGCGGGTTCAAATCCGCCCGACGGCGTAGGCCAAGCGATTTAACGGAAAAAAATGCGCGGCTTATTAAAAATGTTTTGGTATTTTTTTTTTGAATTTTGAAAACGCGATTTCTGGAATTTACTGTAGGGGTGCTCATACAAGAGGGGCGTTGCATCACCAACCGCCCCTATCAGAAATCAACTGTAGGAACGGGAGATTAGGGGCGGCCGGCAAAACCGCCCCTACAGAACAAATTTTTAGTATTGTAGTCCGTGTGGAAGTTCAAAATGGGGATGCTTAATAGAAGACGGTCTCTATGTTTCTGTTAAATGTGTACATAATTTAGAGCTTTTCTGGAACACCATTGCACGAAGCAATGTAACACTTTTGCAACAAATAGAGAAAGCACCTGACTCTATTTTTTTCAGTACTGGCATGCTTAAGAGAAGATGAATAGATATGATCTTTACGTTGCTGTAAACACACTGCAGAGCTTTTATAGCACACATATACATGATGAAGCAATATAAAAAAATTACAACAAGCCACGTAAGTACAACAGCAAAGTTCATCACCACTTCACCAGGTTAGTAAAATTGCAAAATAAAAATAAGGCAGCATCTGGAGGGTTTTTTTTTTTTTTTTTTTTTTGACAGCTGCAGCATCTGGAGTTTACCCCAGTGGAGAAGCAAAAAGGCCTTCGATTTCTTGAACATGAAGGCATGGGACAAGTTCAATCAGCAACGGTTATTCACCGTCCACTATCGTGATCTCTGGTTACTTATATGGGAAAATATTGGGTGCAAACCACCCTCTTTTGGTGCAATCATGAAAACCCTTCCAAGAAACCTACTTAGAGGTTTCTAAAAACTATGAAACAATGCACATCCATAGTTCATTCATAGATGTACGTTGTAACAAAAGTTGGGAGGCAAACTTATTTTGTAAAAATCCACACAAAAATAACAAATTTCAGGTGCAAGTGCTACAGAACACAAAATTCCTGGGAATTTGTCTTCTCGTACAAATGCTCATGAAGATATGTCATTTCTATATGAATTTGTCTGAAGATAGATCAATGCTATCTAATGACTATAGCTTGCCTATGTATTTCTTGCATGTTGGTTAGTACATTACCCTCTGTCCTTGAATGAATGAATTTCTAGAGTTGTCTTAAGATCAATTTTTCCAAACTTAACCAAATTTGTCCCCGAAAATATAACATTTATGACACCAAATGAAGAATTATGAAACTTGTCTAATGATATTTGTTTGGTGTTATAAATCTTGGTGCTTTTTCTAAGACAACTCTAAAAATTGATTTACTCATACACGGGAGGGAGTATTTGATTGACTGGCTATCTAATTCCGTCCTTTTACACAAACAAAAAATAAAGAAAGAAATTGAATGGTTTCATTAAGTGACTAGTTATTAATAAGGTTTATTATTCCTTATAAATAATAACCAATCGTGAACAAAAATATGTGGATTCATGAAGTTGTATTAGGAACAGCGTAGGACCTTATAATTATTAATAAGGTTTATTCCTTATAAATAATAACCAACCGTGAACAAAAAATAGTTGTACCATTGGAACAAGAACACTTGAGGTGCAATATAGCACATTCAGAAACATGGTAATAATTTTTAATGCATAACCAACAAATTCATCTTGGAAACTATATGGATTATGCTCGTTATGCTCCCGAAAGTTTGTATTAATAATTATCTAGAACAATCAACAAATTCTAACAAACTCTAAGGAAAATACTCAAAACTAAAATACTAGGTATTGCTTTTGGGAATTTAGTTAGTAGAATTACTAAAACGATCGCGAAACTGATCCCAATGAAAAAAATAGCAACAGCATTTAGCTAAACCATCGGTAATAGCAGTTAGCGGAGCTCTAACTAAGTATAGATGCATCATGTTTGAGTGCCTATATTTTCTGAAATTACAACTATGGTTCAAAGGTCCTACACCATTCCTAATATCGAGACATAATTTTTTTGTCTCGTTACCTGCAGTAGAGATCTGCATAGGTACACCTGACAATAGCATGACCAGCTTTGCTTTCAAAGTCACTGATCATACACATATCATTGAGAAACTGTCTGGCCTTATTATTATTTGTTTTGACAGTAAGGCTGGCACATGTCACATTTAGAAAATATAACTTGGCTGGCCTAACTGCCATCGATGGTGTGTTTTCTACTTGCAGTTGCTTTACAAAGTCCAAGTTAAGAAATTATCCTGGAATAATCCAAGCAGGCCACTAACACTGATAATCAGCCTCGATTTAATGTTTAGAACAAATATATAGTAGAAAAGAACCAATTACATGAAGCGAGAGGGTTTATCATAAGAGGAGTAAATTATCTGACCGTAGAAAAAAGTGAAGTACCCCATCAGGATTCAGGAACAAAGGTTAGCTGAAATAAAAAAAGATAAAATACAGATGCTGAGGATTGCACCTGTTAACCACATCTCTTTCTACTTCAGAACTGTCAAGGCTATAACTGAATGAGAATTCAAAACCAGATTAATCAAGCCTCTCATACTGCACACACATGCACCATACATAGCTTATGAAATTTGTGTATCTCACTTTCACGGCATGGCACCTACTCTAGGAAATCTTCCTATAATGAATTCTTTTTTGGGACCATTAGGTTCACTGCATGGAAGGGGATTTGGCAGTCTTGGGCCCCTTAAGTTGCAAGATTTTCATTTGGTTTGAGGTTCCCAATTGCTGTTGGACGGCTATAGAATATCAAAGCTGGGACTGCCACACCCTACAGCATGTCCACTTTCTGATGAGCCCCAGAATATATTAACTATATGTTGAATTCGTGTGTGGTCGTAACTGATAAATTCCCTTCTGATAAATATACATGGGATACACTTCTGATAAAACATAAAAAAAGCAATATTAATGATCATGCATGGATCATTACATCATACTGTGGGAAATTTTAATACACATGGTTTATGCAGTCAAAATGAAAAGAAAGCATCTGCATAAGCATTGTTTGCACTTGTTGGCTATGTAGTGCTTGTATGGCAACAAGGCTTAGACAAAAACCAGCTCACCTGGCATCTCATTTGGCATCCCAGTCCTTCAGCTTCTTACTTCCTTTTGGTTTAGCGATAGGCGCATTCATGCCAGCCAATTTTGCATTATACTTTGCTCGCAGAGGCCCATTTGTTGACCATCTGAAAAATTCATTAAGAAATTATTAGTCCAGACTCAGTACAGATATTTTCCTGTTAAAAGAACAAGATACAGCACCCCCAAAAATGTTAAAAGTAATTCAATTCAACTGGTAAATATGTACTAAGCTTTGAGGTTTTAACAAATTAGCAGATCAAAGAACTGCACTCAAATTCTGTCTCAAAAGTTACAATAGTTATCTCAGGGGGCCTCCATTGGACTTCCTAATTAAAAGCATTCAAAGTAATTTGCCTTGAGGCCATAAAAATTTAACTAAGAAATTAGAAATGAAAGCACTTGCCAAAAAAAAAACTAAACAAGGCAACTGAATAATATGATGAGAGTAAATAACAATCCTATCGACATATGTACTTACGGTGCATTCCAATCTGTAGTGTCCTCATTAACAAGATGTGTCCATTTCGTTCTGCCACTACGCCCAAAATGTTTAACTTGCATGACCTTGGGCAGGATGCTCTTATCCATCTTATCTTCTCCAGTGGGTTCAGAGAAATCACGGGTGTAGATATCATCTTTACCACCTTCCTGGATAGCATCATCAACACCTTCCTGGAAGAAGGCACCTTTGTGGTAATACTTCTGCATATATTTCCACTTCCGTTTCGTCTGGCGAAGTGGCTTCGGATTCTTGCGCTCCTCCTCTGTCATGTTCCTGACCTTCTCGATCTCCTCCTTCTCCTTCAACCTCGCGTCTCTCTCCTCCCTGTCCCTCTTAATTCTTGAAATTTCTCTGTTTTTTTCCATGCCTCATACTCGTCTGCTTCATTCAACTCGTCGTCTGTATCAACATCCTTAGTGTTGGCCTCTTCACTCAGCGCCTTCTCAATGTGCTTCTCCTTTCTAATCTCTTCAACCACAATCTGTTGTCTCCTTCTTCCTATCCTCCAACCTAATCTTGACCAGCTCCTCAAGCTGCCTCTCCTCCTCCTCGATCCGTTCACGCTCCGCAATGGTGTCCCTCTGTGACTTTGCTATGAACACGGGCTTCACCATGGCCATGCCCATCTGCTCATCCTCAGAGTCCATCTCATACTCCGACTCCTCCTCCGACTCCTCATCCTCCACGGGTTCCTCCTCTTCCTGAGGAAGCAGCTCTTCCTGCTCCCTCAGCATCTGCCTCTCCCTTATCCTCCTCCTCCTCTCCTCCTGCGCCTCCTCATCCTCCTCGTCGATGTCAGCCTCCTGCCTCTCGTTCTCCTCCTCCGTGGTCGACAGACTCGACACGACCTCCGCCTGCCGGATGCGGCGGTGATCCGCCCTCAGCTCCTCCTTATTCTCCGCGCGAGTCTCCGCGAGTCGACGGAGCCGGCGGTCATCCTTGGCCGCGGGGACATCGCCGCCGCCGACGTCCTTGGGGAACGCCTTGTCGACCCGTGTCGTCCTGAGATCGACGTCGTCATCGGCGGCGTCAGCCCACTCGGGCGGCTTTCCCGGCCAGTACCGCTTGACCTTGGTCTGGCCAATCTTGCCACGGAGCTTGTCGCGCACCGCGATGGCCGCGTCGCTCACGCCGGCCGCCACGGACATGGCTGCAGTTGCTCGCCGGCCGATTCCCCCACCTCCTGCGTACGTTCTGGTCGAGCTGCAAAGTACACAAATCTTGATGTGAAACAAAGCTGGGGCGGATCGATAGTAGCGTAGCACACGGGTAGAGATTTGTATGCGTGTATTTGGGTCAGATTCGAATTCGGATCGACTGGTTATTATTATTTTTTTGTTAAAAGTCGGTGGACGGGAAAAGAAGAGCAAAACTAAGCCCAACTGGAGCGGGCCCAAGTTTATGGGCCGTACGAAAATTTCCCACAAACTATAACAGCCCAACTGGCGAGCCCACGAAAAAAACTACATTGCACGTTTTAGTCTGTCACAAGCGTGGCTTCCGACCGACTTGGTGCCTGATGATCCAGCGAAGCTGCCAGAGTGACGAATGGGTGTGATATCGTCAACTCTGGTGTCTTTCTGCAGTAGCTCAGTCTGTACATTGGCGATCGATCGAGTTGTTTGCTTGTACACGGATTGTGGTCCAGGTTAGAGCATCTCCAGCAGTATTATCTAAAGCAGACTATCTAAAATTATATTTAGATAGCTACCAAACTTCATTCTACCTAAATTTTGCACTCAACTCCAGCAGTACTATATCTAAACCACACTACCCAAACTCATCCCTCAAGTCCATGACATGTGGAGCCCACCTGTCATCCCTTTCCTCTGCTTAATCATTCCTTCGTCAAGCTGACCACAGGGCCGCGTCGGAGGAGTAGACGGTTGCCCTTGTGCGTCGGGATGCTTGTGCCGCGGCGGAATGGCGGATCAAGGTGAGCCACGAGCAAGTGCCCCAGACGTAAGCGTGCGCGGGCGGTCGGAGTAGACACGGCCGGGCGGGATGAGGTCCACGCCCGTGGCGGCATGACGGCGCCGCGCGCTTCTTGCCGGGCACGAGCGGGGGCCACCGCGCACCCTCGCCGAGGGACGGAAGGGTCGCTGGCCGGACAGTCTCGACGGGTGCCGCCGCCAGAGGACCACCGTGCGGGGAGGACCAACGCGCTGCATGTCGGGGGAGGGCCGCGCCCGCAAGGTGTGGGGCCGCCGGCGGGGGGTGGGGGCGCTCCGTGAGCAGGTGCAAGATCCGGTCCTCGCCGAACCGCGGACGGTGCGGGTGAAGGTCCAACGGCGGCCGTGTGCGAGAACCCGCATGGATGTACGAGTAGAACCGCGTCTTGAGAAGGGAAGAGAAAAAAGTTTAGCTGCCCATCTATTGGCCCAACGGTAATAGGTAGACCAAGGGGAGTTTTAGGTAGCCAACAAATTTGTTAGGCCAAGTAGGTAGTCTGTTGGACCTGTGTTAGCATATGTAGTCCATTTAGGTAGTTTGCTTAAGATGCTCTTAGTTGTGCCATGTATTGGCCATAGAGGGCTCCGGCCCCCCTTGCCCGGCAAAAAAAATGAGGATGCAAGCTGATCTAGTAGACGCTAACTAATTTAGGTAACCTGATGATCTGTTGCACGCTTTCGATGGGACATGCCAGCGCTCGGACATCCAATCCCATTCCCATCGCCATCGAACACCCCTGGTCCACACGGCCCCGCCCCCACCCCGCCCTATATATATGTGTGTCTGTGCCACTCACTTGACCCTGCCTGCTTCGCCCCGTGGCCACGCATGCAGGAGCCCGCACTGTATTACATAGGGTGTCTATTACTCTTTCGTCCGCATAGATGGCTTGGCTCCAGGAGATCGAGAAGGTGCAACATAAGATGGGAGAAGAGATGCAACCCTAGAATATCTATCTTTAAAAGATCCAAAAACAATTGTTGCAACATACATCCGATGGCTATTGAAGCACTTCAAATATGCTTATAGAAAACACTTAAAAAACACACTTGCAGACAGGGCAAACATATGAACAAAGATGCATGCAACATATGTGTGTGAGTCATTTTTAATCTCTAGGTGGATCTCTACCGAATGCCAAAATGTGGAACGACTCACCGAGTGAAGCTCCTATAAGTGTGTGAGTCATTTTTAAACTATAGAGGTGAAGCATGCCACATATCATGTGTTCATGAATATCCATTAAAGGCAACTTGTATGGATTGACAATTATGTGAATTGTTTGTGAAATTCTTTTACTTGTATGGTTATTCTATAATTGTCCTTGGTCCGAGTTCATGTGAGAACATACATGAATATTAGATCAGCACACATATTGGTTGATGACTATATTTCACAACTCATAGACATGGAGATGTTAAACTAATAGTGTGGGCACATGTATGGCATGGGGTTGGATTGACCCAACTTGAGATTGTCTCTAATCATAATCTTATACGTTATATCCTTAGACCTGAGGTTGTCATACGTACTCAAGATGTGGAACAATCTACTTAGGGAATACCTAACGCTACTCCGTAACTGGGTAGTCATAAAGGTGGTTTTCAGGTTTGTCAGAAAACATGTTGTGAGACATAGTCAACCAAGATGGAATATGCCCCTCTCTAATTGAGAGCGATATCGCTGGACCACTCAAGTGATTTGATCATGAAATGCATGGCCATGCTTAGGTTAAGTGTTAACCTATGAGATGGACCAAATATCGTGTGGCAAAGGGAATAACAGACCAACATGCTTGGAACTACCCGATCACTGGTCGGAGGGTGGTCGATAGGACTGGTCGGAAGGAGTTCATGACTGGTCGGTGTCACCTTATACTGGTTGGAGATTGTGGTGGTTCGACTGATATGATCATTGCGTACTCATGGGAGTTGACATGTCTTGCTAGAGACCGCTGTCAACTATTGGTCGAGTAGGAGTACTCGGGCCATGACTATGTGCGCGTGAGCCCATAGGGTCGCACGCTTAAGGGGCAAGAAGCCTAATTCGGATCTGATCCAATTAGTCGAGGCTTAGGGTTGCTAATGGGCCTCCAGCTTGGGAGTCCATCAAGAACGCCTATATAAGAGAGGTGGACGCGGGCTAAAGGTGACACACCACTTAGGCAGCCGCCGCCGATGCACCCTCGCCTCTTGCTCCTTGCGGACCTAGCAGTCCGGAGGTGCGACGCTTACTCCCCATATGTGCGGGAACCTCGGAGGTGCTGCATCCGGAGCACAAGGACGAACTGCACATGAAGGGATCTAACGCGAGCAACTACTCCGCACTGCTGCGACGCACACATCTACGTCGCAAAAGAGGCGTTTCCGCTGCACCTGGGGCGTCAAGTGGTAATCCTATGATCTATAACTAGTAGTAGTTTCTATTTTATGAGGTAGAAAAGTTTTATTTTCCTGCTAGCCTAGCGTCCCAATATTCCTTCAATAATGACAACTAGCTGATCCCATGTCACGTGCTCTCGTCACATCCAATAATTAGTAAATGTACCAAAATAAATGTGTTCATATGTAAGTCCGAGCAAACTTGTCTACCACGACGTTGGTACATGGCATGATTTCCCATGCAAAATGTTACTTTTTGTACGGAACATGTGTCAATATTGTATTGGCCGGCATCTTTGGTGGGAGTTTTTGAATACCTTTAGCTCTGGTTCTGCTACAACTCTAGGCCGATCTCTACCGAATGCCAGAATGTGGAACGATCGACTCACCGAGTGAAGCTCCTATAAGTGTGCGAGTCATTTTTAAACTGCAGAGTGAAGCCTCTGTTCTGCAGATTCTCCTTAAAAAAATGGCTTGCACACTTGTACCAGGATTTAACGACAACGTTGTAAACACTATATTGTTCCTTTTCTCATGCTCATGCCGATTCCACCAATTTTCCGGTTATTATTTTGTCCAAAAAGAAACTTATAGTAATAATAACCCAAGGGTGGAATTAACCTAGGGACCTATTTCTAAAATTAGATTACCGAAAACAAAACACAAAAAACAGCGTGATAATATTTAAACATCGCTTTGGGCTTTCATCTGTCACACAACACAAAGCCTTCTCCGTCAGAATCAGAAGAAAGATGCACAATAGTAATCTACAGGCGCTATCTTCTTCTATAGCTTGGTTTGTAGGTACTAGGATTTAACGGCTCTATAAACGCTGCATTTTTCCTTTCTCACACTCGCCGCCTATTCTTGCCATTTCTCTAGTTGAACAGTTGGTATTTTTTTAATTCTCCAAAAGAATATAACAACAATTACCATATAGGTGGAATTAACCTAGCCGGGACCTATTTCTAAAATTAAATTTCTAAAAAGAAAAAACAGGAAAACAGGCGTGTTGACAACCTATTTAAACCGTGGTTTAGGCAACACCGATCTCAGTGTTCTCAGAACAAAAACTCTTCTCATTATTATCGGAGAAGAAGAAAAGCAAGCCAAAGAAAAGGCCTTCCTTCCATCCTTCGGCTTCCAAGCGAGCAAAAAGAAAGGTGCGCATTTTTCCTTTCTCACACTCACCATATTCTCGCCATTTCTCTAGTTGAATAATTGGTATTTTCTTTTTCCAAAAGCATATAACAATAATTACCAGGGACCTATTTCTAAAATTATATTTCTGAAAACAAAACCAAAAAAAAAAAAACAGAAAACCTAGCGTGTTCAAGACCCTATTTAAACAGCGCCTCGGGCATTCCTCTTTCACACGACACCCTGAAGAGCCTTTTCCAACTCTTCTCCGTCAGAATCAGAAGAAGAAGAGCGCAGCACACACACGCACGGAGACAGTAACACACGACACATAGGTCTTGTTTAGATGGCTAAAATTTCTAACTCTTTTTCCACCTTCCCCATCCATCACATCACATTAAATACACCAAAAGACATATGTTTGAAGTATAAAATATAAGTAAAAAAATAACTAATTACATAATTTAGATGTACATTGCGAGACGATTCTTTTGAGCCTAGTTACTCCATGATAGGATAATATTTACCGCAAAACAAACGAAACGTCTTCTGATGTGTCTGCAGGAGTTCCAACAGTTACTTTTACAATTTTTTTCTAACATCTAAACAAGGCCATAGCTGTCATGTGCTCTCGTCACATCCAATGACTGACAGGTTTTATGAGGCCCAGCACACACACGCACGGAGACAGTAAGGCCACGTTTAGTTGGCTAAAGTTTTGCCAAAGTTTTGTAAATTTTTAGACTCTCTCTCCATCACATCACATTAAATACACCAAAAAAGACATATGTTCGAGTATTAAATGTAGATAAAAAAAATAACTAATTACACAGTTTAGATGTACATTGCGAGACGATTCTTTTGAGTCTGGTTACCCCATGTTTGGATAATATTTACCACTAACAAACGAAACGTCTTCTGAAATAAGCTCTGGGGAGTTCGAACAGTGCTTTTGGCAAAACTTTAGCCAACTAAACGAGGCCTAACACACGACACACGCCCATATACACACTGACACAAGCACACACGAATATCAGCGCTCACACACACACACTCACACACACAAGACACACGCGGACACGACACACACAAACACACATGTCACTACACCACAACACCGAATCACCATCACAACATCTGACGCTAAAATTTTTCTTTATCAATGGATGATCTGAAGCTAAATATTACTCATAGATGATCTGACGCTAAATTCATGTTTGGCGATGTGTTGCCCGACGCTGTATGTTTTTAAATTTCGGTCGACTTGTCCGACGCTAAAAAAATGTATAGGGTTGCTCTGCCGACGCTAAAATACGTGGGCCATGCATACGCATCTAAGATTGGGCTCCCGCACCAGCCTGGCCCATGTTACAATGAGCACTCTACAATGAAACCCTAGGTCCGGTCGTCCTCTCCCCGCCTCTCTCCCACCCCCCAAATCTCGCGCACCTGCTATTCCCGGCACCCGCCCTCCCAACCCACACCGCCTCCAGATTGCTCCCATGCCAACCGCCCTCCACCTCGCGTAACCCCAGGTCACTCCCACACCGGCCGCCCTCCACCTCCACGTTGCCCCCAGCTCCCTCCCACCCCGCCCGTGCACCCCTGCTGCTCTGCTGCCGCCCCTCACTGCCCACCTGCCTAAGCCCCGGAGGATTTGGACGGATGCTCCTCCGCCAAGCCTGTTCCCTTCCTGCGCCGGCTGGAGCAACTGCTGCTGGAGTGGTGGTTTGGGATGGCAGAAGAACCTAGTCGCCGACACCGTGATCGGCAGAGGTCCGACCGACCCAGTGACGCCGGATCCCGAGGAGCTCTTATCAAGTGGTTCCCAATTCCTCGTTAGGTCCTTCGTCGTCAATGAGCAGCCACCAAGCCTTGTTTAATTGTTTCTTTCCAAAAGTTCTTGGGATTTTTTGCTAATACTTTTGGAAAAAAATCCCTCGTAAGGTACTTTGAGAAAAAAAAAAAATCTTAAAATAGTTCCCGCTGTTTGGTTTTGCTAGTGAATTTTAGGGACTTTTTTTAGTTCAAATAGAAAAAAAGTCCATGCAAACAAACATGGCCTATATAAACAAAAAAAACATAAAAAAAATAAACCAACAAAAGAAAGCATGAATCAAATTATATTAATGACCCAAAAAATACATGAAAAAGCAAAATTAAAAATGAATCAAATTATATAATGTATCCCAAAAAACAAAAAAACCTGCATTAAAAAATACAACAAAAAATATATAAAAAACTTTTAATAAAAAGCCCAACAAAATTTCTCTATGAAGTTATATATAAATGAAAAAAATAGGGGAAAAACAAAAAAAAATGCGTAAGGAGCCTCACGGAAACACAAATAAGGGTCCCTTCTCCGTCTCTTTGCCTCTCCCGCACTCCCCCCAGGGCGGGCCCACCACGACGAGGAAGAGACGGCGACGACCGGCGGCAAAGAGGGTTGTCGCCGCTCCCTGCTACGACAGGCCTCTCGGCTCGGTGGCAGGCCGGGGCCGGCCCGAAAGCGAGATGGGAGGGAGGAAAAGCCGGGAGGGCGGAGCTCGCTAGAGGGGCCACACGACACCGTCAATTCGTTTCGAGGGAGAGAAGGGAGCACATGACCGGCGTCGAGCACGGCGGTCGCCGCTCTTTATCGGGTGGGAGCACGACTACCATGCCGCCGCCAAATCGCATCGGGGAGCAGGGGTTGGCGTCGGGCCGAGCACCACCACCGCTACGCCGCCATTGATTTGCACCGAAGCGGTCTGCGTGCCGCTATCGATTTGGGCCAAGTGGGGCCGCCAACGGCGCTTTGTGGGGAAGGAGCGCGGCGCCCGGCGACGCACCGGTACATAAATCCTTTTTGTGGCGGTCGATTTTACCGTGGTGGCGGGCATAAGAGCCCGCTCCAATGAAAGGTCACATAAAATAGTTGGATTTCGTGGCGGGCGACGCCCGCCACGGATAACATGGTTAACCGTGGGCGGGCGTACTACATTGCCCGCCACGGTAAAAAAATTAAAAAAAAAAAACACGAACAGGCCCGCCCGAGCCCATCCACGGGCCCGCCGAGCCCATCGAGTTGGGCGCCGCCGCGGCCGGATCTGACCGCGCCGCCGCGTCGCGCCGCCGGTCCTCCCCGCCGAGGCCACGGTTGAGCCACCACGGATCGAGCTTCGTCGACGACCTCCTCCACCGGATCGAGCTCGTCGACGACCTCCTCCTCCACCGGATCGAGCTCGCCGACGACCTCCTCCACCGGATCGAGCTCGTTGACGACCTCCTCCACCGGATCGAGGCCGCCGCCGAAACCTCGAGCAGCTCCCGCCGTCGCTATGCGCCGTGCGTAGCCTCCGGAGGCGGTCCACGGATCCGCCGCCGGTAGCCCGCCACCCGCGATCCGCCGCCGCGCCGCCGATCCGTCGGAGAAGGAGCGCCGCACACCTTGCCGCCGGAGGAGGAGGGGGCCGCGTCGAGGGAGGGAGGGTCGGCCGCCGGGATCTCGCCTCCTCGCGCCGGATCTCGCCGGCCTCCGCCTCCTCGCGCCCGGATCTCGCCGGCCTCCGCCATCTCGCGCCGGATCTCGCCGGCCTCCGCCATCTCGCCCGGCCTCCGCCGCCAAGCGCCGAGGAGAGCCGCCGCCGCCGCCATAGGTGGTGGAGAAGGAAGAGACGGAACCGTGGGAGGGAGGTGGAGACCGGGGTGGGGAGAGAAGAGAGGGCGGCCGGATGAGAAGAGGGAGGGGAGAAGTTGGGACCGGGGTGGGGAAGTGGTGCACGACGCGGCTGATGGACCCAAACCCCTAACATCTAAATATATATGAAGATTGCTATCGGGCCGAAATGGGTCATTGGGCTTCAGACTTTTTCCGTGACGGGCTTTTTATTGTGCCCGCCACGTAAAATTGATTTTGCGTGGCGGGCGCCTTAACACGCCCGCCACGGAAAATAGCGTATTTTTCGTGGCGAGCGTGTTAAGGTGCCCGCCACGTAAAATTAATTTTCTGTGGCGGGGAATAAATGCCCGCCACGCAAAGTGAAACTGAATTGTGGCGGGACATTTTCCGTGACGGACAAAAAGAACGCCCGCCACGGAAAAGATTTTCTAGTGTCTCGCAAAATCGTTTCGTTAGCAGTGACGCATGCACAGAGGCGCGGGATTTGGAGCTTCCTGCTTGGGATCTCTGTTGGAGAAGGCAAGTTATGGGTGTGTAACCCATGCACTGTGCGTTAGCTAAACTATGAAATGTGTCTCAGATTTGGGTTCACGCGGTTGGTGTCAGTCTAACGCAAGACATAGGCGCACACACACGACACACCCACGTGCCTGACAAACGAACAACCTTAAAAGTGCTAGAACAGATTCGACAACGCAAGAACATATGCACGCTTGATGCAAGGGACAGGAAATCGGTTGTGGACAGGCCAATAAACAACCGAACGTTGCTTAGCTTGTTTGGTTTTTGTTTTTGGTTCCTTAGTGTTCGTCTTCTTCGCTATTCCTCCTGCCAACACCAGGGGAGGGTGAGATGAGAGAGGTGTGTTCAGTTCACCTAGATAGGCTGCTCTGTTCTTCTCCGTAACAGAAACTATGGACAATTCCTTTTTTCCATTCCAAAAATAACAGTTTCGGTCTCCCGTGTCTCTTTCTTCTGTTTCTAAGAGAAATGTGCTGGAACAGCAGGGGTGTACCAGAGCAACGTTGATGCGGCTCATGGATCCATAAACCTCCTAAGGAAGCTCATGGTGGCCAGCGTCAGCAAGATACCGATGCCGATGCCGGTGCAGGCGAAGACCGCGACAGCCAAGCACCCTAGAACCGTGAAGTTCGACATCCCCGAGGGTGACAAGTTCACGGACAATAGATTCGGCGACGAGTTTGATGAATTGAGGACATCGATATCGAGGACGATGGTCTCACCAATCCTATTCGCTTCTTATATACCTGTCTTATCAGCCATGATACAATATTTTTCTCTCACAACAAATCAAATTCAACCGATTTATCAGCAAAAACCACCAACCGAACAGCCTGGTATGCTACCAGTTGCCAGCAATGGCAACAAAAAGGGAGGGGCGGCGGCAGCGGGCCAAGAACGGTGGCGGCTGTAACTAGCTTGCACTTTGGCCACCACCATTTGCCAGGAAATCTACCACCGAAGTGGCTTCTGATGGACGCCATAACGTTACCATTCTCGGTATTGCTGCCGCTGGTGCCGCCGTTGAATTGATCTTGGATGAAAAGGCGTGCGTCCTGCTGGCCGCTACCGGACCAGCCACCGCTGTTGCTAGAGAAGAGCAGAAGGTTAGGGAGGTTGGCGTTGCTGCTTCTTGGCTCGTGGTGTTGCTGCTGCTCACAGAGTTGCATCATGTCATGGCCATGGAAGGCCCGCTCCTTGCCGTGAGCCGACTTATCAGTTGCATCATGTTATTGTCACGAAAGGGCCTTTCCTTACCGTGAGCTGACTTATCAGCCACAAAAACTATCAGCCAAACAGCCATGAAGCAATGCCCATGCTGCCTTTGGAGTGATCAATGCCATCCTCAGTGAATTCTTGGTTAGTAGCAGGAGGGCTGCCGCCAAGAAAGAAAGACGATGAGAAGTCTGACGCCTTCAATCCTGTGTTGACGGGATATATAGGGTGTGTTTAGTTGGGTGGTTCCAGCCAGCCAGGCTAGATGGGGCTCACTTGGGTGTTTGGTTGTCTCGTATAGCCCTTGGGGCCCCGGCCGGGGAGCCATCCGTCTTGTCTGGCTTTGGCCCGACCCGTTTTTGGAGTCGGGGCTTGGGCCAGCTCCGGTCTTGTTCGTGTCACCTCCACGGATCGTGCTCGCTCGCCCACCACGGTTACTTCCTCCACCGCCGCTCGCTGGTCTTCCGCCTGGCCCCGTCCTCGCCATGGAGGCCCGATCCTTCACTCCTCTCGCTCGGTGCTCGCGGTGAGGCGACCTTGAAGGGGCGATCGCGAGGCTCGGTTCTTCACTCCCTCTCGCGGTCGTCTTCCCATGCGGCCGCCCGTCCTTGGCGGCGGCCTCGCATAGTCGCTCACCACCCGGCGTAGCGTAACATGGCGTGCGGGGCAGCACGCTCGCGGTATGCTCGCCCGCCGCTTCGCCGGAAGGGGAAAAAGAGAGGCGAGCGCATCCGCCCGAGGCCCGCTGCCTCGGCCGGCCGGAAAAATTGGATGCACGGACTGCCGTACCGTGCGCTATCTGAACCTCCTCCGGATCTTTGGCGTGTGGCCTAGAGCCAGATCGATGGAAGGGACATGCGGGCATGCGGGACATGCAGCCTGGCTCGGCTAGCGGGCATGTGGGCTGGGACTCGTGACCGGAAGGGGCCCGCGTGAGGGTGTACCTCACCCCTGGGCGTTGGGTTACCCGATCCGATCGGTCGGGTAATTCGGGTTTTCAAAAGTTCGGGTAATAGAAACGGAACCCGAAATCGGACCAAAATCGGGTACCCAACTTTGGGTACCCGCAAATTGGGTTCGGGTTCGGGTATACCCAAATTACCCAAAGTAAATAAAATCATAGCAAACCCTCAAACAATATATAATTTTGCATAGAATTAGAACTAGAAAAATAAATGACACAATGGCACTATGGCAGCACCCAGCAGCACCGAACGTCACGGTGCTTGATCCAGTCTCCGGCAAGAACAAAAGTCCTCCATCTTTGCCAAAAAAATGATGGTTCAAACTTCAAAACAGGGGAAAATGAACGCTGTAGTTGTATTTTATTTTATAACCCGACAAGACACAATCATATCAGTTTTTTGCCAAGAGGAGGTGAGCAGTCGGAGTTTGTTGGGCCGCTTGGGCGCGGCGTGGCGTGGGGAAAGAAGAAATCGAGATCGACCGCGACCAACAGGTCCAACAAACACACAAACCGAAACCGACTCCGGACTTGTCACATGCGGGTTGGTCTTGGTACCGGAGAACTAAACCCGAATTACCCATAAAAATTTCGGGTTTTATGATTCGTTACCGAATTACCAAAAACCAGCGGGTTCGGGTTTTTCGGGTTCGGGTTCGGTGCGGGTTTTTCGGTGTGGGTAATGGGTAGCGGGTTTTATGCCCGGGGTGAGGTGTACCGACGGCACCATACGGCAGTCCCGTACTCAATTTGTTTTTGCTTTCGGCCGCGCCGCCTCAAGACACGCCTCACCCGTCTCCTCGTCCAGCGCTTCCTTCCATGGAGGTTGTTGTTACGCCGGCCCCCGCCACCTGCTCGTGTGTGGAGGCGCCGCCAAGGAGGCGTGCCCAGGCCGCGCAAAAAGCTCCACGCGGGCTCGCCCGGCGCGAGCTCCTACCCTCGCCCGGTGAGATCCCATGTTCCACCATGACACATCCTCCCCGGCTCGCCCACGATGCCGATGTAGAGCTGGTGCCCAGGCTCGCCATGTTGCTCAACAAGTGTTCGATAAAATTCCTCAAAGGTGGTAAACTTACCTACATAAAGAACAGGTGACTACTCAAACAAAAACACCAACCAATCACACTCTGAGCTAGCCAGGCTAGTATAGGAAATAAACCAAACAAGTCCATGTTGGTTTGCTGGAGGCAAGCTAACTCTAGCCTGGTTAAGTTTTGCTAGCCAGGCTAATTGGATAAATGAACCAAACACACCCATATAGACTAATAGTCTGTTCTAGCTGGCTTCTCTTCGCCAACAAGTGAACTAGTACTTGTTAGACTGTTCATTGGAAGCCTTGGGATAAAAAAAAAGTGTATCGGAAGTCGAAGTTGATAGCTAGCTTTATTGTTTTATTTCTAGCAAATGATGTAACAGTTATTAATCAAAAGCTTTACCGCTTGGTTTTGTCAAAAAAAAAAAAAAAAGTGAGTGCCGCACATCACAATAGCGTGGACGTACTCGTCGTCATCGCCAATCTCAAAGTGTACATTACACACAAAGTCTAACACACCACACAGTACATAGGCTTAACAATGCAATGTACTGGGCTGATGGATGGGTTGGCAAGCTGGACTGCGGAATGGGCTTCCAAGGCCTTCACTGGACAGGAGCCAACGGGATAAAGACCAAAGGCTGCTTAGAGAGGGGGCGTCGAACAGAACCCGAACCTGAACCCCATTGTCTTCCTCCTCTGTCCAGATACCCGTCTCCTGCTGTTCTTGCTCCCCTACCCGGGATTCCTGCTTCCCATCCTAATCTCTGTCTGATTCTTCCTAAATTGTATCCCAAACTCCTGTAATTGCTACCCAGTTGTGAAGGATCGTAACACACATGAACCCTTTTTGTTTGCAATGGTCTAAGCGAGCCAGTTGATAGGAGAGGGCAGCACGTGGGTGAGCCCGTGAGAAACAATGCACCTTTATTTCGTTTCTCTGGTTGTAGGCTCACAAGTGCTTTAACCAACATGTGACCTAGGCTAGGCTCCACACGGCAAACTAACATGCTTAGGCTCCATGCTGATCTAGACAAACCAACACACTTGGTTGCACCGGCGGAATTTGTCCTTAGCTTTGGTCCAAGCAAATAAACAATCCCCACCACTACACAACACCAAAATTACCACCGGATCATCTGAATGCCACTTAAAGCGTCATGCGGTCTGACAGTAAATATATTTATAGTCGGTTTTCAGCTGACGCTGTAAGTCCTGATGTTAATACTCTTTAACGTTAGATCATGCTTTTAGCGTTAGACAATCTGTTGCCCGGAATATCTTTAGCGTCGGACCATCCATTGCGGTTCATTAGCGTCGATACTCTGCCAATATACATATAGCGTCTAGTCTATGCATTTATAGTATCAGGCTGTCCAACATGCAATATAAATATGCAAAAAATATAAATAAAAACCATTTGTTTGCAATTTAATACAAAAAGTAACATCATTGTGTACATTTCTCATACGAGATAGATTTATTCATGAAGTCTAAACACTCAGAGATATACATATATGATGATCGGCCATTACAAATACATAATGTTTCATGGATGAGAAGCCTTGTAGTATTAGCTACATGTGTATAAAAGGGAGACTAACACCTAAATCAGTTATGATTGTGTAGGCACTACAACAACAAAATTCTAAATACACCAGAATTAACTGTTCATGTAGGTTTCTCTGTCGAAGCTTGCATTCACTTTGGACTGCCTTCATCCATCTTTGGTAACCTAGTCACACATTATGAAGTGGGAAAATTATGGTTGGATCTAATATAAAAAAATGTTCACGAAATGACACTTAACTAGCAGAACAAGCAAGATGTCGACTAGCAGAACTGTTAACCAGGATAAAGTTGGTGTCATTCAATTTACACTCACAGCTGGCCATTTAAGCTGCAGAGTTTATTGGCTTAGTTATCCACTACATATACAAATAGCAGAAATTTCTAGAGAACAAGGCCTACAAATTTGTTTCAGCGAATAAACTGAAAGAACAAACTGTTAAATTAATGTTATGTTCTAGGATCCAAAAGACTTGGCTGGGTCCATGCTTGGCACTCATATTTTAAAGGATTGTTTTGTTTCCTGTAGGTCAAGAGCCAACTGATCATAGTAGTACATCTACAGATCCTAAAGAGGTAATAATACCACCAAGCATTATTATTGAAGCTTAAATCCCTAGCTAGCATAACTAGCGTCAGATCATCCATCAATAAAGAAAATTTTAGCATCAGAGGTTCTGACGATGATTCGGTGTTGTGGTGTAGTGCATGCACGGCGGACCGAGGCTTCGGTGCCGCATAGCGAGAAGAGATGGCCGGTGTCATGAGGAGGCCGAGGCACAAAAGGCACCCGCCTCAAGACACGATTCCACATCTCCTGGCCCAACGAATTAGAGCACCCCAGGCGGCGGGCTCTGCCCAATATACAATGGACACACGCAACATGACTAGAAGTCTAGAACACCGATTTGTGCTTGCCATCGCCGTGTCATCGTCGGCCCTTGGCGGCTTTAAGCCGCTACGTAAAAAGAGACTCCGGTAGGCACACTTCGTGGTTTCTCCTCATGGGAGGAGCAAGAAGCGCGTCTTCGCCATCTACCAACACCAACGTCTCACCGTCCATAGGCAGAGTCCATCGAGGCCTGGCGTCTGCATGTTTGTTCCTGGAGCCTAGCCACATACATGTTCCTAGAGCCGCGAGGCCACGGGCAACAGAGGAGGCGATCTGCACATCGTTCTCCATGGGATGCAAGCAAGGCCAAGATGCAAATAGGGCCAAGGCTAACGTCCATGCACGCACGTATAGGCCATGTCACTTTGTTTAGTCCTACGTGGAACTACCACTACACCACAACACTTAAACAACAACCGACTGCGGTTGCTAAAACTTTCAATTAGCGTTGGACGATCAGTTGCTAAAGGTTTGTGAAGGACTATCTGTTGCTATATATATTTTTTGAATTTGCGCTGGATGGTTAGTCGCTATATCTCGGTATGCTAGTCGGATCGTCCGTTGCTAAATACACATGTCCATTGGCGGGACATTTTTGGCCCGATACCGCCAAATTTTTGGCCCAAAAGTGATATGATGTAAACTCTAAGTCCACCGACTCACATTTCCTCTCTTCTCGCCTTTGCCCGGTACTAGTAGAAATATGATCATCGGTGACATTCTCCATTGGTCAATTTGAAAGTGCTAAAATCGTCACCCAAAAGTCACATTTGGTCATCGGTGGCGAAATGTATATTTTCGCTACGCCGATGTGCCTCCAATCGCTGACGAATAACGAGTCGTCATGGATGTACTTTCAATCTATGACGATGCCTTTTAGTCATGGAAGAACCATTGTTTTCGTCATAATCTTCCGTCTAACGGCCGTCTTAACAGGCCCGTTAACGGCGTTTATGTTCTGTGATGATTTAGTTTCATCACTGATAACCTTGTTTTTGTCATTATCGGCCGTTTGGAAGCGTTTTTTGACGCGTATGCCACGCCGGCAGATGACGTCAGCGACATGGCGGATGATGTCGGTCACGACATGGCGAGATGACATCATTTTGGTATCATCACGAATGCAATTTTAAATCGTCACGAAATACTCATTCCAAAGATAGAAACATCTATTACAACCCAAGTATGTATTATTACAACCTATATACATACACTAAGAATTATGAGGCTTCTAACAATAGCAACTTTTGTATCATGGCACTTGCTTGACTCCTATGAAGTGGCTCTATGACCATCAGAGGGTAGATGCGGATCCTTATCCCTGCGAAAAATAAAGCAATAAAGGTTCAGTGGTCTGCTTTAATTTTAAAAATCGGACAGATAAATCAAGAGATGAGCAATAAATTAACTTCAATTGGAGACCTGCTAGTACTACCAATGTACATCTACGGTTCTGTCCACAAAACCAAAATATTTTTTTTAAGTGCGTCACTTTTATACTAAAACTAATCCAAAATTGTTATGTTAATTCAATCTTGTTTTATTTATTCTCTTTTGTGCATAGGGCTCATGACAGAATGTAAAACAATTTGGTGTGACAAGCAGTTCATTAATTAGATTGATGAAACAGTAAGCAACAGCTAGTTACCATAATGTTGTATGTAGTCCAAATGAAATGCTTCTTCAATCCCAACATAATGTCACACACAAAAAAATATGGCTAGAAAAGTGTAACCTTTGGTTCCAATGCCTAGGGGCCATGCTCAAACTTCTCCCACGAATTAAAAGGGTCTAGACTTCTGCAAAACAAAAAACAATCAACAGGGTTTGCACAGCTCGTTTGCAAACTGAAGAAAAAAACAACAATCAACAGGGCTTGCACAGCTCGTTTGCAAACTGAAGAAAAACTAGTGCTACTACATCCGATCACCAGCCATATACCAAATGTTACTAATATGTTAAATATTTTCATTGAAAATATATTTGTGAAAGTACACGGTCTTTCTAGCGTTCCAATCTTGCGAAGGAAAAAGGAAATCTTACGAAGCGAAGCGGGCAAAGTAGATCCACCGCACCTGTATCATGGCAAGGCTGTTGTGCAGTTCCATGGAACAGAGCTCCGGCGTCAGGCACAGCACGAGCGGCTCCTTGGCGAGGAACAGCTACCGCTCCATGATCTGACCCACGTGACCTCCTCATTCGCCGTCTCGTGCCCCCAACTGCTCACAGAATCACGAGGCAACTGAAAATGGAAAGGCGTTTTGGTGGATGCTTCTGAATAATCATATCGCTCTGTGAAAATAAATGAAAATGCGATTATAAAATAGCGACGTACAAATTTTCTTTGTGGAATTTTACCGACCGAGGAGTAGTGTCTGTAGGTAGGACGATGATTCCTTTGTCCGGTAGCCATGGAGCTGGGAACGAGACCTGCTTACGTGCGCGTAGCTATCCTCACATGCTCGATGATCGACGAGTCGTCCATCTGCAGCCGGGAGCCAGGATCAACAAGGATTTGATTTGATCTCCTCCCGGCGCTCGCTGATGTGACGGCAGCTAATCCCGGGCGCGGGGAACGAGATCCTCTGCATTCACGAGAGAGTGAATCTAGGGAACACGAGAGTGGGAGAGTTAATTTAGGGGAAAAAATAGAGCATGGTTACATGGATCTGACCAGAACCCATTGTACTTTGATGGCGGCGTTAAGAAGATCCGTTGGCCGTCAGTTTCCCTCGTCGGAGCCTCATCGGCTCATGCGAAATCCTCGACCGAGCTCAGATTCCACGCTGCCGGAAGGAAGCCGTGACCCACGGCCGTTTTTCTCCGCCCGCCGCCGGAAGGAGGCTGAGGACTCTAGGGGAACCGGTGAAGGTGTTGAGTCTGGGAGGGTCGCCAGCTTCTGCGCTTGGCCATCCAGCAGCGGCAGGATCTAGAAATGAGAGGAGAGAGATCTGAAGGGCCAGAGGGGCACACTCGATCTCTCTATCAGCCATAGAGGACGCCGCGTGATGCGGACGCCGCTAAGCATGTGGGGCGGGAGGGAAAGGGAGAATGAAGCGTCGTGGTGCCCCTCGAGCCAGCTGTGCGATCGTGGTGGAGCCCCTCGGGCGGCGACGGGAGCATAGACAGGCGGCTGCGCCGTGGAGAGAAGGGAAGACAGAGGGAGAGGAGGCGACGCGAGGTGGGAGGGAACTGCTGGCGGCATCGGGCGGCAGAGGGTGCCGGGTTCGCTAGGGTTTTGTAATGTGAGTGGCCTATCTCATCCGTCCAGGATTGATCAAACAGCCACGAGCGAAACATGCTCCAGGAGGCTGAGATGGGCCGATACGGGCTTCATTTTTTTAGTTGAATATTGTGAGAAATATATTGTGAGATTGTCAAAATACATTTAATTGTTTTGTCTATTTATTTAATTACTAGTAATATATGTTAAAATACCATAAAATGGCTACAATAATCTAAAAACTTGTATAGCACATGATTTTGGTGTATAAACATCACATAAAAAAATCAAATGATTTCGACAAAATGTTGTTACATATTTACCGCAAAAGGCATACATGGCGTAGATAGTCCCGTATGACTAAGCGAAATGTTTCTAGTTTTTAAAGGATGTATAGAACCAGTTTCTCCAAATCATTTAAATTTTTTTTGGGATGCTTATGGATCCAAACTACGATGCCGTGTGAAGTTTTGGAATTTTCGCACCAAGTTTGCCTATTATTATAATTATTTGTAGATTTAAAAAGAATAAATGTTGAAATACCATAAACTAGCTAGAAAAAAAATCTAAAAACTTATATAGCCACTTTATTTTTGGTGTATAAGATTCATATAAAAAATTTCAAGTGATTTCGACAAAGTGTTAGTGCACATGACTCACAAAGGCATACATGCCTCGCACATGTCATTGTCACTTAGTGAGAGATGTTCATCCTTGTGTGGGATGTATAGTACCGGTTTCTTCAAATTATTTTAATTTTTTTTTGGATGCTTTTGGATCGAAACTATGATGTTGTATAAAGTTTTGGAATTTTTAGACCAAGTGTGCCTATTACTGCAATTATTTGTTGATTTAATAAAGAATAAATGTTGAAATAGCATAAAGTAGCTAGAAAAATCTAAAAACTTACATAGCCACTTTATTTTGGTGTATAAGCATCATATAAAAATTTCAAGTGATTTCGACAAAGTGTTAGTGCACATGACTCACAAAGGCATACATGAGTCACATAATCATACAAGACTAACTGAGAGATGTTCATGATTATGAACATGTATAGTACTATTTTATCAAATCATAGATCTTGATAAGTTTTACAACTCTTGTGTCTATGAATTTTTAGTTGAAATCGTTAGTTTTGCTTCAAATGTCAACCTTGAAGTACATATTGTATTTTTTATATAATGCTAGTTGATAAGACTCAACAATAAATTCTTTTATCCTAGTGGTTAAGTTGGATTGCTGCCAACTAGAAGGTCGTAGGTTCAACTCCTTGGTGTACTTATTTTTTCTTTTATTTGTCTTTTTTTCCTTTTACTTGTCTAGATTGATTTTTTGATTGGGTTGAAGTGGGTGGGTGACGTCTACACACGTGACTAGACAGTATGGGCTCGGGGAAAAATAGTTTTGATTTCTGAAGGATCACAATCACTTGTGAGGAAGTATATAAGTTAAATTGTATCCACTATCTCAATTGTGGTCGTAGCTCAATGGTAAGGTGAATGGTTGGAATGCTTGAGGTCTTGAGTTCAAACTCTATATGAAGCACTTTTTTGCATTTTGTAAGATAATTTCATGACTTATTAATACCATATATAGTGATCATAAACATTTTATTATAAATCCTTCGCACCAAAATTTTTGGACCACAAAAACTAGTTTAATCGTACATGCACCCATGATTTATTATTCAACTTACAAATAGAAAAAAATTCATCCCTTCAAACATGAAAGGTCATGTAGTGCGGTGGTAGCACTCCTACCTGTGCACTACCTTGTCACGGGTTCAAGCTCCACAGAGCAATTTTTTTACCAAATACAATATAACATAGCTCAACGCGGGTCGGGGGACCCGCGGGGGACCCAAAATCGCCACATCGACTTGTGCCCCACTTCATAAAAAAAGCGGGCCGTGCGGCGAGGCCCAAGCTACTGTCGGGCCGTAGCTGTGGCCCACCGTGCAAAAAAGGTGGAAAACAGCCCACGCACGCATGGGTACACGTGGGGGAAACATCACAATACGAAAACATAATCTATGACGATCTACTTTAAGTGTTCTCGTGACCTTATTTTCATGATCGTCACTAAAATTCAAGCCAAAACTTCGTCACCGCACACTTATGACGAAAATAGACATTTCGTCATTGAAGACATATTCTTTTCTCGTGGACGAAAAGTGTGCGGCGTCCGCGAGCACATCATCATGGATGATCATATTTCTACTAGTGCCGCCGCCACCGCATGCACGCCTCCACGCACGCGCCCCCCACCCAATGCCTGCCTCGCCACCCACCACCCGTCCCATCACTCACGCCTCCGTCGGCTAGCCGCCCGCCGGTCGCCCCACTAGCCGACCGCTCCCGACCCCACCTCCGGCGGCTACTGCCTCGACGATCGCGACGGCCTCCCGCTCCCGTCCCGGGTCCTCTCCATTCCACCACCATCCTCTTCCTACTCCCCATATCTACTCCTCCTCTTCCTGACTAAACGGAGGTAGGCGCAGAGCACGCATCGGCCGGTGCCCCGCTCAGCCCTATCGCACCACGGCTGTTACCGTCCCTTTGCCCAGACGCGTCGCGCCCCGTTGCTTTCGCCCTAGACGCCCGTCGTCGGCACAGCCGTGTCCTGGCAACTAGACTGGCGTACTGGATAGCCACCGCCGTGACCCTACCAGAAGCTAGCTGCCCTGCCTTATTATCGATTTATCAAAAGGAAATAAATGCATGTTAAGACGATGGATGTCACCTAGCATTCAATGTGCATGATCTATTTTTGAGTATCTGAGTTCGTTATCTTTGATTTTGGTGAAAAATTGTTTTCAGCCTCAAACTTGCAAGCACCTAGCAAAGGAAAAGTAGGAGAGTGAAGGGTGATCCACTCTTATTTTTTTGTGACGACATTGAGAATGGAAGTGATGAAGACGACATTGAGAAGGCAAGTTCTTGAGGTAGTGGTAGGATGCAAAGGAATTTCTGACATAGAAGACCTGACTATAAATCTGTACCACAACACATGCATGTAGAGTGTGTGTTTGGCGTGTTTCCTTCTGATTTATGTTTAGTTTCATGGTTTCTTATTATGACTTAAAATGTTTGGGCTGTCATTTCTGAAATCTATGACAATGAACTTGTGAGCTTGCCGCAAAATTACACTACTGATTCTATCATTAATCATTTTTAGGAACTTTTTGTATGCTGCTACTAGCTTGTGAACAACAAGCCGATCATAGTACTAATGGATGTGCAACCAACCGATTTGTCATGACCAAATGGTGGTATTGTTGTGGATTTTGAGCTTTTGCCTAATGTTTGTTGGTTTTCATGGACATATACTATGCTAAACATTAGATCAACAACTATGATTAGCCTTTCTTTTCATCATTAGATACTTCAAACAAGAACTAGTTTGATGTTAGTGACATGTATAATGTACTTGTTTGATACATGAATCAATGTAATGTGATCACCTTTGTATGTCATCACTTCTTTAAACATGAATCGATGTTTGGCTAACGTTTGATCATTAGCTATAAATTGAGGCTAGCTATTATTTTTTATCTATTTACAAGTGAGCTCGATGGACTGTCGGTTGCTAAAAGTTCTTACTATGATGAACAATCCATTGCTAAAAGTTCTTCTTGTGATGAATGGTCATTTGCTAAAAGTTGGTTTGTCGCTATATATATTTAACCACGGCTTCATCAGCATCTGTAAAGGTCCATCGCTATAACTTTTAGCCACGGACCGAAAGTCGTTGTAGCCCCATATAGCAATGGACTGAAAGTCGCTGATTAAGGGTAAAATAAGAAAATGCCACTGGTGCTGCACCCTCCACTTCCATCGTCACACGGAAGCTATTTCCTTTAGTGAGAGTTAGGAACATTCACTATGCCATACGCCTACTATAGGGGCGGTTTTGCTAGCTACCCCTAACCTTCCATTCTTACACAACTCATTTCCAGATTTCGTGTTTTCATAATTTAAAAAGAAATAGTGAAACATTTTTTTTAATCAGGGGAGGCCCCCACTAGTCAGCCTACACATGTAACCATATTAGGATGTTAATGCTACATCATTCAAAAATGTCGTATAGTACACAAAGTTGAAGACTTATATTTATATATCTGTAAGATGAAATTTTGGCATATCTTATAATATTATATTCTGGGAAGAGAAAAATTGACAAGGCAATAATTTGTATATATACACATATACATATACATATACGTGCCAAATATCTGATGCAAAAGACTAATTAGCTAGTATAAAAAAAGATTTGGGCTCATCGACTCATGAATGGCCCATTGAACATGGCTTTGTCATATGAAGTTTACTAAGATTAGCTCCGGCCATTAGCAGCTCCTAATCTTAATTATGGGCCTCCACAAAGTGATTTATGCATGGCCCATGCAAACAAGGCACGTACGTGCTGCTGTTAGCTTTCCTTCCCTAAAGGGAAGCTAGTATACACGTACATGGTATAAATACGTCGTTGTGTAATATGTTTGGCAACTGGGCTGAGAATGTTCTAGAAGGTCCCGGCCACTACACCTGGGCCGCAGCATTTGGCCCTCGCACAGATGCGGAGATACAGCCACTGCCTCCAGGATGATGAATGAAAATTATAAAAGTGTATGTACGCACGTTGTTGTATACGGCTGGGTCCACTGATCAGCTACCCGGCCATGCTATCGGATGAGTGCTTCAACAAATGGCGAGAAGATAAGCTCCACGAAGCGATAAGATCAATTCAAACTTGGAAGTCGTAAAATATCTCGGCCGCCAGCGCGTGCCGCTCGGAAGGCACCCATTCAAAATTTGAAACGCGCATCGCCCGTGTGCGTCCGTGCGATTCGGCCGCTCGACGCTCCTCCGTAACAGAACGATGGCGGCGCAGCCATGGGCACACTGCCTCAACCCTGCTGCCCTAGCTTTGGCCTATAAAAAGAGGCCAACTCTTCCTTCTCAGGGGGCAGCCAAACTTCAATATGCCGCCGCCAGGCTAGCTGCTGCACACACACATTTCATCTCCATCATGCCGCCGCCAGGCTGAACATATTCACCACCACACACACTTGCCGTCGCCTTGCACACGCACGCGCCGGCAAGCGCGGCAGCGACGCCGTCAACCTCGTCGTCAAGAACTTCGTCTTCTCCGGCGAGTTCGTCTACATCGTCATCTCCGGCGAACCGGACGTCTACGGAACACCCACATCGTCTCCGGCAAGCCGAACCTCTACGTCATCGTCGTCGACCACACGAGGTCATCCACATCGTCTCCGGCAACCCGAACCTCTACATCATCGTCTCCGGCAAGCCGAGCATCTTCAGAACCCCGTACATCGTCGACGTCTGCCACAGTGACGCCATGGCTGCTCACTTCCACAGGGTGAGATTCTGAACCGGAAAAATCTGTGCACCGGTGCGCGCGTCCAGTCTATCTGCATGTGCAGCAAGTGGTTGAGATTTCAACCGACCCCACTACGACCCCACTGCTGCATGTGCATGTCAAATTTTATATTGTTGTGGTCCCAGATCGAGTCAACAGACGTTTGCCTCGATTTCTGCCTGGAGTATGTCTTCGTAGGACATTTTTTGAGGCGAGTTTCGACCACACCCTCCTCTCCCTGCCGCGCGCGCTCTCTCTCATCTGCCTCCGACTCTCTCGGCGCCGTGCCCTCTCTATCGCCACCGCCGCCTCCGCAGCCGCCGCCGCCGCCTCCGCCGCCCCCGCCGCAACCTATCTCTGCCTGGCACGGCAGCCGTTCGTCTCTATTCCACTCAAACGCCATTCGTCAGCGTCGTTCCCCCCTCACCCCTCACCCCTCTTTCTCTCTCGACATCTGCTTCGTCGTTCCTGTCCAGATCCAACTCTTCGGCGAGCGTCCATTTGTCCACGAGGTCAGCAGCAGCTTGATGCGTCCTTGCTCTTCACTTGGTCCCGCACTGCATCTAACTCTATTTCCCTTGGTCCCGTGCGGTGGCCACCAAGGGTTGTAAGGATGGTGCCTAGAAGGTGTTCGACGTTTTGCCCCAACTGGTTCTTCTAGTATCAGTTCGGCCCTGCTTGCCTCTCCCTATCCCTGTTTCTTGTCTTACTTTCACCTGGAGCTAATCTCCCTGCCCTTCATCCATTTGGCATATGAGCAAAGGCAATCAGTGCACCTGGCAATTGGAGCTAATCTGATAGTGCAGCAGCCAGCATCTAGCTCCACCTCTTATTTCTTTTAACTTGCAATGTTACTGATATACATGTCTTTTTTCTCATGTTTTGTGTGTCAGGTAGTGGTTACCCTAGCCGCCATTGTTGCACTATTAGATCACCGGCTGACAATGTCTTTGGTACTCTACTAATTCAGCACCACAAATGTCCTCCTGTTCTTTGCTGACACGGCCTTTACTGTACATGGATCTCAGATCTTGAAGAGTTCTGAATTCTTGCCTAAATCTGTTGTTGCCTGGGAACTACTTCATGTTTACTAGAATTGTCGTCTTAGACCTACTGACTTTCAGAGTTATCTGGCAATCCCAAATCATTAATTTCGCGTCAATGCTTAGTACCCATGTCGCTTTCGCGAATGAAAGTTTTCACATGTGTTTCTTGCGATGCATGTAAATGCACTTTATTTAGTTTAGAACAGTTCATTTTGAGGCATTGCTACAAGTATATTATGTACGAAGAGCATGTGCAGCAGTACGGATTGTTGGGCAATTTCTTTCATTGGATTTGATTCTTTATACGTACTGATTATTTTATTTCATGTTTTCGCATGGCTGTGGTACAGATCGCACACACGCCCTCACGGCCAGCCAACAATCCTCGACAACGCCGGAACGATGACAGCGACGGCAACCATCTCTTGACGGCGGCGACCACCTGAGATTGCCCGTTTCATGCAGCCGCAGCGACTATGACGCCCCGCCCTGCGTGCATGCAGTTCACACCACTACGGCCTGACGGCGAAGGCGTACGGGCGGCAGCTCGATCGGCAACATGAGTCCTGATGCGCCAACAGTGGCAGCCCAGCGAACCAGCAGTCTGATGGTGGCCATGTGTGCATCGGCAACGTGACACATCCACCACAATTGCGTGCAGCGGCAGATCGGCAACAGCGGCAGAGCCCGGCCAACACGTCCTGGTCATCGGCGTATACACACTGGCAGCATGCAAGGTGTCCCAGAAGAGACAGCAGCCCGGCGAAGAACATGCACACGTACATACACATTCCTGCGTTGGCATGATGAGCCACGGTCACGGCAAACGCGGCACTCGATGGCCCGGCGTGGCAGCAGCAAGAGTCCAGCGATGGCCGGAACGGCGCCGGAGCAACGGTGGCGGCAGATCAGTGTGGCCTGGCAATGGCCCGACGTGGCACGGTGATGGCGTCACGGCGAGAACACAGCGGCAAGCAGCAAGATCGGCTCGCGACAAGATCAGTACAACAACAACAAGTAGAAGATGCAGCCCGAGCGGCGGGGCAGTGTGACCTTGACAACGACAACAGTATGCGATGGCATCCCAGCAAGTTCCAGCGGCACCACCTTGACAACGACAACAGTATGCACGGCGGCCCTGCTAGTTCCAACAGCACCGCCCTGGCAACGGCAACAGTGCATCCACGACGACGAGCGCAGCTGCCGGCGATGGCCGGAACATCGAGCTGAGCACGCCCATGGCTGTGGGCAGAGCAACACCGCACGGCGACATCTCTACCGCGGCGGCGGAACGGCATGGCCCCGCATCACCGCTTCGAGCTAGTGTTTGCAAGCTGGGCCTTGTTGGCCCAGGAACATCACGAGTGTACACTTAAAGTGTAAACAAGGGTATATATACATATATACATGTATACGGCAAGAATGCAATTATTATGTCATATGCAACTCGTGAGTGTGTAACACGTGAAAGAAATGTAGAATCAGCAGAGCAGCCATGATGAGTATGCTTTTGTCAAAACAGTGAACCATTTGCCGATGGGCTCCTCAGTAGCAGCCCATGTACACGTACAATATATGCAAAGAAGTCAAGGGCTACAAGCCTACAATACCATGCAAATGTCGTACATGCATATCAAATATGCAGTAGCCATTAGCTAGCTTGACGTGTTATGGGCTGAGTCACCTGAATCAAATCAACACTTACTCAACTACAAGCAATATATACTTGGCTAATCAATGGCCCATCTCGCAGTGGCCGCTCTGCCCAAGCAAAGCACGGGCTCCTACATGCCCGAAACCCGACTTCAACCCCTGCAAATAATTCTAAGTCACGGCAACGCGCTCGAGCGCATATGCGAATTGGCGAGCTGACTAAGTGTCATGCCAATGATCTCAGAAGTTTACACGATGGAGAAATCTCCCCGAGTATCTCATGAGCACAAGTCTCACACTCATCAACCACCTTTCCGCACGGTCAAGGCCGGTGATCATATGAAGTCATTTTCTCTCCCGGATACCGACGAGGCTGGGATGCTTCTTTTTTCGTGACCGACGAGGCGGAATCATTGTTTGTGACCGACGAGGCCGAACACTTGACTTCATTATAGGATCCGCACGACGAGGCGGATACCTTTGCTAGAGGCCGACGAGGCTCTAGCACTTCACCATTTCATTCATTTGTGCTTATGCATATATTTGGGAGACAACTCTTGTTTATTCGAGATTTACAACAATGACCATCGGATAGCTTAATCGAGGTATTCCGCGGCCTAATACCCGGATGTAATTAATTGGAGGTCTTCCGAGGCCCCATGAACCGGAAGCCACGCAATCACCCGATTGTCGGATGAGGCTCGGCGCAAATATATTTAAAGTGGGAAATTGTACTTTGTAATTCTCTCTTGAATAATAAAGTGATATTTCCCTGAACTTTTGTCCCTTGTGTATTTTATTGCACATTTACTTTATTTGTATACAAATGTATCTTGGCACGCCAGCGCTTAATAGTACTAAGTAGTAATGCGACCTGCGAAACACAGAGAGATCCGCCCGTAGTGATTTTTCTGGCGAAACAATATCCAAACTGGATTTCGAACACCACAAACTCATGAATTTCAACATCTATCTCATTTCAATCACACTTCGAAAGCGGGGGATGTCTTCAATCATGTTGTAAATTACCATAACGTTTTTAAGCTAATTTGTTAACCATAGACCAAAAACATTTGCTAGTAAGAATCCTGAACTTTACGAAAGCAAAATCTAAATATAAAAGTCACAAGTTGATCATATTTTTTACAGTAAATTCATGACGCTATACATCGTGGGGTTTGAATCCGTGACCTCAACCTCACGCTAAGACTCCCCATCCTTTGCACTACACACTCACATGTGTGCATTACTCATTCAGATCAACACATATATATTATACAAATTCGAGAGAAGTTGACTATTTGAAGCCCTAAACGAATTCAAATCTACAAAGCTTCTTAACTTTTCAACATCTACAATTTTCATTTAGGGTGTTTCTCCATCCGAGGTCATTTACGAAATTTAAATTTCAAATTTGAGAGATTTAAACATAGTTTTTGCATGACAAGATGATTTCATATAAAATTGTGGTCAACTACAAAGTTTCATAACTTTTTGAGATCTACAACTCTTATTTGTTGAGTTTTTCCATTTGAGGTCATTTTATAAATTCAAATTTCAAAATTTAGGCATTCATACCCCACATTTTGAGGCATCAAATAAACTCAAATGAAAAAATTGTTAACAACAACGATTCATAACTTTTCATGATCTACATTTTTTTTTTACTTAGGTCATTTTTTCATCCCCAAATCATTTTAGAAAATTTAATTTTTAGTGTCTTATTTTAATATTTGACATCTATTTGTAGGGACACCTCAATATAGAGTTGACCCTACAAATCTATTTGTAGGGGTGGTTCTATATTGAGCGCCCCCCTACAAATAGATGCCATTTGTAGGGATGGCTCGTAACAAAAAACCATCCCTACACAAATCCATTTGTAGGGACGATTCTTTGCGGTGGGTGGGTGGGGGGTGGGGAGAAATGATCACTACGGGATTCCTCGCTTTCCCGTGGGGGGAAATCGTTTCCCCGTCGGCCGTTCACGGGAAAGAAGATCCTTTCCCGTGAGCAACGGGAAAACCCCACGGAAAGAAACTGCGCCGCGGGAAAACAGATTTCCCGTGAGGTATAGCTCACGGGAAAGCCCCCCCTCCTTTCCCGTGAGACGGGGCTCACAGGAAAGGTAACCGCCGTGAGCCCCGCCCCGCTCCGTCACCTCCGTGCCCCTTTCCCCCCGTGAAACCTCCGTCCGGCTCCGGGAAACTCTTTCCCGTGAGCGCCTTTCCGTGGGCTAAACAGTGGCCTCTCGCCAAAAGGCCCCCTTTCCCGTGAGTATTATATCCCGCTCACGAAAAGCCACTCCGCGAAAATTTTTTTTTTTATTTTCCATCTCCAAACTTTTTCTACACTTCTAGCACATCATATGGCACTCCATGTTAAAGTTTAGTGAATTATTGACGTTATTTGATATATTTAGGTAATTATTCTCTTTTATGGGAATTTTTGAAATGAGGCCAAATTTGAACTCCAAGTGCTTCAAATTGTTGAAAAAAATTAGTAGAAAATTTATATTCCTCATACTCAACACAACGTAAGACCTTGCATTTAAAAAAAATAACGAAATCGGAACATCTTAATACGAAATCATGAACGTTAATCCTTGTTCGAGTGGTTTAAAAATTCTAGAAAATAAACCGATGTGCAAAAATCATGAAATTTGATAATATGTCATGATATCTTATGCCGAGGCTATGATAAAAAATTGGGAACGTTTAAGACAAGTTGGCACGTCACGATGTTCACAAGCTCCAACATCTACGTAGAAGTTTGAGTTTGTTGAGAATGATCCAAAGTGATTTCATGTGGATGTGGCGGTCAAGTTGTGGTTTGGCTACGAAACTTTTTCTATATGCAAATGACCTTTATATTGTGTCATGTCTATTTTCTGGATTTTTGGATTATTTTGGTAATTATTATAATTTTTGTTATAGTTAAGTAAATACAAATATGAAAAAAAAGGAGATAGAACCACATGAAATAATGGCCATTTTTTCGCGAAAGGATCAATTATGTATGGGTGAGTGTATGTGATAAGGTATTTTTGGAGTAATCTTGATCAAAGTTTGAAAATATATATGTTAGGAAAACAAAGGGGACTAATAAATTTAATTTACGAAAAAAGCTTTCCCGTGAGCGACTCACGGAACGGCAGAGATTTCCCCTGCGAGCTATTCACGGGAAAGGGGTCGGTGGGACCCGCTTCCCGGTGGCGGCGGTGGATTTTTTTTTAAAAATACGAGATTTCCCGTGATGGATCCGGGCGGCTCACGGAAAGGAGTTGTCTTTTTCCGTGAGCGCCCGCATCCATCACGGAAATCGAATTTTTTTTTAAACTTAGTCAACCCCTCGACGCGCCCCCCCACCTCTCACTCACTCGAACACACACACACACACACGCCAGGCTCCCCCGACGCCGACACCGCCGCCGGCCCCGCCGCCGACCCCCCGGGCCGGGCCGTCCCCCGCCCGACCACCCTCAAGACGCCGCGGCGCCCCTCCCTCCGTCCGGCGGCCGGGCGCCGCCACAAGGCCGTCCCTGCGCCACCGCCGGGCGCCTGCCCCGCCCCCGCCACGGCCGCCTCGTCTCGAGGAGAAGGAGGGAGGGGGAGAAGGGGGGGGGGGAGTAGGAGGGGCAAGGGGAGTAGGAGGGAGGAGGAGAAGGGGAGGGGGAAGGAAGAAGAAGAAGGGAGGAGGGGGAAGGAGGAAGAAGGGAGGAGGAGGAAGAAAGGAAGGAGGAGGAAGTAAGGAGAAGGGAGGAGGGGGAAGGAAGGAGGAGGGGGAAGGAAGGAGAAGGGAGGAAGGAAGGAAGAGGAAGGAAGGAGAAGGGGGGAGGGGAAGAGAGGTCCCGACGCTGCCGCCCCGGCGTCGTGCCGCCCTCGGCCCATTGCCAGGCACATCTCGCACCGCATCTCCGTCGCCCCGCCGGCGGCCGCCCCAGTGAGGTGGCCCGTCCCGCCCGTCGTCGTCGTCTTCACCTTCACAAAGGTTGTTGGCCATCGTGCCTCGAATGTTATTGTCGGCCTACAAGAATTGGTGCTTTACATGACGATTTTTGGTGACGTTCTTAGAAATCATCATGGAATTATACTATCTGTGGCCGCTTCATTCGAATGATTATAACTTATTTTTGATGGTACAACTATGACAACTAGTTTAGTTTTCATCGTTATCGAACATCATAGAGTAGTATGGCAACTCATTCATTTGTAAACATGTGATGGACCTCTTAAATTGGTCACTTATCGGTGATGTATGAACGAAATTAAAAATAATTGTGGAAAGCTTTTCATGTGGTACTCTAGAAAAGCCAAAAAAAAATTTTTAAAACAATTCAAGAAATGGAACCGAGCAATAATTGGAGAAAGTAAACAAAATAAGAAGAGCCCCTTCACGGTTACACACACTTCGACTTTATATAGTCCGTATATAAGGAAAAAATGGAAAAATAAAGAAAAAAAAAAAAAAAACAGAGAGGAGAGGACTAGAACCGATGTCGACACCCACTTCCCCCATCCCGCATCCTTCTCTCGCTTCTCGCTGCACTTAGCGCTGCCGCCCTCCCTCTCCTCTCCGTCGTTCTCGTCTTCCGTGGGCTCCAGCTAGGGTTAGCCACGGCCGCCGCTCTCCGCGGCGCTGTCCTCTCTCCGCAGCCCCCCACCGCTCATGGCTGGAGGTGAAGACAAGGGGGCTCGCTAGTCTTCTCCCCACTCCCCACCGCTCTCAACGGCCTTCGGCGGCCGGTCCGATGGGGGGGATGGGGCGGATCCGTGGGGTGCACGGGCAGATTCGGATGAAAGGAGCGTGTCGCGGACCGAGGGAGGCGTCGGGCGAGATGGATCTTACCGTCAAGACCTACAAGGGCACCAACTTCGAGATCAAGGTGAGCCCCGATGCGTCGGTATGCACCCCCCAAGGTCCTTCTCACTCCAATCCGAGCCGATTATCAGATTAGGATGGTTCTTTTTCATCTAAGTTTCAGTTGAAGATCTGAGAACCATTTTTTTCTTTAAGATACAAACATTATTTAGCTAAATTGTTTATTTCAATGATTTAGTTCTAGAACTCACTATTTTTGTATTTCTTGACTGCTCCAGGTATTGATATCCTTGCAATTGTTTGAAGGAGGTGGAAATTCTACAGCTGACAGTTTCTATTATTATGGATATTCTACATAGCCTGGTGTGTTTGCCAATTACGGATGCATTATTACCATCTTGCTATGGCTGGCTTGAGGTTCCTCCAGAAATGTTAATTTTAGTTGTTTTGTGGTACTGTGCAATACAAATGTAGAATAGGTTTAGATTGGCCTAACAAAATTAGATGTCTCAATATCAGCTACTTACTATTATGTTAGTTCTGTATCAGAGTTAACTATTCTAAAAATCTGGGTGCCTGCTTACTCCAACGAGGAGTGTTATAGAAGGCTGTAGGTTGCCGTCATAAGTTCTAGACATTAGGAACTGCAGAATGGTAGCTTCTGTTAAGAGTCAATTCATATATTTATGAGGTAGCTTTTCGTACTGACATTGCATTTTTAGTAGATAATAGCTACAGTTTGCAGCCAAAGCAATGTGAATTCCATCTTTTTGATAGATATGATACTTATCTACCTACTATGTAGATTTTAAAATGCGAGTATCAATCTGAGAGGAGATTGTCATCCATCAGTTTCAAGTGTATGTTTAAGTTGGTATTGTACAGGCAATCTCTGTTTATACATTAGCTTTCCAATCCAGCAAAGGATGCTGCTGCAAAATTGACTTATATTTGTTTTGATTATTTCAGGTAGGACATCTTATGGACAGCAAGCCAATTGAAGTGATCGTGGAAACTTATGTTTAGTTATTTAGACTACCTAGAGATAGAATCTTTTAGTTCAATCCTAGGTATTGTGATAGTCAACCTAATGGTTGTGAGCTAGGCCAATCTGTAGTTTGATGTTCAATGTGACTGTTTTGGACATGCTAATACATGAATGAATCAATGTTTGGTGTATCTTATGAGCTGTGATGCACTTTGATGCCGTGATGATTTCACACTACTTTATGATGTTCTATTTCGTCACTATGGTTTGGATCTGGGCTTGGATATGGGCTCATTATAGAAGATAGACAACTAATCTATGACGATCACAAATCCCAATCTATGACGGCTCAATTAGGTCTAGCAAATCTATGACGTGAGATACATGACGGATTTTCTGCTCGTCATGGTAAGTTAATTGTGACGAATTTTTGACAGTTTATGACCAAAGTGATCGTCATGTAAAGCACCATTCCTTGTAGTCGTGCCCTGGATGTGATTGTCGGCCATCGTGCCATGTGCTTTGTTTGTGGTATTGGAAACCTCCCCGTGCGGGGAGGTTACATCGAAAACTTTCAACCGATCCCATGTGTTTCTTTTTATGTAGAGAGGAGCCCTCCGGAGCGAAGTTGAGTGCCTTGCCGAGCCGGCCGGAGTCTCTTGGCGGCCCTAATCTTCTTCCTCGCCGGGTAGCCTGACTCCACCGCGACCCTAGGTATATCCCCTCCTTCCGTGTCATGGTCGTAGCTAGATCGCGCAGGCTTCGGTTAAACGTCTCCCGTTCGAAAGAGATACGGTTGGAAGTATCGTATCCTACATACCTATAACCGTATACGTTTTGAATTGTCCACATTTTTGGACAGCCGGGGATGCGTAGATGAGGTTAGTTCCATGCTCCACTCTGTCCGATTCGAGTTTTTCGCAGCATCTCCCTGTTGTTCTTGAATACACGGCTCCCCTCTCGGGGAGGGGCGTGTATTTGGAGAACAGCGGGGAGGTGCTGCTGAAATTCTGTCTCGGATAGGAGTGGAGCATGGAACCGACCTCATCTACGCATCCTCGAATGATTAGGACCTATCTTCACCTATTAGATGGTAGGATCCTTGTGTAGATGCATCTGCGTTCTTATATTCTCGCGCATATGATAGAGAATGGATGACCGTGCGTGGATATACAATGGTCGGAGGAGTTTTGGAGATTATGACCACGAATGGGTTAAGAAGAGCGGTGCTTTTCGTGGACAATGCTTTTCGGAATGCTCGAGGTGCGAGTAAGGTTTGGTGTCCATGCAAGAAATGTGGGAATAAAAAAAGGCAAAGTAAGGTGACATGTCTAAACATCTTCCCATGTATGGATGGACGGATGGCTATAAGCGGTGGATCTTCCATGGTGAAACCGAGCGTATGAGAGACGAGGTGGTGAGGCAACGCATCGATGATCTTGCTTCGATGCGGGGTAGGAGACATGATAGATGACTTTCATGCCGGAAACTTTGGTCAAGGACTTGGGGATGAGGGGGGGGAGGAGCCGAAGAAACCGCAAAGGCCTATTATACCATGTTGGAGGCGGCACGAAACCCCTTCACGACTATTGTGAGGTCTCCAAACTAGATGCCATTTCACGCCTTATGGACTTAAAGGCCCGATGCAATATTAGTCGAGACGGCTTCACCGACATGTTGACGATCTTTGGGGGCTTGCTTCCGTGAGGTCACGTCTTTGCCAAAGAACATGTACGAGTCGAGAAAACTCCTCAAGGTACTCAAGATGCCATACGAAAGCAGATACATGCTTGTGAGAACGGGTGCGTTTTTATTTAGGAAAGACTACAAAGATAATACGCACCGCCCAAAGTGTAAATCCTTAAGGTTCATAGAGGTAGACCCCGGTGAAGACGGTGAGAAGAGGCGGCTTAAGGTCCCCGTGAAAATCCTACGGTACATTCCCTTCGGACCGAGGTTACAACGGATGTACATGACCGAGAGTCTTGCGAAATGGATGACATGGCACAAAGATGGGCGTCGCTACAATCTAGATAAGATGGTACACCCATCCGATGCCGAAAACATGGACCCATTTCAACAATATTCATCCCGACAAAGCTATGGAGGCTCGTAATGTGCGTGTTGTCTGGCAAATGAGATGGGTTCAATCCTTATGGAATGATGGCTGCCCCATACACTTGTTGGCTGTATTCGTTATCCCACGAAATCTCCCTCCCAAGGCGTCTCGCTTTCAACGAGAAGAACATTCTTTTGTCTTTGATAATTCCCGGCCACCCGGAAATAAAATGGGTGTGTTCTTAGAGCCTGTGATTGATGAATTGATCAAAGGTTGGAATGAAGGGTTTTGGACGTGCGTAGAGCTTTGAAGAGAAATTTCGGGATGTACGTGTGGTACCACTACTCTATGCATGATTTCTTGGCGTATGGGATATTACGTGGATTGTAGCGACGGGAGGAGGCCGAGGAGAGGGAGCGGCTAAGGGCTCGGGTGGAGGAAGCGAGGGCTCGAAAGGAGCAAGAGAGGGTCGAGCGGCACCCGAGGAAGAGCATGGAAGCTCTCTAGGGTACCTCCAGCGTGTTGATGGCCGCCTTGGTGTGCAGGTGCCACCGGGAGATCGCCTTCCCGCCACCGCCCGTCTTAGTCCCACAGCCCGTCGTCGTCCCACCGCCCGTCTACGGTCAGCCGTCGATCTTCCCTCCACCGCATGGAGCCTCTCCTGTGAGTTTGTCTCCCATAACTTCGAAATATGCATATATGAATGTGAATGGATATGATCTGGAGTTTTGAATGCACCATGAGATGTGCACGTGGACATGTGGTTGTCGGCCATCGAGTCGTTGTTTTCTTGCAGGTTGGAAACCCCTCCGTGCAGGGGAGGTGCTGCCGAAATTTCTAACTATTTATCTTCTTTTTTTCAAGTTAATAGAATCTACCTAGAATTTTGTCTCACAAATTTCTAACCATTTATCTTTGCCTACGTGCAGGATCAATCTCATGCCTCGAACCCAACTCCGAACCAATCTCAACCGGATGCTTGGGAACGCGCTTCAGAAGGTTGGAGGCCGTGGCCGTAAATTTATCATGATTTAGGTTCAAAACTTGTGCACTTGAACTTGTGAACTTGGATTTTATGTGAGTTTGTGAACTTGTGGTTGCACTCATGGACATGTGGTTGAACTTGTGACTTGGTTGGATCTTACTCCCTCTGTCCCTAAATATTTGTCTCTAGAGAACCGTGTTTCCCTCACAAACACGCTTCTCTAGAGACAAACAAAAAGGGACGGAGGGAGTATGTAGTATATGTGGTATTATGGATTTATCGAGCTATATATGTGATATTATGCAATCTGTGGTATGTATATATATATTTAAATGTGTCAATTATGTGCTGGAATAAAAAAAAAAAAAGGAAAAAAATCAATTTCCCGTGAGTAGCTCACGGGAAAGAGGCCAAAACTTTCCCGTGAGTGGAGACGGCTCACGGGGAAAGAGGTAAATCTATCCCGTGAGCACAATTCGACTCACGGGAAAGAGCTGATATAACGTGAGCTACTCCGTTATGCTCACGGAAATATGGCGTAAAACGCCATTTCGTAGAGCAGGCCACGTAAGCCATAGCGGGTTCCACACCCTCCCCGTTGACGCCCAAGTTAACTCTATCCCGTGAGCTAAACGGGTTCACGGGAAAGGATATCCCGTGAACATCTTACGTGTTCACGGGAAAGGATGATTTCCCCGGCCTTTTTTTTTTTCCGTCATCGATATCCCGTGATTTACCCCCCGGAAAGGCTTTCCCGGGGGCAAAAGCGGCCTTTCCCGTGAGGAAGAGCCTCACGGAAATCGCTGATTCGGTAGTGGATCACTGTAGGGGCTCTTTCAGATAGAACCGCCTCTACTAAAAAATGGGGCGTTCTTACAACATCTTTTTGTAGTAGTGATTTATGACAGTTTGATCGTGTTTGGTAATGATAACCCTCCACCTTTCAAATTGATCAAACAATAAGGTCTTACCTCAGATTTTGATCAACATGTACAAAGTTTGATTGTACACGAGCATTTCGGACCTCTACCGTAATGTGCTACGGACCAGTCACATTAACTTTTTTTTTCCAAAACGAACCAGTCACATTGACTGATGACTGCCCCTTTGCCCACGTTCCTTCCTACTATGTGGAAACTTACAAATCCCTACAAATCCATCAAGTCAACACGGACTACGACAGACCTCAGCTCATATAGATAAGGACCACGAAGTGACTGCTCCATTCGGATGTTTCTTTTTCTGCTCCGCACATGAGTCAAGTCTTTCTTGATTACTGCGGGTACGACAGGTAAACCAAACCGGTTAACATACGGTAGAAGTGACTTGTAGCAATACGTCAATATTGCCAGGACATCACGGCAGAATAGACGACAACGAACACTAGAAGAAGTTATAATACATCCCTTTCATATCATTTGTCGGGCCTATGCAAAATAACAAACGAATGCCGGCCAGTACACGTCTTTGGCACCTCTCCCCCAGGCCCCAACAAGGACATATGGCCGTGCATGAGAAGGCAACTAAGTAAGAACCAGACGCTGCTGCTTCTTGCAGATTTGCATATATAGCAAGGAAGAGACCGCGTGTGTATTTATATTCATTCATACGCGCAGGGCATCGGTCATATATAAGAAATTAGACACCACTCACGCTATAGTCAAGCCAAGCGCCATGGAACACCATCCGCACGCCACTGCTGCGGTGTTCTTCTCTCTGCTGAATGTGGCCATCCTGGTTGCTACTCCATCAATTGCTGCTCGGAGAAGCAACAACACCGACCTTGCGGCGCTCCTTGCCTTCAGTTCTCAGCTAACTGATCCTCAGGGCATCCTTGCAGCCAACTGGACAAGTGAGGTGCCCTTCTGCCACTGGGTCGGCGTGTCCTGCAGCAATCGGCGGCAGAGGGTAATCGCGCTCGAGCTGATGGGTGTACCCCTCAAAGGAGAACTCACGCCGCACCTTGGTAACCTCTCTTTCCTCCAAGTGCTCAATCTCACGGGTACAAACCTTGTAGGCTCCATCCCTGATGATCTTGGAAGGTTGCCTCGTCTTAAGATTCTTGATCTTAGCAACAATAGTTTGTCAGAGACAATCCCATCTGGTATAGATAACTTGACGAGGCTCCAAGAACTTCAACTAAACCACAACCAACTTCATGGAGAAATCCCAAATGAGCTGCTAGGCCTGTATAATGTTAGGTACAGCCTGATACCAAAATTTTCATCCACCAGCACACCTTCATTGAGTCACATATACTTTGATAACAACACTCTGTCTGGGTTCATACCACATGGTATTGGCTCCTTACCCATGCTTCGAGTATTGTTTTTGAGATACAATCAGCTCACTGGCCCAGCACCTGCTAGCATCTTCAACATGTCTAGGCTTGAGATCATGTCTCTTGGACATAACAATCTAAACGGGTCTATACCGGGCAACGAAAGCTTTAAGCTCCCCATGTTGGCAACTATTGATTTATTTAAGAACAAGTTCACGGGACAAATTCCATTGGGAATTGCAGCATGCAACAAACTTCAGATACTTAATATTGCGGGGAATAACTTTGTGGGTGTCATACCGATATGGTTGGCTCAGTTGTCACAACTCACGGGTATCTCTATTGGCAAGAATCACCTTGTTGGGTCCATCCCAGGTGTGCTCAGCAACCTCACCAAGCTTGATACACTTGATGTGTCATACTCCAACCTAAGTGGACAAATTCCAGAGGCAATGGGAACAATGAGACAGCTAATCCATTTACACGTTGCATATAATCAGCTGACAGGTCCCTTTCCAGCCTTTATTGGAAACCTATCTAAATTGAATAGATTAGATGTAAGTTGGAACTATCTGCTGGACCAGTACCATCGACACTTGGGAACTGCAGGACTCTTCAGAAACTTGATATTGATTCGAATAACTTAGGAGGGGACCTTGATTTCTTGGCCAGCCTTGTTAACTGTCGGCAACTTCAATACCTTCTAATATCATCTAATCCTTTCACTAGTGCGAGCCTTAATCCAACCTATGTTGGCAACCTCTCCACTAACCTCCTGGGCTTTGAAGCAGTTAACAGCCAGATCATTGGCAGCCTTCCAGCAACACTAGCAAATCTAAGTGCCCTCTTTTCTTTAGTCTTGAAGAGAACCAACTAAGCGACGCTATCCCAGAATCGCTCATGACACTGGAGAACCTGGGGGTACTTGATCTCTCGAAGAATAATATTTCTGGCACAATCTCAACAAATTTTGGTATGCTAAGGGGACTTGTTCAGTTGAATCTCAGAGATAATAAAATCTCGGGATCCATTCCAGATGGCATAGAAAATCTTACAATTCTTGAGTACATTAATTTATCTTATAACAAGCTATCCTCAATTATAACACCAAGCTTATTTCATCTTGGTGACATCACCCAACTGTATCTGCACAATAATTTCCTCAGTGGGGAATTGCCTTCTGATATCAGCTATATGAAAACAATCATACAAGTAGATCTTTCTACGAACCACTTAGTTGGCAGCCTCCCAGATTCATTTGCAAACCTACAGATGGTAACCCTCTTGAATTTGTCACACAACTCATTTGAGGATCCAATACCAGATTCCTTTCGCCATTTGGCCAATCTAGAAATATTGGACCTGTCTTCTAACAATTTTTCAGGTCCTATACCAAACTACCTTGTCAACTTCACCTACCTCTCTAGCCTCAACCTCTCCTTCAATAATCTAGAAGGTCAGATACCAAACGGAGGTGTTTTCTCAAACCTGACCTTGGAGTCCTTGATGGGAAATGTTAGGCTGTGTGGCGGTGCTCCAAGTCTAGGATTTTCACCATGTCTAGGCAAGCCTCAGCCATCTCACAGCCGACACCTCCTAAAGTTTGTACTCCCAATTTCCATTCTGTCATTTGGTGCCACTGCAGTTTTCGTATGCCAAATATGGAGAAAAAGATTAAGAAGAAGGCAGCTGATAAGGCTTCTACCGGTATGGCTGATCTGGTTGGCGATTATTGGCCAGTATCCTACTATGAAATTGTTCGGTCCACTGGAAATTTTAATCAAGATAACCTACTTGGGGTTGGAAGTTTTGGCAAAGTTTTCAAGGGCCAACTAGATGATGGCAAAGTTGTTGCAATAAAGGTCCTGAACATGGAAATTGCAGAGGCTGTGAGACGTTTTGATGCTGAATGCAAAGCATTGGGGATGGCTAGGCATCGTAACCTGATAAAGATACTTAGCACGTGCTCCAACTTGGATTTCAGAGCACTTCTTCTACAGTACATGCCTAACGGTAGCCTGGAGGAGTATCTGCACACTGAGAGATGGCAGTTCTTGGGATTCCCCAAGAGGGTGAGCATCATGCTGGATGTGTCAATGGCAATGGAGTATCTACACCACGACCACTACGAGGTGATTCTGCACTGTGACTTGAAACCTAGCAACGTGCTATTTGATGAAGATATGACTGCACATGTAGCTGACTTTGGCATTGCAAAGTTACTGTTGGGTGACAACAACTCCATGGTTTCAGCAAGCATGCCAGGAACAATTGGGTACATGGCGCCAGGTATTTGCACTCATCACTTTTGATCCATTTCATTGGCAGGTGATAGATGATAAGTTTTTAAAAAAAGAAAAACCTTTTTCCTCGCAGAGTATGCATTCATGGGAAAGGCATCCCGGAAGAGTGACGTCTTCAGCTTCGGAATCATGCTGCTTGAGGTCCTTACCGGAAAGAGACCTACAGATCCCATGTTTGTTGGAGGGCTGAGCCTGAGGCAGTGGGTTTCTGAAGCTTTTCCATCGAGGCTTGTTGACGTCCTAGACCACAGACTACTCCCGGATGGAGAAACACATCTTAGCTTTGAACGCCAGATCAACGCTTCCAAGGCATCCTCTTCAACTAGCATGAGTAACAACTTCCTTGCATCCATATTTGAGCTGGGTCTAGTGTGTTCGAATGAGTCACCTGAGCAGCGAATGGGCATGAACGATGTGGTTGTGAAGCTGAAGGACATCATCAAGGAGTACTCTGCGTCTATGCAGGCAGTGCAAAGGCCACAGCAACACTGCACCAATGAATTAATCTATATGGAGGAATAAATTGCTTCAAAGCCACTGATCTATATGTCGCCGTGGGTGTTGTTTCTTTTCCTTGCATGATTTACCAGGCATGATATTGTCTTGTAGGTCAATGTGTTACCAAACGCCTGTTACTTGATACATACTGAACTGTACTTGTACAACCTAGCTTGTTGAGTAGTCCTGGACAGAACAAATTAAAAGATAATGCTAGAAGACACTAACAGAAGAACAGAAAAATTTTGGAAGCAGCTGATCGATGGCGTGGACGTGATAATAATCACCGAGAGTTACTACTAGCTACTGCTGCCACTAGAGGACAGTAACCAACTAACAGAAAGAAGAAGAAAAAAGAATCCTAGACCAGCTGATCGATGGCGTCGACGTGCCGAGAGTTAAAATTTGCTGGCCACCGGCCTTTTCTACAAACTGATCGCGCGGTAGTGGACGCCGTACGTGTCGCGTCCAGTTACAGCAGATGGCGTGTGAATGTCCGCCGCTGAGCGCCAGGGCAGCGTTGTATGTGGCGACCCAAAGCATCGGTGCATGCAGCCAGGCAAGGAGGAGTATCCACGTCTCCAGTCGGCGTGCCACACGAGGACGACAAAGATGGTTAGAGCTACATGGTACTGTAGCTATACCATGGTTCGGTGCAGTGGCGAAGCTAGAAGCAAATGCAGTGGCGGAGCCAGGATTAAAATTTACGTATGGCAAACTTATCACTACTTATTTGTAAAAAAAAACATAATCATCGAATATACATAAATGGTATAAATTACTATATATCAACTCATAAGTCGCACTTAAAATTTTAGGTATTGGTAAGTACGTGATTTGATGAACATACCTTGTAAGAACTAAGTGCGGTGAGCTGTTGGAGGAAGATTTTCCGATGTTTCATGGCTTGGAAACGCTTCATAACCGCTTTATCGTCAAGTTCTTTAAATATCTCCTACTCATGGTAGCATATCATTAAATAATTGAGCCAATCATCATCCATCTTATTACGTCGTTCGGTTCTAATATTTTTCATAACCGAAAGGCCCAAGTTAATAACTGAGTCAATCATCATCCATCTTAGTCCGTGACGTCCGTACGACGGATCTTCACCAGGAATTGATCGATGACTGATGGACTAGCACTTCCAATGGCCTGCGATGACTGATGGGCTGGCCCATGGCCCAATACTTCTCAAGTTAATAAAGACCCAAGTTTGTTGAATCGTTATCTTCTACCTCAGGTCCTCTCTACTCGACTGAAACCAGAACAGAGCGACGGAAACTACTGCCGCCGGTCAAGTCTGCCACCGGCGCCGCACGAGGGGAGCTGGGGGTCGCCGTCGGGCGAAGGTATGGCGACGCCGCGCACCTCGCCATACTGGTGGTTCCGCCACTGAGCAAATGAACCCTGCCAGTCGCGAAGTCAGAGCGAATGGGCGGAGGTGCCCTACTTTGTCAAGACTATAATGTCTTCTGTGATGTTCAATCAAATAGTACAACTAACTCCTATTTTTAACATCAAAATTCAACTTTAGGTAATGACAATGTAAATTGGTAGGGGAACAAGTAGTAACACTTACAACTTTATAAAATACATGATAAAAATAAGACCATTAAATGGTAAAAAAAATTACCCCAGTGCCAGGTAAACTAAACGTGTGCGGGTAGCGTCATCACGAGTTGTTGTGTGCTACAGCCTGCAGCCGGATCCGTCGTCCTCTAGTATTTGTTTTTGCATCTAAGCCCTCATCAAACGGGACTATTTCCAATCAGGCACTTCCATGGTTAATTTGTCCACCTGACCATCAAAATAAAAAGGTTATTTTTTTAAAAAAATCCATATATAAAGAGTTTACTCTTCTTGCTAGTCCACTTTTTTGAAATATAAATCATTTCTAGTGTTCCAAAAAACCTAACAAATGATAGAAATTGTGTTAATATATTCTACGCCATTTTCATGTATGTTTTCTGTTAAAAGAAATGTTCTGATCTAACGACATTAACCTCTTATTTTTGTATATAAGAGAAAACTAAATCTTCTCGATGATTGAGAGGGTAACGGATATGTCCTCATAAAAATGTCTATGCCGCCAATCCATGATCGGTTGTTGTCCTGTACACACTCTATAATGAGAGCATCTAATCTATGTTCCTGTTAGGAAAATGGATCTCGGCCCATTTTAATTTCGATTTTGGTGTTTGATGACCAACATGACCAAATGAGTCTAATATGTTTGCTAGTGTTTATTTTGTAGTCCTATAGGTTGCAAACACAGCTTGGACGAAGGTGACGTGGTGAACCGATGGTCAACACCACAAGCAAGACCTTAGAAGCTAAAGAAAAGACCAAGGCATGAAGGTGGAATCAAGATCAAGGCGACGATCACGAAGAAACAAGTCAAGACACGGACTTCGGGAGCACCTAACGCGCTCTGGACGTGTCCGGTGTGAACCAGTGCGTCAGGTCTAGCTCAGATTTTGGAATGACGTCAACTCAACCACCTGACGCGTCAGGTGTGGAACTCCAGCAACGTCTGGTGCTTGTCAAGGTTCATGTGAATCACCGGTGCGTCCGGAGTAGTAGCATACGGCACGTCTGATGTGTTTTTCGGGCGCTCGGGAGCTCTCTAGATTCTTACCTGACGCAGGGAGCAGCGCGTCCGGTGCATACAGGTTGGAGTGTCCGATGAAGTCAAGACAAAACTCAGCGATCGACTGGCTCCAACTGTTGGGAGCACCGGACGCATCCGATGTGCATACCGGATGCGTCCAGTGCATAGCGAAAGCTAGAATTTGACTCCAACGGCTACTTTCTCCATGGGGGCTATAAATACCCCCATTGAACTGGCCATTTTAGGTGTACTCCCTCAGTCCCAGAACGACTGTCATTTTAGGAACGGGCACAGGGACCAAGAAGCTAGGCCAACAAACCTGCACGCCACTACTACGGTCGACACGCGCCACCGGAGGAGAAGGTAGGTCGTAGCCATGGGACTCGTCGGCGGGCGACCTGCTCTCTTGCCTCGGCGAAGATGGGGCGGAGAAGATGGAGCCGGAGGTGGCCAAGGCGCCGGGCGTCGGGGTCCCACGGAGGCGCGGAGGTTATCGAAAGCGGAGCGACATCGATGCCACCAATTTCAGTTCCCACTCGCCTGGTGAATTCGGGCGGCGGAACGCGGTCTTTGGAGAAGGTGGGCCAAGGTGGTCTTGGGACGAGCGGGATGCTCGTTGGCGCCCGCATCGTGCTCGCCCCGGGCCAAGCGTCTTTGGAGAAGTCAACGGAGTAGGACGAAGGCGGGTCAAGGCGGTTCTAAAGATGTCCGTGGAGGCAAGGGCGGACGGGCTAGATCCACGCTCATCTCGCAAGCACGCTCGTCGGCGCCAGCGTCATGCCCGCCTGTCGGCTTCATCGGCGCCGCGACGCGCCGCCCATCCCGCCCGTAGCCATCATCGGCACGTGGATCGCGCCTATCCCGCGTGTGGTGGTGCGTCGCCGCCCGACCCCGCATCTAGACACCCTCACCGGTAGCGGCGACATCTCCAAATTGGGAGAAGAAGAGTTCATGGGGAGCCGGGGATGGTGGAGATGGGAACGGGGCGGCGGAGATTCCCAATGGCGAGAGGAGATGAGAGGTAGGGGATGGAGACAACCGACAAAGGGTGCGAGAGCGAGTTGACAGCGTAATGCACGGTAGCTAAAACGGCGGTATCAGCGGGACATGCTCCCATGTCTAGAACGACAATCGTTCTGGGACGGAGGGAGTATGGGAGTAGGGAAACATATCAAGGGTGCTTGTACACCATTTTAGTGCTCTCCACTTGCACAATGCTTAGTGATATATTTGGTGATTGGCATATATAGGTGCTTTGCGAAGTGCTTAGGTTAGTTATACCACCGCTTATGTGTTGCTCTAGGCTTAGGCTTAGTGTTTAGTGAGGTTTGCATACCTCTCTCAAAGTGTTGTAATTAGAGGAGTCACAAAAAAAAAGTGTTGTAATCAGAGGGGCTTGAAGTCTCGCGAGACCACACCAATCGCAACTGTGGTGTGGCCGCCACCGTGTACCAAGGGAACAAGTCCCGCGACGTTTCGGCCGGAAGCTTGATAGTGAAGACGGCGGGAAGCATCCGGGAGAGGCTTGGCAGAAGGTACGTCGGAGATCCGCTTGCGAGTGAGGAAGGCCCGAGGCTATCCATGGAGTTACCCGACCAGAAGCTTGGCCCTTGTGAGGGGCTCCAACGAGGAGTGGGGGATGCTTGCACGCTTCTCGATACCTTAGTAAAAATACCGGAGTCATTGATGGAAGTTTGTGTCTCTATCTCCCTTTATCTTCGCATTTATATTTGCTACCTTAGTTATGTGCGCGTTACTTTCCTAGCTTTCGGTTGATAGGATTATAACCTAGGTTGCATAACTCTTTTCTATGGTAGAGATAGCAACACACCTAGCAAAACCGTAGTTGCACATAGATAGTTTACCTTTTGCAATTGGTTTTGACTTGGTGAAATTAGAGGCCATAATCCAAGTAGAATTTTAAGTTGCCTAATTCACCCCCACTCTTAGGCTTCACGATTCCCTTCGGTTCCATCAATATTGAAAATGTTGCAGAACATGGAGCCAACATGCCTGACGTATTAAGAACATACTATGCTCCCACGAGAGGCAAACAACTATGCCTCTAAATACGTGAATGGTCTTTTGTAGTATACCGCTCCTATAACGAGCACCTAATGTAATTTTGGAAACTTTTATGGGGTATAGTGCTAACATGACCGACATAGTTATTACGAATACAGTCTTGCTTCGATCATGCAAAACCGATGCTAGAAGTACATCGATCATAATGACAACTAACGGATCCCCTGTCACGTGCTCTCGTCACATCCAATTAGTAAATGCACCAAAATAAATGTGTTCATACGTTAGTCCGGGCAAACTTGTCTACCCAGTGGCGGAACTGGCGAGGAAATAAAGGGGGCCGAATTTTTTTTATTGACTGCATACATTACCTAGCCATGATTATGCAATAGAAATAAAAAAAAAAAAATAGCTAGTTTGCAAAAGTGGTCAAGATACCTTCAATATTTAGATTTGACCGCGTGCTGCTTCACCATATCGAAATCCGTAATATTTGAATTTGTTGGGACCATCATTGCAATTTCTCTGTTTTTTAGTTTCCACAAATCGACGACAAAAATCAGCAATTCAACTCTTGTGCTTGTTGATCTATTGCAACATTGAAGATATCATACTTGTAGCGCCACTATCCATGGGCCAAGGCGGGCAGGAAGCCTATAAGATGGGCTAAGGAAATTACTGCTTCATCGTATTTTTGTTTCTCAAAAAGGAAAAAAAAACTTAATATTTTTTTGATGGGGAGGCCATGGCCCCCGCCGGCCCCTCCCCAGTTCCGCCACTGTGTCTACCACGACGTCGGTACATTGCATGATTTCCTATGCAAATTGCAACGTTATGTACGGAACACGTGTCAATATGATATTGGCCGACATCTTTGGCGGGAGTTTTTGAACAGCTTTAGCTTTGGATCTGTTACAGCTCTAGGTGGATCTCAACCGAATGCTAGAATGTGGAGGATCTCAACCGAATGCTAGAATGTGGAACGACTCACCGAGTGAAGCTCAAGTGTGCGAGTCATTTTTAAACTGCAGAGGCGAAACCGCTGTTCCGCGGATTCTCTTGCTAAAAAAATGACTCACACACTTATACCAGAGATTTAACGACAACGTTGTAAACGCTATATTTTTTCCTTTTCTCATGCTCCTGCGGATTCCACCAATTTCCGGTTGTTATTTTCTCCAAAAAGAAATTTGTAATAATAATAATTACCATATAGGTGGAACTAACCTATGGACCTATTTCTAAAATTAGATTTCTGAAAACAAAACACAAAAAAAACCGGCGTGCTCATAGCCTATTTAAACAGCACTTTGGGCATTCATGTTTCACACAACACCATCTGCAGAACCTTTTCCATCTAAAGAGCCTTCTCCTTCAGAATCAGAAGAAGAAGAGCCAAAAGGTGGAGCACAGTAATCTAAAGGTATGTGGGTACGCATGGACTCACTTCACACTCTTTGTATATATATAGTATCGGTGAGAGAGGGGGGTAGATAGGTGGTAGGCAGGAGGCAGAGTCTCTCTTCCTCCTACGACCTCGCATCTATTTTTTTTTCTCTCCTAGTTGTAGACCACGCAGCTACCGACTGACTGAGGTTGTCGTCGTGTTGAGAGCCTATTTAAATTGTGCTTCGGGCAGTGATCTTTCCCACAAGGCCACAACACAACACTGATCTCAGTTGTGAAGAATAGAAAGCCCTCTTCTTATCTTATACTACTAAAAAGACTCAAATGTTATCTACACCGGGCCAAACCCGTCCGCTCCCCTAATCCTGTCTGCCCGGCCACCAAAAATGCATCGCCTACGCGCTTCCTTCACACCCGGCCACCGACGGACGCCGACCTGCCCCCAGCGCACCGCGTCGAGCGCGCCGCCGCGCGCCTTTAGCGCTCCGTCGTGGCACAACCGAGTGGCCCGTCGGCCCTGTCCATGGTCGCCCGTCCACTGCCACCACCGTCGCCGCCCCTGTTCGCTCCAACGCCCAGCGGGACGCTGCCCCATCGCGGATGCCGCCCCATCGCTCCGATGCGAAGCGCCGCAGCTTTCCCCCAACGAGATTTAGCCCACTCCGCTCTCGCAGAACCGCCGCTCGCGGCTCCCTACCGCCCGCCGAGCCTTCTCCGCCCGACCCGGCACAGGAATCCTCTCCGCCGCCCGAGCCTTCTCCGCCCAACACGGCACCCATTCTCCTCCTCCCCACCGCGGACGGAGCGCCGCCTCCATGCCGACACGCAGCCACCTCCACACCAACGTTGTTGCTGCGATGCCTCCCGGCGTTCACCGCCGCCTCGAAGACATTGGACACGCCGACGCCGCACACACCAGCTGCCTCGCCGTGGCGTCACGTTGTTCGACGACTTCGCCCTCAGCGTCCAGCGTCCGCCTACCACAGCTCTTCCCCCCCCTACAGCCACCGGGTTCGATCCACCACCCACGCTGGCGTCCGACGTTTGAGGACTAGGTTGGGGACTCATTTTGGGGCAAGCATAGCGCTGGCTTCCATTTTTGTTGGGGATTTTTTTTTTTTTGGGGGTGGTGCGTTAAGTAGTGTTTCCATTCTTCAGCGAACAACACTGACATTCATTGGCATCTGAGAGCTTTCCAAGGACGAATGTAGTTTTATTTCCCATGGCTTTTTAGGACGAATGTAGTTTATTTTCCATGATTTTTTTTGGGTTCAGTTGAATCCCTGTGCCCCCAATGTCGATTTCATCCCCGGGTGAAAATAAAACCATTCAGCTGTATAGATGTGGTTTCTGACGTTTTATGTGTGGCAATCGTCCAGTTTCTTTAGTTGTCACCACTTGATGGGGAACCAGAGTGTTGGTAACTGATAGGCTGATGTTTGTATACCATTGTTTTCTGCTTGGATTTCTCTGATATGTGTTGTCACTTGCTCCTTGATTTTTATGCAACTCAGTGTATTATGATCTGTATAAATGATTTAACACCATCCTAATGTTGAGGCACACAGCTCTTTGGAAAGATGTGTCATGCATGCCAATTCCCCTTCCACCTTTGTGACCATATTTTTTGTAGATCATTAATGCCTTAGTTGTTTTGGTTTCATGATCTTAACAGTCAACTCTGTATATAGTATTATTTCTGTTGGGACGATTAGTTTCTAATTGACTAATTTGTGATTTTGTGATACTTGATAGGGTAGAAGCTGCCAGTGCTTGTGGAATGGAAGATCTACAGAAGGACAGTGGGCAACCATCAAATGGACCTGATTCTGAGCAAGAAGATATGGTATTGGACGGAGTAGGAAAATCCCATAGCATGGAGGGGAACGAGGATCCTCCTATAGATGTCAATGATGGCCAGTCCTCTATGGATGTGGATATTAAGGGAAAATCATCCCTCAATGATGAAGTCAATGGAAAGTCTTCTTCCAAGCCATATTCCAATGCTCCAATCGACATGAGTGTGGAAAGCCTAGAGAAGTTTTGCAAAGAAGCATCAAGGTCCTTCTTTGATGAAGTTGGTCTGATTAGCCATCAGATAAATTCCTACAATGATTACTGTCTCACATGGGCTCCAGGAGCTTTTTGATTCGCTAGGGGAAGTGAGCGTTGAACCTAGCTATGATCCTTCAAAGAAAGGATCAGGTGGCTGGAAGCATGCCATCATCAAGTTTGGGAGAGTGAAGCTTGAGAAGCCTGTGTTTTGGACTGGCAAAGATGAAGGTTCTGTTGATTTTAAACCTTGGCATGCTCGTCTCCAGAATGTGACATATGCTGCAACACTTAACATAGAAGTGACTATTCAGGTCCTGAGTATTTTCATTCTTTTACATGTCCATTACTTGTTCTCTATATATTCCAAGATTTTCGAAAAACAAAAGTCCCAACTGGGTGAACTATAAGATCACTGACGAGGAAAAAAAAGTATAACATAGTTCTAAATGATTGGATATTAAATAAAGCAGCCTATAGGATTGGATGGGTGATTGGTGTTTTGTGGACATCCCATCCATCACCAGCACTATAGTTATTCTTGTTTCTACATATCTGTCATGTTACCATTACTATCAAGTTCCATTTGTATGTGCCTTGGTTGTTCACCATCTGCATTGTTTAACTCTTTAGGTTCAAGCAACACAAGATCACCACTAGCTTCTTTGATTTGTTCTGCAGCAGGACCTTCAATGCCATGCACAGGATCAATAGCTACGAGAGTGTTGGATTCCGAGAATCTGGAAAGGGATACAAAACAATACTAGGTGAATGCTTCTTGGTAGTGTATTGTTTTGAACCTGACTATAGGCTTGGCACGAACGTGCAAGACTGTAGATGGAGCGAGAGTATTTTTATTTTGAAAAACTATAATTTCAGAAGGCATTCCAAATGATACAGATACATGATATTTAAGACTTGTGTAATATTGATGTTCTAGACATGTAGTATTTTTTTAATTAACAACACAATGCATGGTCATACATATGTTATTTGGCGCTATTTTTTTCCCGCCGCAACGCACGGGCATTTACCTAGTCAAAGAAGAGAAGAAACCCAAAAGGCCTTCCGATTCAAGGCGCCAACCTCAAGCAGGAGCGGTTTTGGGAGCAGCCCCTAATCTTTCGTTCTTAGAAATGCTAAGTTTTAAAATTCAGAAAAACAGCAAAACATTCTTTTCAATCAAGGGAGGCCCCCCGCCGGTCAGCGTCCGCTAATCGCTAGTGTCGCACGGAGTCCCTCACCACTGCACTATACACTCACTTGTGTGTGCATAACCCATTTCGCTCCCCACATATTATACAAATCTGAATGAAAATTGAATATTTGAGGCCCTAAACGAATTCAAATAAAAAAAGATGTCAACTACAAAGTTTCATAACTTTTTGGGATCTACAATTTTTCATTTAGGGAGTTTCATTGTCTCGAGGTCAATTACAGGATTTGAATTTCAAATTTGAGATATTTCAACGTACTTTTTTCGCATGATAAGAACATTTCAAATAAAAAAATTTGTCAACTACAAAGTTTCATAACTTTTCAATATCTATAATTTTCATTTAGGAAGTTTTTCCATTGGAGGTTGTTTGAAAAATTCAAAATATGAATTTTAGAAATTAAAACCCCACATTCTGAGCTGCCAAATAAACTCAAATAAAATTTTGTTAACAACAAAGATTCATAACTTTTCAATATCTATATTTTTTATTTAGTTTATTTTCTGTCTAAGATCATTTTTTAAAAATATTTTTAGTACCTAATTTTAATATTCGACGCCCTCAATAGGGGTGGCTCATAACAAAAACCGCCCTTACAAATAGATGTGTAGGGGCGGCCGCTACAATGGGTCTCGAGGGGGCTGCTAGTGATAGAGCTGCCCCTACTAAAAAGCTGAGGTGTTTTCTTACAAATCCTTTCTGTAGTAGTGCACTCCACTCAATTTAGTCTCCATGTGCGCTTAGCTTTCTTTGTATATAGCAGATCAGTCATAATAGTAGTGAGAGATAGGTGGGGGTAGTCAGGACCCTCGAGACGAGTCTCTCTTCCATACCTGTCGTTCAACTGTTTTATGAAGTGCCAACAACCAATTGTTGGCAGCACGTGAAACAACTGACAAACCATATAAGGGCAGCTCCAGCGTATGAGCGAACCATGTCTGACAACTACAGCCTTTTGAAATCGATTTTGGTGATGGTTCGATGCACACAGTGTGAGCATCGCTGGGAAGGACAACCAGTGGGACCTAGCAGAGTAGAAAATAGAAAAGTAACTGTTGTGGGAGTAGCAAAGTACTACTGTGCATCAGCTTTTTACTCCCATGGTTCAACCATACTAAACATCCGCTTCCAAAATTCGATCGACATGGTTCGGTACCTGCGATGTACAAGCGAACCATCCTCATTCTCTCTCTTTCCTCGGTTAAGCTTTTCACAAAGACACCTTTGGAGGTGCTCTAAGAAAATCGTGTTCTGAGGCTTTGTTGATTTTCTGTGACTTTTGCCAATGGCTGTGTTTAGATGCCGAAACTGAAAAAACAAACTCACTATTCACCCCATCACATCAAAATACCGGCAATCGTATGGACCACTAAATGTAGGTAAATAAAAAAACTAATTACATAGTTTTGATGTACACGACGAATTATTCTTTTGAGCCTAGTTACGCCATGGTAGGATAATGTTTACCACAAACAAAAACGAAACGTCTTCTGATTTACTTTTGATTCGAACAGTGTTTTTTCCACCTTTTTCCACCAACTAAACACAGCCAATATCGTTCGGTGTTGTTCCATGATTTTTTGTGGCCGGCAGGTTTTATGAGGGCCAACACACACACACACACGACACACACGCACATACACACACTGACAGGCACACAAGCACACACGAATTTCAGCGCTCACACACACACACACACACACAAAGACACACACAGACATAACACACGTAAACGCACATGCGACCCTGTTTAGTTGTTTGTTTCCAAAAGTTTTTAGGGAATTTTTTCCTATAACTTTTGGGGAAAGTCCCTCCATAAGGTACTTTTAGGGAAAAAATGTCTTAAAATAGTTCCCACTGTTTGGTTTACTGGTGAATTTTATAGACATTTTTAGTTATAATAAAAAGTCCATGCAAACAAACATGGCCTATGTAAACAAAAAAAACAACAAAATAAAGCATGAATCAAATTATATTAAAAACCCAAAAAAAAAATACATGAAAAAGCAAAAGTTAAAAATTAAGAATGAATCAAATTATATAATTTATCCCAAAAAACAAAAATGCATTAAAAATACAACAACAATATAAAAAACTCTTAATAAAAAAACAAAGCAGAAGTTATCTATCAAATTATATAAAAAATGAAAAAAATAGGTGGGAAACCAAAACAAATTGTGTAGGGAGACTCGCGGAACGCAAATAAGGGTCCCTTCTCCGACTCTTTGCGTTTCCCGTAGGCGGGCCCACCACCACGAGAGGAAGGGACGACGAGAACCAGCAATGCAGCGAGGGTTGCCGCTTGCTCCTGCTACTCGACAATGCGGGCCTCGGCTCGCAAACCTTGAGCGAGAGCAAGGCGGGCGTAGATGGGAGGGATGGAAACCGGGAGGGCAGAGCTCGCAGGAGGGCCACACGGCACCGTCAATTCGTATTGAGGGACGAGGGAGCACGAACGGTGTCAAGCACAGCCGCCGCGTTGCATCGGGTGTGGGAGCATGACTGGCATCGGGCGGGAGCCGACTACCATACTGCCACCCGAATCGCGCATCTGGGAGTAGGGTTGGTGTCGGGTGGGACCACGGCCACCGCACGCCGCCATCGAGTTGCGCCAAGCAAGGTGCTACGCCACCGTCAATTTGGGCCAAGCAGAGATGCTGGTGGTGCTTGGTGGGGAAGGAGGCGTCTTGGGCGCGTGGCGGCGCATGTAGGAGGCGGGATTTGGGGCTTCCTGCTTGGGATCTCTCTTTGTGAAGGCAAGTTATGGGTGTGTAACCCATTCACTTTGCGTTACCTAAACTGTGAAATGTGTCTTGGATTTGGGCTCACGGGGTTCTTGACGCACGACACAGGCGCACACACACACTACACATGCACGCACACACGACACACGCAGATGCCTGACACACAAACAAACTTAAAAGCGCTAGAACAGATCAGACAGCACAGGGACATACGCCTACTTGATCCAAGGAACAAGAAATCGGCGGTGGATAGGCCAATAAACAACCGAACATTGCTTGGCTTTTCCCTTTTAAAACCGCGAATTGCTTGTATTTTTTGTTTGTTTTTGTTTCGGTTCCTTAGTGTTCGTCTTCTTGCCTCCTCCTGCCGCTGCCAGTGCCAGGGAGGGTGAGATCAGAGAGGTGTGTTTTGTTCACCTAGACAGGCTGCTCTGATCTTCTCCGTAATAGAAACTGTTGAAATATAAGTGAATTGTCCACCTCTCCCCATCAGCTTAAGCTTTTGGGTTAAATTGGTTGGTGCATGCAACTTAATATGGTATCAAAGCCAGAGGTCTCGAGTTCGAATCCTGGTTAGCGCAATTAAATAAAAATAATTGTTGCTCGCTCCTATTCCATGTTTGAGGCTCGCCCGTCGTTGAGATCTCTCGTCGGAGCCTCGACATGAGGGGGAGTGTTGAAATATAAGTGAATTGTCCACCTCTCCCCATCAGCTTAAGCTTTTGGGTTAAATTGGTTGGTGCATGCAACTTAATAGAAACCATGGACAGTTCCTTTTTTCCATTCCAAAAATAACATTTTTGCTCTCCGTGTTTCTTCTGTTCTAAGAGGAATGTGCTGGAACTGCAGGGGTGTACCAGAGCAGTGTCGATGCGGCTCATGGATCCGGAAACCTCCTAAGGAAACTTATGGTAGCCTACGCCGGCAAGATACTGATGCCAATGCCGGTTCGGCGACGAGTTTGAGGACATCGATATCGAGGACGATGGCCTCGCTGATCCTATTCGCTTCTTATCTGCCCGTCTTATCAGCCATGGTATTGGTATCCTCAGGACCTTGAAGTTTTTCTCTGACAACAAATCAACTTCAGCCGACTTATCAGCCACAGAAAACACCAAGCCACCAACCGAACAGCCTGGTATGCTACCAGCCCCAGCAATGGCGACAAAAAGGGAGGAGGTGATGGCAACGGCGGGCCAAGAACGGTGGCAGCGGTAACTAGCTTGCGCTTCGGCCACTACCATTTGCTAGGGAATATACGGCCGAAGTGGCTGGACGCCATCACGTTATCATTCTCGGTATTGCTGCCACCTGTGGCGTCGGTGAATTGATCTTGGATGAAAAGCGTGCGTCCTGCTGGCCGCTACCGGATAGGCTTCTGATAAAACATCACAAGAAATCAATATTGATGATCATTCATGGATCATTACATCATACTAGTGGGGCACTTTAACAGATTAAAAAGGTCACATGGTCATGGAATCAAAGTGAAAAGAAAACATCTGCATAAGCATTGTTTGCACTTGTTGACTAGGTAGCGTTTGTGTGGCAATAAGTCTTAGCCAATGCCAGCTCACCTGGCATCTCATTTGGCATCCCAGTCCTTCAGCTTCTTACTTCCCTTTTGGTTAGCAATAGGCACATTCATGCCAACCATTTATGCATTATACTTTGCTCACAGAAGCCCATTTGTTGACCATCTGAAAAAAATCATTAAGAAATTATTAGTCCAGACTCAGCACAGATGTTTTCCTGTTAAAATACCAAGATACAGCATTGTGAAATGATTTCAGAATGCTGTAAGTAGGCTGGGGTCAGTGCAAAGTGGGCAACCAACATCAAAATTCAGTTTACCATGGCTAAGGAGATCCTTCATAGCACTGAGATAGCTAGCTAGGGATCATCGCCAGCAGCTACATGATCCACATTGTTGCCTATCTATAATCTAATGACTAATGAATGTTATACGCAAGAAAATGAAATCTCAGTACATCTCCGGACGGCATGATCCCTGAATCATATTCATCCTATAAGAAGGGGATGCTAATGCCTCGTTTTAATCCATGAGCAAATCTCTCTCGTTATAGGAAAAAAAAAACAAAATTTTAATTGCCAAGCTATCACATGCCAAGAGGAGGACATGCAGTGCGTGCTGTGTTCAACTTTTGTTCTGAACTCCTGGGTACTCCAGTTCAGAGGAATTTCACCATTAACCTTGATTAATGAGCTTAATATTCAGCACCATGGTCGATCTTGAAGCTCTCTTTTTTCAGGAACACTGGGTTGCCCATTACAGATAGAGCAGAGAGCACTATGCAAAGTTGCAAACCACTTCAGTGTAACACAAAAAAACTACAAAATATATACTAGGTCTTGCTTGATCATTTTTATCATCACTCCTAAAGACTTCCAGCCATCTCCGGATTTTTTTAATGATAACTCTTCAAGCTGAAGTTTGTCAGAAGCATTCCGCATAGTCCCCGTCTATGCAGAAAGAGAATTTTGGATAAAAGGTCAGTTAAATTATTGGGAAATACTTTTTCAATCTACATTTTTTTAACTGAAAAACAGTGGGGAAACCTAAGCCAAAAAAAAAAGAAAACAAGGCGAACAAGGTGGCCAACCGCAACAACACACTCGCGGAAGAGAAAGAAAACAAGAGAGAGAAAGTACAAAAAAACCTAGCTACTATCACAAAACACCAACCAAAACCTAAAGATTGCTAAGCCAGGACAAATCTAAAGGCTGCTAAGCCAGACCAAAATGCTTTGATGAAGCTACTTCCAAATTCTGAACAAGTGTAACAAGATTGCCCATCTGACTTTTAGTTTGAGAGCAGTGGACTCAAAGATGAAATCGCTCCTCTCTCTCATTCCAGATGCACCAAGCAGACACCATGTGTTATCTCCCAGAACCCCCAAGTAAAAGAAAAATAAAACAAGTGAGGGCATATGTCCCAGAATTAAGCAATCCCGGGTATCTTATTAGCCCAAATGAACGCCTCTTTCAAAGCACTCCAGCACAACTGTGAAATGTTTACATAGACAAAAGGAATCTCGCACAACTGTGAAATGTTTACATAGACAAAAGGAACTTCCTCATGTCTTCCTCAAACTGGACAGTGCCCTGGGCATTTGTGCTGAAAGTCCTAATCAAATTGGATCATAGACAGCACTGGTGCAACCTCCTCTGAATATGCTTGTAAAAAGGCCGGGGAACCAGATGAGAAGATTATTCACCACAGTGGCCGCCGTCAGAGCAACCCACTCTCTTCATGATCTTCATTTTTCTAATGAAGAGAAGAAGAGGATTTCTTTGGAAGGGTTAAGAACAGGACATATGTATCAGATCACAACTTTCTTGCGCATCTTGATTAGCGATTCTATGCATCCAATCTCGCTAACAAAATTTCGGTCAAAAAAATCTCTCTCACAAGATTCTATGCTTTCATTGACGTATAAAGCTCTATTTCTTAATGCGTAAATTTATGAATTTAATTTTTTTCAAAAGTATATATTCACAATGAATCTTTCCTGCAAAAATGTAAGGAGTTCAATAACCGTTTTTGATCATATGCTGCGTTTAAGAATTATGGCAAAAAAAAAAATAGACTGGATTGGAATATATACATGCATGCAAAGGTAAGGTGTCAGTGTGTCAAACTGTTGATGCATGCAACCGCTGCTCCCCTGCCCCGGCCGAGCGCAGCGTCGCTTACACGCTCCCACGCGCGGTCCAGGCCGCCCCGACCCACGACCCACCGGGTCTGGAAGCTGGTGTACCCACCGGTCCTAGGAACTGTAGCTGATGCTATTTGCAGCCCTGATGAGCTCAATATCCCAGCCCTTATATATTTCGGTAGTGCTTACTCACTGTGTCTTATTCATATTTTTTTATATAAATTATAAAATAAATAAATTAATATTAAAGTATCTCTAACAATAAAATAAGTCATAACAAAATAAATAATATTCAGTACATAAATTTTGAATAAGACGGATGATCAAACATGATGTCTTAAAAAGCTAAAAACGACAATCTTTACGGAATGTCGAGTAGATTATAGCGTCCGATAACATTGGATGCTCCGCCAAACCCATTCACGCGCGCCTTCACTTCCTCTACTCCCATCCACACTGCACCGCTCCGCTTTATTTTTCTCCACTACGTCTCTTCCACTTCGCACGTTCTCCACACCATCGTGTGTTGTGCCCCCCTGCCGCGCACTACCCGAGCTTCGCATCGCCCCTGCGCCCGCCGTGCTGCCTCCACACCCCCCCCCCTTCTCTAGCACCATCACGACCCTAGCTCCCACGGTGTACGAGAGACGTCTCCGATGAGAACGGCGGCGGCTCCGACGAAGTTAGGTGGCGGATGGATACTGAATCAAAGCCTACTCCACCTACCTAGATCTGGATCGAGGCCTCCTCCTCCCTCCTCCTCCCGGCTCCTCCTCTCCCCTCTGGATCTAAGTGACGCCGACAGTCTAGGGTTCCGACGAGATCTCGGGTGAGTCAGATCTAGTTGTCGCAATGGGTTGTTTTTAGTGTTGCAACAAATGATTTCGTTGCAATGATTCTTTTTTCGGTTGTTGCAACGACATTTTTGTGATATTGTAAAAGTAGTTCTTGGGATGTTGCGGTTTGCAATATCATTTTTTCGTTGTTTCCCATTCATATTTTATTTGTTCGTTGCATCATATGTTCTTTTGATGGTGCAAATAACTTTTTCGGGCGTTGGCATCATTTTTTTTTTTGATGTTGCAGTAGATTATTTTTCATGTTTCAGTTCATATTTTTGTTTGTTTCACTAGATGTTTGTCGATGTTGCAATAGTCTTTCGTTGTTTGCAAGGGCGGGATGTGAGGGGCGAAATGACGGTCGTAGAGGTCTTTGGGCTTTGGCGAGCTTGGGGGTAGGGGAGGATTAGGGGATGATCTATGCACGTAGGGGACCGAGCGACTTCCTTGCGTAGGGAGTGGCCGAGGAAGGGTGAGCATATTCCTTTCTTCTTCGTGCGCGTTTTTTTTCTTTCTCTCATGCGAGGGACAGTGGCGGGCAGATCCGTGCGGACCATGGGGTGGGGCGTCCGATGGAATTGAATCCATCGGCCGTCCGAGCGTTAGCATCACCGCATATATTTTGACGACTTCCTAGAATATATAGGACCGGTGTAAACACATGCTAACTAGACACCGCTTCCACACGTACTATGGCGTGCTTGTCCATCGGCCATCGCTAATCTCCGAGCTTCCCATAGTTTCCCCACAACAAGAACCCATAGGATATCTCATTATCGACACGCACCACCATGCCACAGCGGAGGAGGCAACCGCGACGCCCGCGCCCATGACCGGTGATGCTCCCGCTGGCTCGCTTTGGCCACATCGTCCGCTCCTCGCGGTGGGGCGCGAGGCTTCGGGCGGGGCCTCCTCTTCCCTCGATCAGCGTCACATTCCTCACGGCCGCGGAACATCCCGCGGCCGAGGCCATGCTGTCCCTTGGTCCTGCGTCGCGGTAGCGCGTGGCCCGTTATTGCCTCTCGCACCGCCACGCCGTGCCGGCTTCCCGAGGGCGCCGCCCGGATGGGCGAATTGCCGCCCGAGGGCGCCCGAAGCCGCAAAGGTCGCTGGCCGAGAACCCGGCCCGGTGGCCGCGGTCCGGGCAGAACCCAGCCCCGACCTTGTGCCGCTCGACCGGGCCGCCCCGGGTCTCCGAGGCCGGCGGCGCGGTAGTGTCAAGTCGATCTACTTGGCGTCTTCTCTCGCCGTTACGAAGCGCCTACCTGCGCCGTCTCCACGCGCAGCCCCGGAGTCGGGCGAGGGGCGGCGTCGCTGCGACCTCATGTCTGCCCCGCTGGGCTCCCGACTCCCCACGCCAAGAACCTCCGGGACGTCCCCGTAGACAAAGGCGCCCGACTTGACCTACATGTTCACCAACCCGGGCCGGCCCATTTCAGTGTAAACTGCGTCACCGATGTGGAGGTGGTGATGTGGCAACCGGTGAAGGCGGGAAGGACGAATTTGAACGGAACGTTGGGGAGCGTCCGGGCGTGCCGGTTGAAGCGGGGAAGTGGTGGCCGCGCCCGCGACATGTCCTGCGGTGTGAAGACGGTTTGTATCCGGTGTGTTTGTATCAAGTTTTTCAAATTCCAAAGTGGGTTATTATTGTGCATTGTAAGGCCTTGGTATAAAAGGTCGGAGTTCAATGAGTTGATTTAGCGCGTGAGTTGTGTGGTTAACACATTTGTAAGACACATTTGCTAAGAGGTGAAAAGGGGGCACCAACCAACCCCGTCGGTTGCGGTGGTGTTCGTCGCATCTTGTCGTTTTCTTGGCGTTTCTCAGCGTGTTCATCCGATTAGGACTAGCCACCGTGGTGATTTGTGCGTGATCATCGATCCTAGATACAACATCCGCATCGGAGCCGATCGATGTCGCGCGCGCATCGGGCCGAAGTTTCATCCATGGGTGATAGGGAGTGCCGGCCGAGTGGCGGCGGTGGCGGATTCATTATCCGTCACTAACCGCCACGAATTACACAAGCCGGAGCATCCGGGTGCAAGCCATCATGGAGGATCGTGGCGTGTGGGAGGTCATGGAGCCATCACGGAGGCATCGAGTCGAGATGTAGCGGCTGGCCATTCGGCGGCGTGAAGGCGAAAGACACGAAGGCCAAGGCGCACTCAAGGTGCGATGCTTGCACGACGATTTGCTCATGCAAGTTCTTTGCAAGAAAACAGGGAAGGAAGTCCGATTCTCTCAAGGCGCGGTATGTCGTGAGACGCCGCGTGAGAAGCTAGGCCGCAGACGCTGATGACGAGTTTGACTCCGCACTTGATGAAGGGGAACGAAATAATCGACCATACTCCCGAAGCTCTCGCCATGTCGAGGTACGCCGTCCGGGTGGGATCTTCCGATGACGCCGGGCGCCAGAAGAAGTCGTTCATAACCGTGACGAGAAGTACATCAACGCGGTGGCCGGATCGAACAGTATCACGGATTTGAAGAAGCTTGACTTTGCCGATGCGGTTCTCAGATTGAAGACGCTTGAAGAGCGCACGGCAAGGAGGAAGCAAAGGCGCGCATGCATTAATTCCAAAAGTATTTACTCAGCCGAGTGGGAGGCTCGAGCCAAGAGATCCAAAGTGGGAGAGGGATCGGGGAAGAGTAGATCCAAAGGAAGGAGGTGGTCGGGACGGTAACGCGCCCGCGCGGTGGAAGCAGCGGACGCGGAGCCCTGCAGAGGGCAAGAGAGATGCCGCAGAAAGCGTGACAAGTCGCACATCAAATGCTTCAAGTAAAACACGACTATGGACACTATGCCAACAAGTGTCCAGGGAGAAGAAGAAGGTTGAAGAAGCTCATCACGCCAAGAAGGTTGAATTTAAGCCCCGCAGTGTTGCTTTGCTGAAAACGACCGAAGCCTGACGGTGTTCAACTCTATTGTCGAAAACCGGCCGGACCAAGGAAGTGGTCTATCCGAATGAGAAGAAGCTGAATGGGAAGCCGTTGTTTGTTTGGCGAGGAAACGCCGAAAGTGGGAACTTGTGGTACCCGATAATGGTGCAAGTAATCACATGACAGCGACGCGCGTGTTCGAGATCTCGACACCACCGGTGGTGGAAAGGTACGGTTTGGTGATGGCTCATGTGTAGAAATTCATGGTAGAGGTACTATCCTCGCTTTGAGGGTCCCTCAGGAGAACAATGGGTATTGTTTGATGTTTACTTCATTCCAAAACTGAAAAGTAACCTTGTTAGCTTGGGTCAGTTAACTGAGATAGGTTATAGAGTTGTGATGGATGAAGACTTAATTGAGGTGACAGATAAGAAAAAAACAGCAAAGTAATCATGAGGGTGCGAGAGGGTCATTAATAGACGTATAAGATTCCGTTGAATTCGATTGAGCCTCAATCGATTTTCTTGCAAAAAGCTTGTGATGAGTCATGGTCGTGGCATGGTAGGCTAGGTCATGTCAATTTTCGTTCAATTAAGATGTTGGTTGAGAAGGAGATGGCAGCTGGTGTGCCTCTCGATTGATCATGTAGAACAAGTATGCCATGCTTGTTTAGCAGGGAAGCAAACAAGGAGATCCTTTCCCTCGCAGTGCAACATGGAGAGAAGATGAGCCTCTGGAGCTGCTTTGCACATTGATTTATGTGGCCCAATAACACCAAGAACAATGGGTGGGAACAAGTATTTCATGCTTATTGTGGATAATTGTAGCAGGTGGATGACAGCCTATTGTCTGAAAACCAAAGATCGAGCGGTTTCAGCATTTGTCAAGTTCAAAGGCGTAAGCTAAAAATTGATTGGATATAAAGTGAAGACCGCCGATCCGACGGGGTGGGGAATTCTTGGCAAAACGCTTTCAAGGATGTATGTGAGCAGGCCGGGATAAAGAGGCGATTTCTTGCACCTCACTCACCACAACGAGAATGGTGTGGTTGAAAGAAGAAATAATGACATTGTTATGGAGATGGCTAGATCAATCTTTGAAAAGTATGAATGTTCCCGGTTGCTTCGGGGTGAGGCAGTGAAACATGCAGTCTACTTGTTAAATAGGCTGCCCACTCGAGCTATGGGTTACAGAACACCTTATGAGGCATGGAATGGCAGGAGGCCACAAACCGACATGTTAAGGTGTTTGGGTGCAGAGCAAATGCAAGACCTACTATACCACATCCGAAAAGCTTGATGACGTAAGCATTCCTATGGTCTACTTTGGAGTGGAGGAGGGAAGTAAGGCCCACAGGCTATACAATCCTCATACCAAGAAGATTGTAGTAAGTAGGGATGTAGTTTTTGAAGAGACAGTCACTTGGGAATGGAAAGAAGAATTTGGCAAAAATTCAGACTTTGCTGAAAGTGACAGTCAGGAAGTGCTTGTTCAGACATGGAGTGGTACACATGTTGATTGGGAGGATCACACCCACCAGAACTCAGGGGGAGCTGAGAATGTAACTCAAGGTGGAAGTGAGACTCAGTTTGAGAGTCAGAATGACAGTCCAGCAGGACATATGTTTGAAGCTGGTGAAAGCTCACAGGGATATCAGGTTCTCAAGCAAATCGCTCATAGTCGGACAAATGTAAGCGGATGCTTGAAAAAATGCAGGAGCGAGGAAATGCTCATGGTAGCATGGATGTTGAAGACACTATGGACCTTGATGAGGGGCCAGTGAGGATCAGAACACTGAATGAAGTGTATCAGGATACTGCTGAAGTGGAGTTAACTTCAGACAGTGAGACTGAAGCATTGCTAGCTGTGATGGAGGAGCCATCTTGCTATAGAGATGCAGTGAGTGATGGATAGTGGATTGAGGCAATGGAGAGTGAAATCCAGTCCATAAACAAGAACAAGACATGGGAGTTGGCGAAAACTTCCCGGTGGTCACAATGCCATTGGGTTGAAGTGGGTCTATAAACCGAAGAAGAATGTTGTGGGAGAAATTGTGAAGCACAAAGCAAGACTTGTTGCTAAGGGATATGTCCAGAAGAAAGGAATAGACTATGAGGAGGTGTTTGCTCCAGTAGCAAGAATTGAGACTGTGAGAATGATTCTGGCTTTAGCTGCAAATAGAGGCTGGGAGGTGCATCACTTGGATGTAAAAACAGCATTTCTGAATGGAGATCTCATTGAGGATGTTTATGTATCTCAACCTTGAAGGATTTGTGAAGAAGGGACAAGAACACATGGTGCTAAAATTGAGCAAAGCAATCGTATGGCCCAAAAACAAGGCTCCTAGGGCTTGGAATGTGAAGCTAGATGGCTGTCCGAAAAAGCCGGGTTTCAAGAAGTGTTTGTCCGAACCAAGCCGGTGTACACTAGAGGTGTGGGTTCAACAGCCCATAATACTAGGGGTTTATGTTGATGATTTGATAGTGACTGGTGGGAAGCCAGAGGAGATAGCAGTCTTCAAGAGTCAGATGACTTCTGAGTTTGAGATGAGTGACCTTGGTAGGTTATCTTTCTATCTTGGGATAGAGGTTGATTAGCAGGAAGACTGTATCACTGTCAAGCAAACCAACTATGCCAAGAAAGTGCTTGATCAGTTTGGGATGAGTGAGTGTAATGCAACCAAGTTCCCCATGGACCACGGATGCAAGTTAGATGCGAGATAGCGAGGGACGGAAGATTGATGCAACAAAGTACGTAAGAATCATTGGATGTCCGAGATACTTATTGCATACAAGGCCGATCTGTCTTTTTCTCGTTGGAGTGGCAAGTAGGTTCATGCAGAATCCTACTGTCAAGCATCTGAATGCGAAGAACGCAGATAATGAGATATCTGCGGGGGCACATTGAACTTTGGTATTGTATACACACTCGAGAGAAGAAGGCCGAGGTGTTCTTTGGGTTACAAAGTGATGCTGATGTGGAGGGGATGTTGTTGGGAAGGAGGAGCACGCGAGTGGCATGGCGTTTTATCCGAATGATGCTTTGATCACCGGAATTCCCATAAAGAGAAGATCTTTGTAGTGTCATCATGTGAGGCCGAGTTTATGGCAGCAATCTACAGCCAAAGCAAGCTCGCGGGCTCGTGGAATGTGTTGAGTGAGATGACAAACACAGAACCACAGGCAGTGACTTTGTTCATTGACAATAGTTCAGCCATTGAATTGATGAAGAATCCAGTGTTTCATGGGCGTAGTAAACACATTGACATCAAGTTTCACTTCATCAGGGAGAGAGTGGAGTGTGGACAGATCATTGTCAAGAAGGTGAACACACTTGATCAGAAGGCAGATGGGCTGACAAAGCCCATGTCAGCTGTGAAGCTAAGTGTTATGAGGCATTTGCTTGGTGTTCGGGAGATTGAAGAACATCAGGCTTAAGGGGGAGATTGTTGGTGTAAGCCTGCTGTCAGCTGATGTGGAGTGGTGATGTGGCAACTGTGAAGGCGGGAAGGACGAATTTGAACGGGAACGTTGGGAGCGTCCGGGAGCGTGCACGGTTGAAGCCAGGGAAGTGGTGGCCGCGCCCACGACATGTCTGCGTGAAGATAGTTTGTATCTGTGTGTGTTTGTATCGCGTTTTCAAATTCCAGTGTGGGTTATTGTGCATTGTAAGGCCTTGGTATAAAAGGCTGGAGTTCAATGAGTTGATTAGCGCGTGAGTTGTGTGGTTAACACATTTGTAAGACAGTTTGCTAAGAGGTGAAAAGGGGCACCGTCAACCCTGTCGGTTGCCGGTGGTGTTCGTCGCATCTTGCTGTTCTTGCGTGTTCTCGCGTGTTCATCTGATTAGGACCAGCCACCGTGTGATTTGTGCGTGATCAACGATCCTAGATACAACAAGCCTGCGCCGCCGACCGCGTGGCGGCCGCCATCAAGGCCTGCGACGGCGTCGTGCTCAAGACCTGCTCCGATGGAGGGCGCCTACATCAACTGCTGCGCCACCCGGCTCCGCCCGTGCTCCTAGCGGGGCCGGCGGTGCCGAACCGCCGCCCGGAGGGCCGGATGAGCGCTTGGCCACCGGCTGTCGTTCCCGAGACGGCGTCGTCGTCTTCGCGTCGTTACGCGGCGAGGCGTTCCTAACTCCTGCCGGCGACGAGCTCCTCACGGGCCTCGGGCCACCGGCCGCCTGTTCTCGCCGTGCTCAACTCCCCCCGACGGTGTAGCGATGGAGTCCATTGCCGGGGTTCGCGCAGAGAGGGTGTCCGGAAGGACTGGTGCACACCGGGTGGGTGCGGCGGAAGACATTCGCGCCCGCCGGGCGTGGGGTGCTCGTCACCGCACGCCGGATTCGCTCCGTCGTGGAGGGGCTCATCGCTGGCCGCCGCCTCGTGCTGCTGCCCATGAAGATCGACCAGGTACCTTAACACCGCCCTCGTTCGCGCGCGACATCCACGTGGGCGTCAAGGTGGCGCGCGCGGCGAGGACGGCTGGTTCGGGCGCCAGGGCGTGTGCGACAGCGGATCGCCGCGGCCCGGCGGCGGAGGAGGAAGGGGGGACGCTAGGAAGTGGGCCAACTTCTTGATGGACGACGCCGTGCAAGGAAGGTTCGCCGACGAGTTCGTGCAGCGGCAGGGAGCTCATCGGCGCGGCCTCCGGTTGATTGAGCGCTCGACCTTGTGTAGCTGTTTGCTTAACCCTGTCTTTGTTCTCTCGTGGAGTTTAGAACGCACCATCAACTATGGTTATTCAGCTGTCATTGTGCACTTGCACATTCTCTTTTTTTTTCTTTTCTTCAAATGATATTTTTAAGAGGTTAGCTAAATTTGTAAAAAAAAGAAATATCAACGTTTGTACATCTAAATAAATATGTTGTATAAATTTATGATCTAATAGTTATTTTTTTGAGTTTTAGTATAATTAATTAATGTCATTGTCGCAACCGCGATGCGGTTCCGTGGCGGCGACGGCACGCTGCGGGCGGCGATCGGCGGCGGCGGCGGGCGTGCGCCAAGCTATGGGCGGCGGGCGGCGCTTAGGGTTGGTGCGAGAGCGAGCCCGAAGGCGAGAAGATGTTGAGTGTTACCCCTTTGTTTTTCCTGATTAAGATTCAACCGATTATAGCTCCCTTGTATTTATAGTCCGAGAAGAATTGCTAGTGAAGTAAATCTATTTTATTTCCTAAATAATTATGGCCTAAGGTAACTTGATGATGAAGACGACAAGGCAAGCAAATGCCGGCCTTGGGGGCGCCGCCCCTTTGCGTCTTGGGCGGCCTCTTGGCCCATGGGCCGGACGTCTCCTCCCCTATTCGCCTTCCCAATCTCGCCTTCACGGAGACTCAGCTCCTCTCTCGCCCGTTTGTATCCCCTACTACAAGCACCCTCCGTGTGAGATAATACAAAGCTAGGTAGATGTTGACACCTATTATGATCTACTTTTTATATGTCAACAAGATATGAAATAAGAGCATAAAATGAACAAACACCTAGTTTAGAGGTTTATACTTGATAAGTTCCACGAGTTTTGATGATTTATATATTTTCGTGGACTTAACGGTAAATGCGCATAAAAACGGTGAAAAACCTAAGTGTTTACATCCCATACGATGACAAGACTTGACCGTGAAGTAACTCAACCCAAAATGTGAACTAAAACACTCTACAAGACACCGAAGACACACGGAAGAAAGGTGACACGAAGGTGCCACCAGACCCCCAGTGGCCGCCAGAGCCAAACAAAGCCGGCCGCCCGGGTGGGTCCCACGAATCGATCTCAGATTTTTATGTCGGTTTGTCACCGACCTTGAGGTTGTATCTACACCGTTATTGAAGGTCGGTTTGATCCAATGGTCATCGCTTCATCGCCAAGGCCTATATAAGAAAGACCTCTACCCCTGTGGTTAACCCCGAATTCATTATTATTCATTATTAGTCATCATCGGCCAAGTCGGGCCAGTAGAAGAAGAGAGTATATCCACCGAGAGATTAGGGTTAGCTACTTGTCTAGTTCTAGTTCATCTAAGTTGATTAGCAAGTCGGACTCAAGTAGAGTTGGGTGTGCCTACCCGAGTTCTAGATCTTCAAGTTTTACGGTACGGATATTATCTTGTATCTATGACTTTGCTCTATTATAATATTATGTGTTGCTTTGCTATGTTCTTATTTTATTCTAATAGTATAATTGATATAGATATGGTTTATGATAGATACATGTATCTATTCGTAGAGCGCCTAAATCAATTCTCGAGTGGGTTAGGTGGTAGAAATAATTATGTAAGTGTGGTGCTTATATATGATTTACCCGCGAATGCACCTTATATTCCGGGATGTGTGGTAGATCGTAAGTGACAATCCTGTTGAGTCCCTTTAGAGTCCACCCTCCGCCTATAAGCCAAGTGGACAATGATTACGGGAATATCTTGTTTCGCTCTTGATTTTCCTTGATAGTCATCCGGATACATGATCTAGAGTTTACTATGCTATATATGATAATGTATGCCTTAGAGTAGATATAATGACTTAGTAGAATCAATGCTACATAAGAATTTTGTCTCTTAAAGTAGTCCAACGTTAAGTCTAACTTTTAGTAGTTTATTCCTATCTCTCGTGTGTGATGCCTTTGCCTTTATTTATCATTATCATATTCTATCATTATTGGCTTACCCCCTAAAGTTAGCACTAGTGATAGTCTCTCTCACAAGTATGCCACCTATCAACCGTATGTCAGCACACCTCCAATAATTCCTCCCCGTGGTAGAATATAAATGACAAAACCTCGGATTACTCCCTGAAATGCTACAAGTGGTATTTATATCCGTGCGCTTGCGGATAGACCTTTTATATTTATTTATTAGAAAGCAACACAACACATCACGAGTATCACATATACATTTCCTAGCATTGCTCAGCTGGATGACAACCTAGCACTAGGTAGTGCTAAGAGATGAACCACATTGAGTATCTCTCGGCGGCATATAGCCTAAGGTGAGATTAATTCCACCTTTTGTTATACTGACGTTAGAAATATCAACAGTAGACACTACTGGACGTAGGGCATCCGTGCCTGAACCAGGATAAATCCTCATGTCACCTCCTTCTTGTGTCCTTCTAGCACAACCATCTAGTTGGAGGAACACACAACATTTTTACTAATCGGTCTCTTTGGACCCCCACGGTTCTCGAACACCGACACTATCCATTTATCCTCCCATAATCTAATCCTCTTCCCATTCCCATCTTCCCATCTGACCCCATCCAAGCAGCTTTAGCTGCCCAAAGGACTCGTTTCCAAAAAAGGAGAAACATTGCATCGAGGCAAAAAAACATTTGGCTCCTCAATTCTATACTCTCCGTATTGGTAAAAGAAGTCATCTTGCACAAGGTTTGGGTCAAACATTGGGAATATAAATCATCAACAACTTAAGTTGTTGAGTTTGTAAATGTAAAAATTATATGAGTAGATTGGTCTTAAAAAATATTTTCATAAAAGTATACATATATCACATTTTCATAATTATTTTATAATAACAAGAGGTCAAAGTTGTGTTTTTGAGACGTGTCATTTGTCATAAACGACTTTTTTTACCAATACGAGTGGGAGTATTTAGATTCCACTATCTTAACCCACATTGCCTCCTTGTTAAGGTGGTATCTAAAGATCTAAGAGGACAAAAGGGCAAGGTTTAGACTTCTCGTGTCGTGGGGACTCCTAGACCACCCATCTCTTTCTTCTAGGCACGAACTATCAATTGCTAGATGATATCTATCTTTCTCTCATGATTCATCCCACAAGAAATGTCCCATATGTGTATTAATCATATTAATGGCCCACCTAGGGACCTTGATGATGGACAATAGATAAATAGCAATACTCGCTAAATATGCTTTTAAAAGCACCCATCTACCAAAGATAGGATAACAACCTGCCTCTCCAACAATTCGAAGGCCTGGCTTTTCCATGCATTTCGCATGTTTTCTTGTGTGAGGCTGCTGTGACCAAACTAGGTACAAGTCCAACACTACCGCACACAGGGGCCTCTACCTAGCGCCAAAGAGGCTACCTAGAGCCCGACGTCCAAAGACTCGGTGGAGTCCACCTCTACCGAGAGTCGCTCTCGGAGGAAACAACCTATCGGTAGTGCTCCCTCTACCGAGAGCCCATCCCTCGGTACCCAAGAGCTCACGGTAGAGGTTGAGTTCACCGAGTGCCATCCCTTTGCAAAGATCCGGCCTTGGTAGTGTTGACGTCTCCGCGTCTAGCAACGACCTAACGCCCTATGCCGTCAACTCTACCGAGAGGGGGGGTTAGGCGCTCGGTAGCTTATGGTCACTCTACCGAGCGCCAGTCCCCCCCCTCGGTGAACTACTAAGTATGCCGAGAGCCCTTCTTGTGACTCTTGGTGAATTGTCCATATATTTTTTAATGTTTTTTATTCCAACAGAATTTTAAACAAGTCACATATATATCACATCCATACAAACTTGCATAATTTAAAAAGAACTCACATATATATCACATCCATACAAATACAAGCTTGCATAATTTAAAACAAGTCATATATACATCACATCCATACAAACTTGCATAATTTGAAAAGTGCATAATTTAAAACAAGTCACGCCCAGCTACAAGTTCTACTACAACTACAACTTCACTACAAGTTATCATATTCTCATAAGATCTCTGTTTTTTTATTGTTGCAATGTTGTAGATGGCTTGGTATGTTGTCTACCGAGACAGGTACCTAGGGTGTACGAAACCTGGGCACAATGCAATAAACAGTGAGTGGGTATCCAAATAATTTCCACAAGAAATTTGCTACAAGACAAGCTGCGCAGAGTCCTCCTATTTTCGCTTGATTGAAGGTCATGAGCACCCACTGCTGCAGGATGCTCCTAATCCGGCCGCTCTTGCCGGTGCACCTTGGCTCATAGTTGTTGTTGTTGGCCTGCTCTTCCTCCCCGGTGGTGATCATCCCGCCGATTGAAGATTTTGAATGTGCTATGGGTCAACTCAAACTTGAACTCAATGTTGTTGTAGGAGTAGACTAGTAGGAACTTGACCTCCTAGATTATGTTGTATTAGCCGAGCCAACATTTCACTATGACTTGATGAGTTGTAGTAGTAGACTAGTAGGAACTTGTGATGGATATTGGATGACATAATCTATGCCTAGATCATGCATGTCATATATATGTGATAAATGAGTTGTATCGGTGCATGGATGTGATAAGTGACTTACATGTTCTGTTTGTCAACGTGGAATGCAAAAAAAAAAAGAAGCAAAAAAAATATGGTCACTTTACCGAGCGCAACCCTCGTAAAGTTGGGAAAATTGGGTTCTGGAAACCCCATTTTCTCGAGGTTTCACCGATAGCCCTATTGGCTCTCGGTGAAGTGACAATAACTGTACCGAGAGCTCCCATGACTCGGTTCTCGATAAAGACTGTCTCACTGTTGTTTTAATTAAACTCTTAAAATTAATCTCGCCAAGAGCCCTACTAACAAGCCTCTCGGTAGAGTTGGTTTTAAAGTATTTTTAAAAATACATTTCACCGAGCATTTCTAGGGGGGGGCTCTCTCGGTGAAGTGGACGCCGACAGAGGCAACCACCGTCGACGGTGAAGTGGACGCCGACAGAGGCAACCACCGCCGCCGACGCCTGCTTTGCTTTGGCGAGAGGGGGTGTGCTCTCGGGGAGACTTGATGTCGATGAAGGCGCACGCCATCGACGTCTACTGAGCTTTGGCGAGAGGAGGTATGGCCCCTCGGTAGAAGTTCTACCAAGCGCCCACAGAATGCGTTCTCGGTAAAACCGATGTCCCGTGCAACTTTTCACCGAGGGGTTTATACCGAGTGCAGCTCTCGGTATAGCCTCTACCAAGCGCTAATTGCGCTTCACTGAGCGTTTCTGGCGCTCGGTACAGGACCAGCCTCCGGTAGTGCAAGCGATAGAAGAAATTAAAAAGCTAGTACTTAGTACTAGAAGACACTAACACACTAACAGAAGAACAGAAATTGTTGGAAGCACTTAAAGAAGAGTTATCACCAGAGGACAGTAACGTACTAACAGAAAGAAGAAGAAGAAGAATCATCATCATCATCATCTTAGACCCAATGATGGCGTGGACATGCATGATGATGATCACCGAGAGTTATAGTTTGCTGGCCAACCGTCCTCTCCTACAAACTGACGCGGTAGTGGACACCGCGTCTCGTCCGTAGCAGCAGATGGCGTGTGGAGGTCTACATGGGCTGGACTGGAGTGGACTGCGGCTGGCCGCTGGGGCAGTGCTGACTGCGCGTCGAGCCAGAGAAAGAGAGAGAGAGAGAGAGAGAGAGACGTCGTCTCTATAGCACAGGGTATGAATCATCAGCGCATACAGGGCCGGGGGAGTAACACCGCCGCATTTTTGGTTGGCACGCCATAAGAAGAAGACGAAGATGGTTAGAGCTACACCGGACTGTAGCTAATTACCATGGTTTGGTGCGGGTTGAGTCATCACGTGTTGCTGTGTGCTATGGCCTGCAGCCGGATCCGTAGCCCTCTAGTGTTTGTTCTTGCATCTAAGCCCTCGTCAAATGAGACTATTTCAATTTAGGCACTTCAGTGGTTAATCCGTCAATCTAACCATCAAAATAAAATGTCAACATTTTTTTTAACAAATATCCATATATATAAAGTGTCAACCCAGCTAGATTAGGGCGGGAACCGACACCCGATTGGTGATCGACGGCGAGAGAGGAAGGGGAGGGGGGGGTGGCGTGCGGCGGCAGCGGCGCGACGGTGCGGTGGAGGAGGCGGCGCTCGGGCGGAGCGGTGGAGGCGACGGGGCCGGCAGGGCAGGGGTGGGGCGCGCCTTGGGAGGAGAGGAACAGGAGATTGGGATAAAATTTCTTTATTTGCTTGTTGCCCCGAAAGATTACTGCACCCCTTTACTTTTATAGCCCGGTTAGTGGGACTTGTATCTCAAGCAATCTCTAAAGGTTTCCTTATAGATTGGAACACTTTTTACAAGCATATCCTATTTATTTATTTCCTAATAAGGGTCTCCCTTATAGATGAGATATCCCTTGCACACCAAAACGCCTAAAGATAATCCTAGATATTTTCCTCCTTTATTCCCGCATTAATTGCCGAAGAATCCGCGGAAGGGAGAAGACGACGGCGTGGGCGCGCAAGGCGAGCCCAGGGGGCGGCGCCCGTGCTCCGCGGGCCTGGCGGGCCTGTCCTTCTGGGCCCTATTTCCTGGGTCATGACATCTCCCCCCCTCTCCGACCGGCGCGTCCTCGCGCTGGATGAAAGTCCATTCGGTCACACCTGGGTGGAGGTCAGCTGCCCCTGGCATGATGAGCTCAACCTGCAGTACCAGTCTGCCTTCCACCGGGTTCCTGAGGATCATGTTCTCCCTGGTTCGCTTTGGAGCAAACTCCAGGAGGTAGTGAAGGTTGCCGATGTAGCCATGGTAGATGTACTGGTGGACAGCACGTCCCTGCCGTGATGCTGTCTGTCGACGGGCTGCAAGCAGGAGCTCCCTTGGAACGCCCACCTCAAGGTGCTGATGCACCATGTCGCGGGGTGGGCTCTCCAGGAACAAGAAACGCTCGTTGGGAGGAGCGTTGACGAAGAGCGGAAGGAGGCGCCAGATGGTGATGTCGCGGCGAGTAGGGGGAGTGGCAGCCAAGTTCAACATCGTACCGTACATGAAGGAGCCGACGTCGAACAGAGAGGGCGAGAGCTGGTGGGCGCCCCTCTCTGCATCGTAGCTGATGTGGACGTTGTCGACGGTGAGGAAGAGGCGATCCATGCCGTCGAGGAAGACGACCCTGGCCGGGCCGACGTGGTGGCGCCTCGGCCACATGCCGCCCAACAAGATGGCGGTCGGTGCAGCTGTAGTTGGCTCCGTTGTGTAGGCTCCCAAGGCGAGGAGGTTCGTCCTGCGAACTCCGCCTTGAAGCAAGGCCTCCAGCAGGTCCGGAAGCAGTGGAGACGAAGCCTGAAGGTAGAAGCGGCCATCGAAGAGGAGGAGGCCGTCCTCGAGCGTCCATGCTGGTGCAGCGTCGCCCGTGGTGACGTCGAGGGCGATCCGGCGTAGGTGCTGGTCCTCCAGTGTCACCTGCCTGAGCTGGACGAAGACGCCCGTGGACATGTCGTAGAGGTCCAAGGCAGTCGCATGCCTCGAACGTTTCCCAAGCCGAGAGGGAAGTGTCCTGACGCCGGCGAAGATGCCCGACCTGAGCAGGCCAGGGCCGTGCGCGCCTCCCCGCTGAGGAGGTGGAGCCGATGTGAACGTGCTCGGGCGGCCGTCGTGGTAGTACTGCAGCTCGTGTGTCGCGAAGTCCCACGTCACTCGTCCTAAGCTTGCCAGCCAAGGCATGCCAAGGATGACGCCGACGTCGTTGCCCAATGGCATGACGTAAGCGCCGATGTCGAAGGTACCGGGCGCCGAGGCGTAGTGGCACGCCGAAGGTGGCAGCCCTAAGATGTCAACATGGTGCCGGTGCGTGGGCAGATCAAGACACGCACTAGCCGAGTCCCGAGGCCCCTCGCCGTGGTCACCATGCGAGGGTCGATGTAGTTGTGCGTTGCTCCCGAGTCGACGATGATGTTGACGCCGTGCTCGAGATCATACCGACGAGGTATAGAGAATGAGCACACCACGCACGGGGAGTTGGGGTCCCCGAAGAGGACTTTCGTGTCGGCCGGGCTCTTCTTTGACGTCCGCCGAGTGAGACGTTCGCCGAGTCATCGATGTAGTCGTTGAGGATCGTGGATGTCGAAGAGGTGCTTACACTTGTGACCCCGTAAACGGCTCGTCACGCTTAAAGCACGCCCCCGCCTTTGCATCGCTTCGTCGCCTCCTCGTGTCGGCCCGCTTGAACGGCCGAAGTCGCCGCCGGTGCCGGGCCGAAGAGGAGGGCGCCGCCTGGGGCGGCGGCCAGGCCACGACACACGGGCGCCTGGTCCGTGCCTCAGGCCGGGCTTGCCGGTGTTGTAGAGGATGGCAAGGCGTCGCCGTATGCCCTGGCGAGGGACATGTGAAAGGTCCTAATGGCTAGAGGGGGGTGAATAGCCTATTAAAAATTCTACAAACAACACTAAGCAAGGCGGTTAGTAAATAAGATCTACGTAGCAATTAAGCAAATGCTTCAAGCTAGTTATGCAAGCCTCCTAGCAATTCTAATATCACTAATCACAAGCAAAAGCTAGGTTGCTAAGTTACTCCTAGGTGGACAAGATATACTAACTAAAATTACCACTAGGAGCTAAACAAGACTAGCAAGAGATACTAAGCTACACAAGCTACACAAGTATACTAGCCAATGTAATGCAAAGGAGCTAGAATACAATACCACCGCGGAGTGTAGAGGATGATGCCAATCACCGTATACAATGAGAAATCTCCAACGAACTCAAAACAATAGACACGATGATTTTTCACCGAGGTTCACGTGCTTGCCGGCACGCTAAGTCCCCGTTATGGCGACACACTCACTTGACGTATGCTAAGCTTAATGGCGGTGCCAAATCCCCTATGGGAGCTCAAGCAAACGATCACAAGAGAGGGTCCAACAAGCCACGAGCAATCCACTAGTGCTCCTTTCGCGAATCTCCCGGGGGGTAAGGAACAACCCCTCACAATCACCACCGGTGTGGCCTCGAACAAGCTCCAATCGAGCTCAACACCGCCTCTTGCTCCAAGCAGCTAGGGAACCGGGCAAATTCCCAAGAAAACAAGAATCCCGCTGCTTCTCCAAGGATGAAGTACCTCTAGAATGCAATCACCAATGCAATGCACTTCTATCACTCTCGATCTCACTCAAGATTCGAAGTTAGAGTGAAGAGATGAGTGGAGGGGAGTCTCACTTGCTCACAAGTGTGTAGGAGTGTTCAAATGTGCAAGAGAGAGACCAAGTACCCAGCCATCCAAGTATATATAGCCTCCTCCAAAGAATAGAGCCGTTGCCTTCAAATTGGGCTCTCAAGGCGTTGGATCGGACGCTGGCGGACGGACTCACCAAATGAAGTCGGTCGGTCCGATCCCCTTCCGGCCACAAGCGACGTGGTCTCCGGGCCCACGGTAGACAGCTCCCCAAAGATGCGTCCGGTCGGCGCTTCCGGTCGACACCGGATGCTTCCAGTCCAGGGTCCGGTCCCCGAGTCCGTCGATTTCCCCGAGTCGACGCCGAAAACATGCTTATCGGAAGTCCGCCGACCCGACCACGGTGCCACCGGTCGTCGTCCCGTCACTTTTCCTGTCGGTCACCACGAAACAAGAAGACTTCTTTTACCGTTTATCGCCCTTTGCTTCAACCTTTGCTTCGCCTCTTGCCATATGTTGCCAACACGTCGTAGATGATCACGTTATCATGCATGTTAGCTTATCGAACGGTTAGGCAAGATCGGGGTTAGTGCTCTCATGTCCTAAATGCAATATGCAAGTCAATTGGACCTAGAAGCACTTCACCAAAGGATTGTCGCGGCATTCCCTCTTGATAGTCGGCTATCTATCCTATAATGTGATCACACGCTCTATCGTGTCTTGATCACGAAAAGGAAAACCCTATCAAGATACCTTTGTCTTGATCTCCCGGGTTCCTCTCAAGCCGATCATCGAGCTTGACGATCCATCAAGTCCACCGACATTGTCCATGTTCATGATCATCATGCTCCTTGTCATCCATCTAATCCTATCTCAAGTCATCCACTTAGAGCAAGGATTAGTCCACAAGTGTGTCATCAATTTCCAAAACCCAACATGAGATTTCAACATGGCAGCCTCCATGTCCTTTGGATTCTGCATCTCGACGTCCGTCTTGAGCGGTTCGCCCAAGCCTGCTGTGTAGATGTTCACCTGCTGCTGGTCGTCGAGGTGGCCTGCACGTGCCACGTGCGCTAGGAACTACTCCGTGTACTCATCGACGGTGCCTGTCTTCCTCAGTGATGCCAGCTCACCCAACGGATTCCGCCGTTCACCGGGCCGGCGCCGTTGACATATTGGGGCGAAACTTGCCCAATTTGCCACCGGGTTTCTCCTGGGACAGCCTCATGTACCACCGCTGGCACCCCCCGTGAGATGATAGGAAGCATACCGGACTTGTTCTGTTGCCGGGCGCATCTTTGTCCCCCTCGAAGAATTGCTCACGCCGGTTGATCCACGGAAGGGGATCCTCCTTGCCATCATAGGTGGGGAAGGACAGCTTGTGCAAGCAAGGAGCGAGACCTGGGAAGGTGTCCGGCGGAGGGGGTGGGGGCGGCACATGCGCCCCTGTTGGTGGCGTCCCTGGCTGGCGTGGGCTTCGCCCCCAGGTTGCCCTTCATCAAGTTTTCCGTGATTGGCCGCGGTGACTTGATCATCCCGTTCGCTTGCCATCAGTCCGCTTTTGATGAAGTCACGGCTCTTTGTCTCCAACAGCGTCTTCATCTCCTAATCAGCTTCGTGGAGTTGTTGACGGCGCTTCTTTGCTGGATCGTTGCCCGAGAGAATAGCAATATGATTCTCGGCGTATCCATCCATTTGCCGAATTTGGGCGAACTGTTTCCCCCATTCTTCAGCCAGCCTTCTTCGACTCGCTATCCATGGTGGTGGGTGGATCGGGTGGTCTCCGGATACCACCTTGCCGTAACCCCACTAGATTAGGGTCGAATCGACACCCGATTGGTGATCGACGGCGAGAGAGAAGGGGGGGAGGGCGGTGGCGTCACGGTGGTGGCTGCCGCGCCCGCGGCGGGCGCTGTGGCGCTGGGAGGAGGCGGCGCTCGGGCGGCGCGGTGGAGGCGACGGCAAGTAGGCAGGGTGGGGGCGCGTGGGGGGGAGGAGAGGAACAGGGGAGATTGGGATAAAATTTCTTTATTTGCTTGTTGCCCTGAAAGATTACATGACCCACTTACTTTTATAGCCCGGCTAGTGGGACTTGTATCTCAAGCAATCTCTCTAAAGGTTTCCTTATAGATTGGAACACCTTTTACAAGCATATCCTATTTATTTATTTCCTAATAAGGGTCTCCCTTATAGATGAGATATCCCCTTGCACACCAAAAAAAACGCCTAAAAGATAATCCTAAATATTTTCCTCCTTTATTCCCGCATTAATTACCGAAGAATCCGCGGAAGGGAGGAGACGGCGCGGGGGCGCCTTGCGAGCCCGTGGGGCGGCGCCGTGCTCGCGGGCCTGGTGGACCCTGTCCTTCTGGGCCCTATTTTCTGGTCATGACATAAAGAGTTTACTCTTCTTGCTAGTCCACTTTTTTTTTTAAATATATGGATATTTGTTAAAAGGACCACCTTTGGCGGTACCAATATAAATAAAAAACTCTTGTCACATCCAATTAGTGAATATACCAATATAAATGTGTTACTACGATAGTCTGAGCAAACTTGTCTACCACGGCCCTTGGTGGAAGTTGGATATCCATGGATATTCTCTAGCTAAAAAAAATAAACTAGCAAGAGGTGGTCCCCTACAAAAATTTGAATTTCTAGTTCATTTGTCAAAATCTATGGATATCCAAATTAGATAAGCCTTCCACCTTTGACCACGACCTTCCGTACATTGCATGATTTCCCAATCAAAATATAACGCTTTGTACAAAACACGTGTTGACACGATATAGGCCGACCTCTTTGGCGGGAGCTTTTGAACAGCGTTAGTTATGGTTCTGCTACAACTCTATGTGGGTCTCTACTGAATGCCACAGATGGAGCGACACACCGAGTAAAGCTCCTATATAAGTGTACGACTCACCGACCGACACTCCTATAAGTATACGACTCACTGACTGACACTCCTATAAGTGTACGACTCACCGAGTGATCCTCCTATAAGTGTATGACTCACCGAGTGATCCTCCTATAAGTGTATGACTCACCGAGTGAAGCTCCTATAAGTGAGTGAAGCTCCTATAAGTGTGTGTCATTTATAAATTGCAGAGGTGAAGCCTCTGTTCCATGGATTCTCCTGCTAAAAAAAAAAAGGACCTTGTTCTTGTATGTAGTGTATAGAGCAGGATTTAACGACGTCGCTGTAAATGACATATTTTTTTCCTTTATCATGCTCCTGCCGATTCCCTCCATTTCTCCGGTTAGAAAACTTATAATAATAATAATTACGAACAGGGTGAAATTAACCTAGGGGCCTATTTCTAAATTAAAATTAGAATTCTGAAAAGAAAACACAGGAAAACCCGCGTCTCTGAGCCTATTTAAACAACACTTTGGGCAGTGACCTTTCACACAACACAACACCGTTTCTCTAGTTGAACGGTTGTCATTTTATCTCCAAAAGCTTATAACAATAATTACCATATAGGTGAAATTAACCTAGGGACCTATTTCTAAAATTAGATTTCTAAACAGAAAACACAAGAAAAACGGCTTGTTCAGAGCCTATTTAAATCGTGCTTTGGGCAGTGATCTTTCCCACAACACAACACGGTCAGAGTTCTCAAGAAAAAGCCTTCTCCTTCTTATCGAAGACGAAGCTTGAAAGCCAAAAGGCTTTCCTTCCAATCTTCCATCCGCTTCCAAGGCCATCGACAAACCTCAAGGAGGAGCGCAGTAATCTAGAGGTGTACGCATGGACTCCACTCCACTCATCCAGCCTCCATGTGCGTTTAGCTTTCTTTGTATAGTAGATCAGTCAGTCATCAATCGTAGCAGTAGAGAAAGATAGGTGGGGGTAGTCAGGACAGGAGATGAGAGTCTCTCTTCCATACCGGTCGTTCAGTTGTTTTACGAAGTGCCAACAACCGATTGGCAGCACGTGAAACAACTGATAAACTGTATAAGAAGAATCATGTGTTTTAACAACTTGTATATTATCACACAAATTTTGGACCATCGAATTTAATCTGACGTTCAAGATTTTTCAAAGGTTTGACAATATCGTTCGGTGTTGTTCCACGATTATTTTTCTGACTGGCCGGCCCTATGAAGCCCATGGCACACGCACGAACACACTAACACACAACACACGCGCATACACACACTAGCACGCACACAAGAATTTCAGCGCGGACACACACCACACACAGAGACAAGACACACGCAACCCTGTTTGGTTGTTTGTTTTGAAAAGTCCTGGGACTTGAAAAAAAAAAATTGTCCTAATACTTTTTGGAAAAAGTCCCTCCATTGCGGTACTTTTAAGGGATTTTTTTAGGGGAAAAGGTCTTAAAAATAGTTCCCCCTGGTTTGCTAGGGAACTTTAGCGACTTTTTAGTCCATATAGAAAAAGTCTCTACAAACAAACATGGCTTGTATAAACAAAAAAAAAAAAATACATCACAAAAAAAAAAATAAAACAACAAAACAAAGCATGAATCAAATTATATTAACAACCCAAAAGATACATGAAAAAAAGTAATAAAAATAAAAAATGAATCAAATTATATAATTTATCCCAAAACAACAAAAAAAGTATGAAAAATATAACAACATTTAATAAAATATATATATATATATAAATATCTATCAAATTATATTAAAATGATAAAGAGAGAGGGAAAAGACAAAAAAACAAATTAGAAAGAAACAAATTGTATAAACAATCTAGAAAATCCAAACAAATATAAAAATAAAATAAAATAAACACAAAAGAGAAATACGCACAATCCAAAACCCACACTAAGACTGACTTCAACAGAGAAGGCATACCATGACCCAAACCCAAAAAGGGAGCCTCACGGAATGCAAATAAGGGTCCCTTCTTTGGTCTTTGCGTCTCCCCGTAGGCGGGCCCACCACCACAAAGGAAGGGATGACGACGGCCATCGAGCAACGAGGGTTGTCATTTGCTACTACTGCTCGGCGGTGGGGCTTCACTCAGCCGGGCGGGCTAGAGCAACATAGGGCGAGACAGGGAGGGAGGCAAAGCCGAGGGCAAAGCTCGCTTTGGAGGGCCACACGCCAATTCGCCTTGAGGGAGAGAGACTGCCATGCACGGTCGGCGTTGGGCGGAGCACGACTGCCATGCCGCCACCGAATCTCGCCGCGAGTAGGGTCAGCGCCGAAGGGAGCACGCCCACCGTCGCGGCGCCATCGATTTGCACCGAGCCGGGTGCTATGCCGCCCGTCGATTCAATCCAATTAGGGACGCCAGTGGCGCTTTGGTGGGGAAGGAGCCGCGCGAACGACGGTGTGTGCAAGGAGGTGCGAGATTTGGGGCTTCCTACTTGGAGCTCTGATGGAGAAGGCAAGGTATAGGTGTGTAACCCATTCACTGTGTGTTACCTAAACTAAAATGGGCCTCATATTTAGGTTTTACATGGTTGGAGTCAGTCTAACACACAACACACGCAAACAAACACAAGCACATAAACACACGTCATACGTGCCCACCTAACACACAAACAAACTTAAAAGCGCTAGAACAGATCGGATAGCGCAAGGACATATGTGTGCTTGATCTAAGGGACATGAAATCGGGTGTGGACAGGCCAATAAACAACTAACGGACGTTGTTTAGCTTTTCCCTTTTAAAACCACAAATTGCTTGTATTTTTTTTGTTTGGTTTTGTTTTAGTTCCTTACCGTGTGTTTGGTTGGAGAGTGGGGTTCAACCTGGTTGGAGCCGACCGGTTTTTGGCTGTTTGGTTGTGGGTTGAAGAGGGTTGGAGCCAACCCAAAGGGAATATTCCCCTAATATGCGGGTTAAAACCCGGCCCGCCAAAATCCGGCGGACGGAGCAGCCCGCCGGGGTTGGGGTCACGGGGGGAGTGGACTCACCCACTCAACTTTCACCGCTCCCTCTCTCACCCGCTTCGTCGGTCTCCCTCACGCGGCCGCCCGCCAAACTCACACGATGCCCGCGGCCGGCCCTGCCCCCCGCGCCCGGCCCCCTGCGTCGCGCCGCCAAGCCAAGAGCTTTGCGCGACCGACCCCGGCGCCCCAAGATCCGCCAGGTCCGCCGCCCTCGCGGCGCCCCAGATCCGCCTGGCGCCTCCCTGCTTTCGCCACGCACCTTCCGCCCGGCCTGGGCCAGCTGGCCTGGGGAGGGGTTTTGCCGCCCACCGACCGCTTCCCGGCCGCCGCTGCCGGAGGCCGGCGCCGTGCGTGGCCTCTGCGCAGGTGCGGCGTCGTGGCCGCCCCGTCGTCTTGGCTGCGTGGCGGGGAGCGGCACCGCGGGTGCGCATGATCCCAAAGGATGCTCCTCCGCCACCCCATCGCCGCCCTCGGGTTCCCCAACGACCGAACCACGAGCTCGAGCGCCGCCTCCTCTCCAAATCGCGACGAGGGGACCTACACTTAAAATTCGAGAAAGAGAAGGACCTTTCGCACAACCGTAGACTCGGTTGAATAGTGTCAAGTTATGGACCTTTCTTCATAACAATCGAAGGGGTGGCGAAGTTAGAGGTGGGGTAAGTTCACCATTCAAGTCGCGAAGGTAATCAGATTCATGAGTTCCAATCTAGAAACTTCATCCAAACAGTGACGGGTTGGCTCCAACCCTTCCAAATCAATCGCAACCAAACATGTTGAGGGTTGGAGCCAACCCAACCCACGATTCCGCAACCAAACGTAGGCGGTTAGTGTTCGTCTTCTTGCCTCCTCCTCCTGCTCCAAACTGGAGGTGGGTGAGATCGAGGTGGTGTGTTCAATACACCTAAACAGGCTGCTATGTTCTTCTCTATAACAGAAACCCTAGACAGTTCCTTTTTTCATTCCAAAAATAACATTTTTTTTGTCCCGTGTTTTCTTCTGTTCTAAAAGAAATGCGCTGGAACTGCAGGGGTGTACCAGAGCAGCTTTATTGTTGTATTTGTAGCAAATTATGTAGCAAGTCATGATCAATAAAGCTTTACCGCTTGGTTTTGTCAAAAAAAATGAACCTGTGCAGCGCACATCACAATAGCGTGGACTCATCGCTTGCCAAAAAAAAGTGAGCTTGTGCAGTTGTGTCGCGCATCACGTTGTCACACGAACCCACTAGACCCATCTCGTGCAACTAAAACCCACGGCCCATTGGCTTCAAAAAAAGAACCCATGGCCCATTATTGTCTTCAAAAAAAAAGAACCCACGGCCCATTGGCTTCAAAAAAAAAAAAAAGAACCCACGGCCCATTGGCTTCAAAAAGTTGCATAGTTTTCCAACCCCTTGATTTTGAATTTATAACCATAAATGTTATTTAGCGGTATATGATGAGTTATCGATTTAATTATTAGGGGTATAATATAATGATGTTTTTTTTTTTTTTGAACTGAAGGGGCAACACCCAACACATGGGCATATGTACAAGTACACAATGATATGACTATCAGTTTGTTCTATCTCTTGGTCGATGAGTAGGTGTGTCTGTGTATGTCACGTTAACGTCTTGTGTGTGGAAAATGATTGCGTGGGCGTAGTCTCATATGCAAAATATGTGTTTTTTTATATAAACTGAACCAATCTCTCGTTCTTTTTTATACAAGATCAATCATTTAGTGTAGTAATTAATATTTATTATGGGAATTTGAGGTAACAAGTAAATTCAACATATACAATATATACTCATATATATATACTCTATAGATAGCTGGCCTGTGGGTGCTATCTTCTTCCGAAACGAAATGTCACATGCCCATGTATAGACAAGTTTAAAGATCGTACCGATGCGTTTTTTAGCCTTGTTCTCTGAGAAATGCTTGCAAGGTACTACCACTACCGTCTTGATTGTAAAAAACTAATGTCTTATATAAAACGTACATCATCATTTAGCAACAAACTGAGATTGTCACCTTCATCACGCACATTACGTGTATCACGAAGTTTCTTCACGTGTCAAAGTTGCATCTTCCATTGAGATCTCAGTATATGGCTAGTAGGGACCTCCTAAAAACCGTGACATGTCTAGGCAGGGTCTTGTGCACACATGCAGGTAGGTACGATCTTCACTGCAGGAGAGTTCGTCGCACGCCATTGCCCGGCCCCTCTACAAAATGCATGGAAGCTGCTGTGCTGCAGAGCAAAGCCCTGAACCTAAAAAGGTGCGGACAATATGTCAATATACAGGGAATATATATTATTATATACATGATAATGTACGTGTGGCTGTTTGGCGGTGTTTCTTCTTAAAACAATTTCTAGAATCACTCTCTTCTTAGCCGAACAATAAAAATTCGCTGCAAGTCTCATCAAGAATCATTTCTCCATGATTTTTATATTAGGAGTTGAGAATCAGGCGGACCTGTTCCCTACCTGCCGTCAGTGAGACACTAGTGAATCTTTGTTTCAGCAAAATGAGACACTGAATCAGGGAGCCTGCTAGAAATACGTATGTGTGCTCCCAACGCAATTGCCAAACAATGGGACAAATGACCACTTTGCTAACTGGCTGCAGTGGAGTACATGAGACCAGTACGTAGGTCCAGCACAAGGAGTTTAGAACTTTGGACAACTTTGGACGTGTGTATAGTAGTAGGTGGCATGGTGTCCTCCGATCCGAATTCAGCTGCAGCTGGTGGTCTTATCGGTAGGGTTCGAGAAGTGCCGTCCACTCTGCGCTTTACCGTACCCTGAACCAGCCGTGACCCTGACCCTGAGTCGTTAAAGGGAGACCTAACCTAGTGCTTTCTGTAATAAGTACCGGCGGTCCTCGAATCATGATGATACTCCCTCCGTTCGCATAATTTGCGGTCTTTTGACCGTATAAAAAGCGTGTTTTTATTTATTCAAATTTTTATGTAAATTATAAAACAAACAAAACGTCATTACAAAAATCTTTAGTGATGTAATAAGTCATAACAAAAGTGGTAATATTTATTAAAAAAGTTGAATAAGACGAGAGGTCAAACACAGCTTTATATGAGTCAAAGAATTGCAAGTATTGTGGAACGGAGGGAGTACTTCAGAGTCCTCAACCCTGTTCATTTCAGATAGATGGTTTTTTTTTTTTTTTTTTTAGCTATTTTAGATAGATGGTTGAGACTTCCCTTTAATCGTCCTATTTTTTTCACATAAATAGATTTTACTACAGATTTAGATATCACATAGGAGTACATTATTTGGATGCACAGTAAAAACTATATATCAAAAAAAGTTAGTTACCGTGACTTTTACCATTCATCCGCTTACAGATGCTCAGTTGTTGCACATGCAAAATGTCATCCCTAGCTTTGGTCCTGCAAAATAAACATGCCATTTCTTTGGTGGGCATACCGCATAAGTTTTTTTTTCTCAAAAAACGCAAAAGATTTGTGTTTCATTGCATTTAAGGAGAGGAGTTTTTACAACATATTGTTCGGGAGGTTACAGCATTTTCTTTTTTGAATTTTTGCTCCCCGAACTGATCGGCATACCGCATAAGTAATAGATAGTATATAAATTCACTGACATTTTCGAAAAGTCTCTAAAAATTTGCTACAGAACAAGTGAGGAGGAGGTTGAATCAGGGAGCCTGTGATAGTACGTACTCCCCCATGAAAAGGCATGCCATTGACCAAAGCTGTGATGAGCAGGTAGACAGCGCAACTTCAACCAAAATGCATGACTGTTAGAGCCTTTTCCCTACAGCAACCTACTAAAATCAACTTAATATGCCATCAGGCAGGCGGGCCTCAAGAGTTGATGGATGCAACTTCTAGGCTGATATGATGATGAGTAAAATGTGGCCCACACCAAGATGCTCCAAATCCACACTACCCCACACGTTGGCCCCTAACCAACCAGCAGCCCATCTATTTCACTACACCTCTTCTTGACTGGCATATATCAGGTCTTGTTTTGATCTCAAAGAATTTCAAGAATCTGGTACGGTAAAAAGATCGTAGAATCCCAAAAATCACATCTAAGCAAGCTAGATTTTAAGGGTATATATATTTATTTAGTGTAGCGACTCTGACTCCGCTAGCAGCTCTCGCACTGGAGTCCGAGGAGAGCCACACCAAAACAAAATGACTAGAGGTGGAGAAACACTTATATACACGTTGAAGAGGAGCCGGAGCCATCTGTCCATGTATTTTGGCTAAATCCACAGATCCGTAGAGTAGGATCCTTGCTAAAGGGGCTCTATATATACTAAGAGCAGGTACAATAATACACCTCAGTTTGGCTTATAGCCAAGATACACCAGCAAATATCTACTCCCTCCGTCCCTTTATGTATGTCGTCCGGGAAACGTGTCTGTGAGGGAAACACGGTTTTCTAGAGACAAATATTTAGGGACAGAGGGAGTAGGTGGGGAGAGAGAATAGAGGAGAGAGAAGGAGTTGGGCGACACATCCGCGCCGAGCGCTTCTTCGCATGCACAGCTCCCAATTGTTCCCCGGCCCGCCACCACCTGCATGACCGAATCCTGTGCATGGTAGTAGCTGGAGAGAGAAACGAATATGATGAATAGGTGGGTCCTATACATAATAAAAATGATATTTATAGTAGATGAATAGCCAAGATCATTGTACAACTTAGCTTTTTATGCTTGTCTCTTGATTTACTTGGCTTGGCTTATAAGCCAAGCTTATTAAACTTGCTCTAAGTGTGTGTTTGGTTCATAAAGGGTTTGGTTCATCCAAAGAAGCGGTGGGTTGGCGCTGGCTGCCACATTTGTGTGAGTAAGGAAGAAAACGATCGAAGTCGATCAAAAAACTCCTCAACGAAAGCAAAAACGGTAATACCAAAAAGAAAACAAACGCGCAAACTTACGAACTCTTAAAACTATCCAATTCGAGTGGACTTATACTGAACATGGTCGGTACATAAAAAAATTCAGTACGGTTTCCGACCCACAACCGCAGCGACCGGACTCCATGTCCACCTCTCACCGGAGCCCGCCGCCAAGCCACCTTCATAGAACAGGACCTAGACCTCACGTCCTCACCGGCCGTTTGGAAGATGTACTCCTATACAGCAGAGGCCAATTACTCGCAACCGTACAAAGCATACGTGTACGCGTACGTCGGACCAATTTATTGCAAACTAGAGCCTCTCTGATTGCTACTAGCACTGGTACAAGGCAAGGCAATTTACTACGTATACACAGAACGTTGCATGTACTGTATGTCTAACCTCTGTCCTCTGCTGCTACAACACTAGCGCTACGTTACCACGTCGTGTAGTGGCGTCAGGCAGACACGTTAACGTCATCGCCCACAACCAGGTGTTTCTCCGTGTCTGTAGTTGCAAACTATGCTGCCCTGTACCGTACCCAGATGCAATCATCTCTTTGTTTTTCAGATTATTGTTGTTAAAAGGCAGCCTCTATATATTTGATTTGATTGGGTTTATGTGTTTTTAATCCATCCGTCCTAAAGAATGTAATTCTCATGTTAAAGTAGTCAAAAACATTATATAAAAAATACTAGTATTTTTTTCAATCACTCAGCTGTGAAGTTGGGAGAAAAAAAAAAAAACTTGAGTTTTGCCACGGCCAGTACTTATCAATAAAAGACTTCTTTTTATCATTTTTATATATAGAACTTGGAGAAATTATGGCATCACTACACATCTAGCTATAGCCGCAGACCATGTATGTCTATCTCTACTGGCAGTGACTTATTAGCTGGAAGACCATGCCACATGTCAACCTCTAGTGGCAACCATATTGTAGCCAATAAAATAAATGTAGCACATTGGTTTAGGAATCTTTTTATAATATAAGAAGACCTACTAATTTATAAACCTCCTTTTTTTATACTGTCTTTTTTGTAGCACTTGATGAAGATATACCATGGTATCAGTCGATCTAGTTATAGCAGACCATACATATATCTCTGGCACTTTTTTTTTTTTTTGGACTATATTTTTAGCACTTTATAAAGTCATAAGTTTGTATGAATTGAGTATACTAGGTGGATCTGCAAGCATAAACAAACATATTAGCTAGAGTCCTACTTATTTAAAGGCTCCTTTTGTATTGCCTTTTTATATAGATATAACTTGGAGATATTAATTATGACATCATTACATCCCTCTATTTTTATACAGATAGGAATTGGAGACATTGTGACATCAATACACTAGCTATAGCTGCAGACCTTGAATATGTCTCTCTACTGGCAGTGACTTAGTATATCTAGCAGCCCAAATAAATAAATGTGGTAGATTTGTTAAATTGGTTTATGAATCTTTTCTCCAAGATATTTTTTAATGGCTTTAATACCCTGCCTGCAGATGACCAAATCTCTAGTAGCAATAACTTACAATAGCCATAACATTGAATGTAGTAGATTGATTTATTTATTAAAAAAATTCTCAAATACCCTGGTCCAACTAATATACTAAATCTGTCCCAAATTATAAGATGTTTTGGCTTTCTAGATACATTGTTTTTACTATGTATCTAGACATAGTGTATATCTATATGCATGACAAATACAATGTATCCGGAAAAGTCAAAACGTCTTTATAATTTGGAACGGAGGGAGTAATAAAATATCTGTTTTTATAGATGGAAATTACTAACTAATGTACTTCCAACAGAATATGCCTTGTGATATACGATCGACAATATCAACATATATTTGTGTATATTTGTTAATTCTGTCGATTTCTAGCGTGAGTGGTAACTTGACACTGCCTGAATGTACTGGCATGAACAACTTTGAGTAGTCATGGACAGATCAGCAACCATGGCGACTGCCAGTAATTCAAATATTCGATAGCCTGGCTTTGTCATGCATTTCACCTGTTTTCTCTTGTGAGGCTGCCGTGGCCAAAACGTATAGTCAACCGGGTCCAAGCTATTAAAAAACAAAAAAAGTTACAGCTAATTGGAAAAACACACTATCAGAAGAACAGAAATTTTTGGAAGCACTTAAAGAAGAGTTACTACACTGCTACCACTAGAGGACAGTAACAAACTAACGGAAAGAAGAAGAACCACGTAAAAAGAATCTTAGACAGCTGATAGCGTGGACACGATGATGATCACCGTTGCTGGCCACCGGCGTCTTCTATGAACTGACGCGGCAGCGGATGTCACGTTGCGTCCGCTGGTAGCACATGGCGTGCGGCCTGCAGGCTGCAGTGGACCGCCGTCGACCGCCGTGGCTGAGCTAGATACAAATACAGATACAAATACAGATACAGATAGAGATATATTTTTTTTAAAAAAAGTACAGATATAGACACAGATAGAAATACTGATACAGATATAAAAAAAAAAAGTAGATAAAGATCGATACAGATACAGATGGAGAGACGTTGCGTCTCTAGTGCGGCGTACGCATCGGCGCATGCAGCCATGGAGGGAGAGGGAGTAATGCCACTGTATCTCTAGCCGGCACGTCACAAGAGGATGACAAAGATGGTTAGAGCTACACCGGACTGTAGCAATTACCATGGTTTGAGTCATCCTGTCTTCCTGTGTGCTATGGCCTGCGCGTTCTCCGGTATTTTGTTTTTTGCATACAAGGCCTTGTTTTATGGGACTATTCCTAATCAAGCACATTAGTCATTAACCTGTCCACCCTCACCACCAAAGTAAAAATGTGGGAATTGTTTTTAAAAAACATCCATATATATATACCCTGCTGGCTAATCCACTTTTTTCATATATAAATTATTTCTCGTGTACCTGAAAAATAGCCTAACAACTGATAGAAACGGTGTTCACATATTACATCCGCGTATTTATATGCGTTTTTCGTTAAAAGAAAATGATATGTATAACGACATTGATCGACCGCTTATTGTCGTATATAAGAGAAAACTAATTGTTCTCGATGATTGAAGGTAACGGCTCGTCCTCCTAGGGGACATGTCTATGTCGTTGAATCATCATCGGTCGTTGTCGTATACACACTATAGCAATGATGTAGCGTATGTTTTCCGCCAATTTTGGAAATGTTGCGGAACATATAGCTAACATGTGCGGCGTATTACGTACATGACAATGTTCCCACGAGGCAAACGCCTATGCCTCACGAATCCATGAACGGTTTTTGTCGTATATCGCATCATATAACGTGAGCATCTAACGTATCATCCGCTAGTTTTGGAAACTCGGGGGACATAGAGCTAATAGCATGGCTGAGTAGTTATTACGAAGACCGCTATGCTTCGATCATGCGTAAAACCGATGCTCAAAGTACATCGATCATTACCGCAACTAACATATCCCCCTAACGTGCTCTCATCACCGATTGGATTAGTAAATGTAGCGAAAGAATGCGTTACTACGTTACTCCGCCGCACACAAACTTGCCAACCACGGCATCGATGCGTCACGTTGCATGGTTTCCCATGCGAGCGTAACGTTTTCGTCGCGAACTGCGTATTGATACAACACCGGCCCTCACCGGCGGGGAGTTTTTAAACCAACTCTAGCTCTGGTTCTACGGCTCGAGGTGGATCTCCACGAATGAATGTTAGAACGGGTCATCGGTGAAGTTCCGTGAGCCCGGAAGTCGTTTTTAAACTCTTGCGAGGTGAAGCGCGGCTTTTGGCGCGAAAAAGGCGCCATCTTCTTCTATAGCTTTAAGTAGGTACCAGGATCGATTTGACGGCTCTACAAACGCCGAACTTTTCCTTTCTCACACTTTCGCCGCCTATTCTCGCCATTTCTCTACTTGAACAGTTGGCATTTTTTTTTCTCGAAAAGCATATACAATAATTACCATATAGTAGGTGGAATTAATTTACCCAGCAGGGACCTATTTGTAAATTTAGGTTTCTAAAATGAAAAACAGGGAAATAGCCGGGGTTCAGAGCCTATTTAAACAGGCGTGATATGTGATACATCCCACATCACAACGATCTCAGTGTTAGCTTCAAAAAAAAAAAAAAAAAAAAAAAAAGAACAGAAACTCTTCTCTTCTGTCGAAGAAGAAGAAAGCCAAACAAAAGGCCCCTTCCCATCCTCCATCCTTCGGCTTCCAAGCGACCAACCTCAGGAGCGAGCGGGGTAAGAAAGGTACGCATGGGGTCCTCAGTCCGGAGCTAGGAGACGCGAGTCTTTCTTCGCATCTTTTTTTTTTTTTTTCCATGGGGTCTCTCCTGGTCCTGGACCACGTACTGTACGCAGCTCTGTTGCTCTTAGTTTGGTCCTGGTTTTCTGCACACACGGACTCTAACAAGCCTTGCTGTCAAGTCTCGTCTCGTGCTCGTGCGTCGTGCGTCTCTTCACACTCTCTCTCTTGGAGACGAGGAGTAGATTTTTGTTCGATTCATTCCTTGTGTTGAGTGAGTGTGTGAAGTGAGTGAGTGACAGTATTTTATTGCGAAAGTTGCCATATTTGAGGGGCCGATCCTCTCTCTGTTCCTCCTCCTCTCTCTCTCTCTTCCCCCTCTCGCCGAGAGTGGAGTGGAGTCGAGGCCGGAGAGGCAGACGAGACGAAGGAATGCTCCTCCCTTGGCATGCCGTGCTGGTGTTGCCGGTCCCTGTTGTTGCTGATTTCAGTGCTCTCCTCTCACGTCCCAACCAGATCTGATCCGGCCAAGGCCTGCCATTCCATCCATCCATCGGAGCGCCCGTGACAAGTCGACCTGCCAGCCACCATGAGTCACCAAGATATCCTCACGGTTCAGGTGACTTCTCTCGTTTGCCTGTCTTGTTTGCTTCCTTGCTAGTTCAGTTCTTCGTCACAACTCATCAAGCACTTCACTCCACACGCATTCCATGCATGTCGTTCTACGATTTCGTTTCGCTTTCATTCTGCATGTCTGTTTCCCTGACGTTTTTTTTCTCTCTCTCTCTGACTATCTGTTCGTCTTCAGACCCTGGAGCTGAAGGTGCCAATCCACTGCGAGGGGTGCCTGAAAAGGTGAAGAAAATTGTCCAGAAAATTGATGGTAAGTTGCTCGAGTTACAACCATCTTTTTCGTATTCGTTTTTGTTTCCTATTCAGTTCAGCTGGAGATCGACTATGATCGATCTGCCCTTGTTCGTTTTCTTGTGTTCTGTTCTGTTCTGTTCTAAGAGATGGAAATGGGCTGGAAATGGAATTGCAGGTGTGTACCAGAGCAGCGTGGATGCGGCGCTGGGGAAGGTGACGGTCACCGGGATCATGGACCCGGAGACCGTGCTGAGGAAGATCAGAAGTCCGGCAAGCCGGTCTGCGTCTGGGGGAGAAACTTGGAGTGCCGCTGGAGGTCCAGCTCCAGCACCTCCAGCTTGCCGGCGCCGGTGGCAGGGGAAGGCCCAGCAGCAGCAGCAGGCCAAGGACGCCGCCGGCGGTGGCAAGGGCCAGCAGCAGCAGCCCAAGAACGCCGGTGGCAAGGGCCAGCACCAGCAGCAGCAGCCGCCTAAGGTCACCGGCGGCAAGGGCAAGAGCCAGCCGCAGCAACAGCCCAAGCGCGGCGGAGCGGCCGGTGGCGCGAAGGAGGCGAAGATGGTGGCGCCGCCGCCGCAGCACTCGCACCCGCAGCCGACGCCGCAGCAGCTGCAGCTCCAGCAGCTCATGGAGATGAGGATGGCCATGGGCGGCGCCGGCGGCAACATGCCGATGCCCATGCCGGCGCCGTTCCCGGCGGCGGCTCAGGCGCAGGCGCAGGCCGCGGCGGCGAGGGACCCCCGAACCGTGAGGTTCGACCTCCCCGACGGCGAGGACCTCGGGGACGACAACGACAGCACTTTGCTCGACGACGACGACTTCGACGAGATGGACGACGTCGACTTCGAGGACGATGGCCTCGATGACGACTTCTCCGATGACCCCAACATGACGATGGGGCCTATGGCCGTGCCACCCGCCACTGACAATGGCGGCGGCAAGAATGGTGGTGGTGGTGGTGGCGGTGGCGGCAATGGCGGCGCCAAGAACGGTGGCGGCGCGCAGCAGCCGCCGCAGAACGGCAAGGGTGGCGGCGGCGGCGGCAACCAGCCTGCGCAGGGCAAGAAGGTGGCGTCCCCGCCGGAGCCGCCGGACTCGGCGGGCCCATGATGGGCGGCGGCGGCGCGCCGCCGCATCCGGCGGGCATGATGATGCGCCCTCCTCCGCACATGATGGGCGCGGGCGGCGGTGCCGGTTTCCCCGGCATGGGCCAGACGATGGGTGGCATGCCGATGGGCCACCCTCACATGGGCAACACCGGCATGCACCAGGGCGTCGGGGGCGGCGCGCACGGCAAGCCGGCTAGCGGCATGCCCATGCCGATGGGCGGCAAGCCTGCCGGCGTCATGCCAATGGGTGGCGCGGGTATGCACCCGGGCGGCGGCGGTGGTGGGGTCGCCGCGCACGGAATGCCTGCTGGCGGCATGCCTGCCGCTCCCGGTTCTTCCCAGGCAGCAGCGTGCCAGCCGGCGCCGAGATGCTCGCCATGTCCCCGTTCCCGCCGCAGCAGCAGCAGCAGATGGCGGCGGTGATGCAGCAGCAGCAACAGCACATGGCTGCGATCATACAGCAGCAGCAGCAGCAGATGCTGCTGAACGGGCACGGGCACGGCGGCCACCACCACGGCGCCCACCATGGCCACCATGGCCATGCCAACGCCAACCAAGCGTACCCACCTCCGCCGGCGAGCGGGTACGGGTACGGGTACGGCCGTCCACCGATGCAGCAGTACCCGGCGCCGCCTCCGCCGACGCCGTACTACTACGGGATCCCGCCGCAACGTCACCCGCACGATAATATGTTCAGTGACGAGAACCCCAACGGGTGCTCGGTCATGTGAGGCGGGCGACGTGATCGGTCGGTCGGCGGCTCACCGGCGTCCTGCTGCTGATGCTCCGTGGAAAACTGAAGCAACAACCAGAAGGAGGGGAGCTGAGGTACGTCGTCGGAGGCGATCGCCGTGCTTGGTGGAGGAGGGAAGAGTTTGGTCGGTATACATGAAAGTAGCCAGTAGTACCAGCCAGCCATAACCGCCGTCCATATTTCCCTTTCCGAAATTTCCCTTTTTTCCCCTTTAGTTTTTTTTTTTTTTTCTCTGAACAAAAAAAGAGAGCAGCTTCCTTGGATTGGAAGGTAGGTATAGTAGAGTAACTATGATAGTGGTGATAAGAGATGATGATGGTTTCTTGCTCCATAATGTGATGATCGATGATGATGGTAGAATGGATGAATGAACAATGTGCAAAAACAAGGTTAAATGCCATGCCATGCTATTGAGTATCTGTGTATGTGACTTTCCTCTGTGTTTGTGAGGAGTGTGTGTAACTGACTTTCTTGTGTATGATGTGGCTGTGTGGAATGCATGATGCATACTCTAGATGGTATGGTGAGCTTCTTCTCCACACCTTGCCATGGCATGGCATGGTAGTGGAATGCAACGTTGTCAACTATAGCGGCGCGGGCGGGCTTTATCTGTGCGCCTGCCTCTGCCTGGCTGCATTGGTGTGTGAGAGATGGACAATGAATGATACTGTATCTCCACAGACACAGACACTCAGACTGAGAGATGGACAATGGACACGGTGCCGCCGGTACTACCACCATGGTGCTGCTGCTGCTGGTGGTGGTGGTGGTGATAATGGTGGCTTGCAGCAGCAAGGCGCAACGGAGGGGCCGGCCGTGGCGACCATGATGATGGCGGGTGAGTGGTGATGGCGACGGCAGTGGTCCGTGCATGCGAGTGGGGAGTGCCAGTGAGAGCAGCAGGAGGACTGGCAGCTGCTGCCCCTCGCCGCGGTTTTAATTCGGCCATGGCATTGCAGTGCTCTGCTTTTCTCCTGCGCTCTGCACTCACACCACACCATTGAAGAATAGGCATGCTCCTAGAATAGTAGTAAAGCTCTCCATCCACTGGTCCCAGTGTGTGTAAAAAGGAGACCTTTGCAGCATCAGGATCTCCAGCCTCGAGGCCAGGCCATGGTGATGCAATACACTTTTGATGAGCCTGGATTGACTATTTGACTCAGTTTGGATTCATTCATTCATTCAGGTAGTACAGACGCCATTAGTTTAGGATCTGAAAAAAAGAATGCATCTTTTAGTTTAGGAGTACCACCACGGCAGCAGGTCCAGTGGTTTCTTTGAGATTCGGTGCCGGTTGTCGCGCATGGCGGCTCCATCCATTTCCGGCCGCCGCGGCGCTGTGGATGGATTGGATTCCTCCATCACGCGCCGCTGCTCCCGTATCAGGGCGCCCAATCACTCTCTTTCTCTCTCCCTGGGACCAAGGCCATGCGCTCTCTCTGTGGGCATATGCATCAACGACAGCCATGATCACGCGGGCCATGCCCATGGACTAGAGTAGATTATCCCACACCATCCAACCTAGCTAATCCGTCGTGCTCTGCTGGATCAGTACGTCGACCGACATGCCGTGCCATGGATTAGCGTCTCGAGTAGTAAACTTGTGATTGTTTAATACGAAAACACAGAGATTTCGAGGATACACAGGAATTACGTACGCGAGGATCGAGCCAGCGGCCTTGTGCTTTGCGGCATCTCGTGCCGTAGTACCATCATGAGCTTGGGATGCTCCTTTGCTGCTGCTACGTTGTTGACTTTTGTGGCTCCTTGTGTTGCTCTGAAACCTCTGAACTCGCATGGACTTTGGGTTTCCGCGAGGCTCTGTTCAGAGAAGCAGTATAAAGCAGGGCCAGTGTGGACTTGATTCATCCAGTGGTTGTGCACAGTAGCACTATGCCACATTGCCACAGTTTCGATCCAAAAGCCATGTATAGGTATACTAGGTCAAAAAGGGGATGAGGTTTGGCCGATCTTCTCTGGGAGGGAATAGTAGATCTCAAGTACTCCCCCGGACGGACGGACGGACGGACGGTCCAAGCAAGGGTCAGAGACCCAAAGGCCATGCATGTTTCCGGGTACACTGAATCATTAGCCATGTGGGCTCGCCACATGATTGCTTTCGATTTGTTTGGTTCCAAGCCATATCTATCATCGTCTCTACTAGACCGGTTGTTGTACCAGTATGTATCGCTGCTGCATATAGTAGGTGTAGTACATGGCTTGAACTCTGAATCGGAATGGGGTTACTTACTGGGCCTGCCTGGGCCTCCATGGATCGATGCGTCCTCCACTCGGCTCATTCCGGTGACGCCAGCTAGCCTCAACATGACGTCACGTGGGTTTGTTAATATAGGCACAGCAAGTGCCAAACATGTCATCCCAATGCAGTGCACAGAGTCATCGGTCTCTCTCGTCAGCACAAGACGGCCCAAGGAATTTCTTGAACCGTGAGAGGGTCAGAGGATAGCCCTTCTTCTGTAGGCTCATGGATAGCCCTTCATGCTAGAAGCTAGACGTCACATGCACATGCTCCAAGCCCAGCGGACGAGTGGCACTCGTGCTTCAAGTCAGGTAGTTTTTTCTTCTTATCCAATTATTCTGAGCAGAACCAATTACTTTCTTCTTTGAGGATTGAGCAGAACCAAGTACTTAACAGAACGTCACATGGCCCAAGAGGACTCCTAAAGATTGATAGATCCCTTTTTCCCCTTCAAATTACATGGTAACCATAATACAGCCCTCCTAGCTGATAATTAGTAGGCATGTTTTGGATGCACTAGTACTAATTTTAGCTGCTAATCTTTCGTACAAATGGATCTATATATACCCTACACAACAGAGTACAACAGGTCGATCACTCAATGCGATGATTGGATCCGCATGCATGTACTCAGACTGTTGGGTCCTGATGATAAAACATAACAGGGCAAGCATGCTGGTGGACTTGGCCAGTTGGGCGGGCCATTGGATCGATAATCCACTGGCAGGAGGGCGCGTCTGATCAAATTGTTGTGAAACATGTCGTCGGCGGTTTAGGACCTTCCCTCTCCGTCTCTCATGATCACGTAGTAGATGAAAGAAGTAGAACAAGTAGACACAAGATTTTTTTTTTTTTCGAACAAGGGAGCTTCCCCATTTCCATTACTTGTAACGAAATACTGCCCGAAGTTTAAGATAGTTCAGCAAGCAACTAAGACAAGACAGGAAACGCGGTAGCCATGGGGGACACGTTAACCCCAAGATACTACATAAATCGTGCTCATCACAGAGCAAAGCGTACTCAAAAAGACAAACAACAAGGGAGGCCTATTGCTCATCTTCTCCAGCGCCCTTGATGTCATCACCGGTCGACATCCGTGAGTTTGCCGCCTCCTCGTCATCTCACGGGGGCCTGCTTGTACCTTGAACGCCCGACTTCAATGGTCAATCGCCCGGGATTGCTTGTGCGACACAAGATAGGGGAGACTATTCTTTATTCATCCGAAATATTAGTAATTACAACATAGAGCTCCCACATATATATAGTCTGTCAAGGTCTAAGAGTTTCGGTAAGAGCCCACATACGAACGGACTAGGATTAGGATTCCTCCTTATCCTTTCCTTCTAGGAAAGAGTCACATGTTTTTACAACACTCCCCCTTGGGGCGATTACCACGATATGCATATGCCTCATCAAAAACTCCATCCGAAAATCCGGTGGGAAAAAATGGTTCTTGGAGAAAAGAGTACATCGCATTCGTTAATTGCATTGCACATGTTATCTTATTAAAAACCTTGTGTGAGAAACCTTCAAGTAAAAACTCACGTAGGGAAAAAAGAGTACAACATTTAATCTTCTTGGTCATATATTCTTGGGATATTCTATTCTTCATGAATAGATGTTGATCTTCATAATCTATGCATAAACTTCGGTGTTTTAGCAAATATGATCTACTTGATCTTTGTAATTCTAGTGGTTTACCTTAAAAGGCGGATTCAATAAAATATGCTCCCCTCATAAAGCCAAACTTTGAACTTCATTGTTCAAACCACACTTTTCATAAACGTGTGTAAATAAAAGTTGGCTCATAATTCTTCTATGAATTATATGGGAGCAATATGCTTCATGCATAATGACCACCAATTAAGCGTGCAAAACAAATAAATATTATCCTTTAGAGAAATAGATCCTTTCGGAGGTATGGGGGTAAATAAATTAATATTCAATATCTTCAAGATAGTGTATCAAACTTATACTAGAGCTTGAATACTTATAATTAATCCTTAGTGGATTTTCAAATTGTATTCTATAAATCTTCGAGATTTTGATGGTACAAATCCAGTCTTGCATTTGGCATTTAGGGGATAATTCAATTGCCAAAACCACCATTATTCTCATACCTTCTATGGTATTCTTAGAGGATATCATTAACTTCATGCTAGCTTTTCATACACTTTCTAAGTGTTTTGATGACACCTTCACGGTATTTAAGATTCCTCATTTTCTTTCTCTCGGGTCTATATTCACTTCGGGGATGAATGGTGTTTATTCAAAAATTGACCGGTAAATCCTTCATGGATTAATTCCTTCAAGGATTTACATTCATTCTTAGTGAATTAACTATTCTCTTCTATGAGATACATTATCTTTGGATCGAGAGATGAGTGATATACACAATGACATAACGTTATTCAACTTTGTAAAATCATTCAATGATTGCGGTCCTTCTAGGACATGCTCTTCTTGAGACTTGAATATTCATTCAGGAATATATATATACCTTAGACTTTAATACTTAGTATGAAATTTCTACAAGTTGCGATTTATATTCTTTGGGAATTATATGGATTTTCATAATCCACTATTAACTGCATATTTGATACTCATTCATTTCATTTGCGGAGATATATCGGAACATTCATTTCTTCTTAATAGGAGATTCAACCTCAATTGCTTTTTCTTCATTGACCCGATATAATCGCTACAAGCGATTTTGCCATGGACTTTATTTTTTTAGGATCCGGGTTCTCACAAGAGAAACATTCGCAATTAAAGAGGTAGTGTTGTCGACAACTATTTTCTCTTCTCCCAATACTCTCACAATGTGAGAATATTTTATCTCTGTCATTTCCCAAACAAGAGATGGTATATTGTTCTACATACCCAACACTAGTGAGGTGCGGCGCTTATTGTGTTGGGTCTCATCTTCGTGATGATCCTCTTCATGAGGTGTTCTCTTCATGAGAATGGAGGAGTTTCATTTTATTTCTATTCAACAAGTATACACAAAACTAGAACCCACAGGCGTCCCGTAGATTTTAGCTTGATAGTATGCAATATTTAGTTTACTATTCGTAAACAAAACTTCGGGTTATAACTTTAAGTTACTCCTCTCATTTATAAAAATATCGGCATATGCTCCGCTTCATGCTTTCACAAGAGCATTAGTCAAACTATTAGTTGACTTAGTGCGTGATAGTATTCTGCTTCAAGCTTCAAGAAAATTTTTTAGATCATTTTTCTTCTCTGGAAATAATATTTGGCATTCAAAATAGGCTTTCTCTCCGCCTAATGCCAATATTAGGTCTTTAATAGCATACTTCAATAGATATCCCCTATCATGGGCTTAAAACAATTCAAATTCATATATCTCCAACTACAAGTGGAAGCCTATTTATGTATGCTATGATTAGGTTTTATGGGAAATATTCACGTACATATTTAAACATGGGGGTTATTATTCATTATGCGGTGAGCTAGAATACTTAAAGTGTACTTAAGAATGTTCATCATTCCTATGAACTCGGGATGTTTTCCCCACAGGTATGCACAAAACATAGTTTAGAAAAACTATTTCATTCTCTAGCTTCTTTATTATTTAGCCTAATAAATTGATCCAAGTACTCATACAATTAAAAATATGGACCATATACTACGAAAATATAGATACGCAACATACAAGTTCACATGGAATTTCTTCTAGAATTTTCTAATTGCTAACAATGCAAAAATCCCTTAATGCCTTTTCTTCATAAATCCTAAATCATCACAATTGTGTTATCCACTATCTTAGTTCCACAATAATTCATCCCATCAAATGGGTTAGTCTCCATTGAGAAAATTTCATAAACTCACTCCCCTTGATCTTGGGGTCGCATGCCCTAGATCAATCTATTGCTTATGCATACAATGCATCGAAAGCAAAGCATTCCTTAGTTCAACGGGAACCATATAGACATAGCATGCTAGCTAGCCAATTTGATTATGAGGGAAGCACAAAGATAGCTACTAGCCACAATTATAGCTGCTATGCTAATATTCATGCAAGAGTGGAGATACTTGTAGCTCAATTAGATACATATGCGGTTGTAATGTGAAACGTTAGAATTCAGTCTAACATAATAGATAACAACAAAATGCAAAGCTACAAGCTTACTTGCAATTAGTGCAGTAGAAAAGTTAACTTTCGGCCGGAAGGGACACGGGCGAGAACTTCAAGTCCTGATACATGCACTTTAAAATTGATTTAGGATGGCTATGCCTATTAAATATATATTATCCACATTTTTTATGCCTTTATCCAAAATTACTCCCCCTTTTCATGCCATAACTACTTCAAGTAGTAATTGCTTCAAGCATTATCTATGAATATCAATTCTAATGCATCCATAGAATCCAAATCATACTTCTAGTATTCGATGATTATGACATGAAATTCGCATATCCAATGTACTATTCGGTGTATACCATAGGACTCGGGGTGTAGTGATGCACAAAGAACTATAACCTTCGTGGTTAATCAAGGCTTCTTTGTGGATAAAAATAATGCAAAAATTATTTTGATAGGCAATTGGCAATTGTTTATATGTGAAACATATAAAACTAATTTATTCCATGAGAAGTTCGCACATTTTACTTCAAGTAATAACAAGAATTGCAACTAAGAATATTAATTATTTCATATTAGTCTTCAAGCTAACAAATTAACCATTAACCACTTAATTCAACAAGAATTAAAACTTAATGCACCACCACCACTACTATCAATACTTCGGGATATAAACTTCAAAGATAATAAGCACATGATTTAAGTTCTTCTTCAAGAGAAAGTTTATATGTTCCAAATAATATATATTCTCGCATGTCTTAACTTCTATACTTGACAAGCGGTAGCTTCATGCTTTATATTCAAGAGTTATGATATACCGTCACAAGCCTTCAAGGGGTGTAACATATATGCAAGCCATATATTTAAAATTATTGCAATCCATAATATCCTGGTTCATAAAAGGCGTCTAAAAATTTCAACTCAATTTCCATGAGTAATTTCTAATGGTAAAATCAATACTTCATGTATTACATTGCTCTTTGATATTCTATATACAAGAGACATTTTCAAGAATGTAGATTGATAAAATCTATTTACCATCTTATCTTCTAGACATTTAATACAAAGCTTCAAGCTATTTTTATAGAAGCGTTAAGCATACAAGCTTCAAAATTAGACTTTCAATGCAATATGATATTCTATAATCATAATTTGGAATTTTACTCATGCAATGAGTCCCACAATGCATTTGTTACTTCTATCGGCCATATATATACTCATTCTAGAGAGTAATTCAGAAATATATATATTGAGTTTACTACACTTCAATGGTAGCAAAATATCCTACATGGATTTAATAATGACCGTAACAAATACTTTTACTTTTGGAGTAATTTTAGGATATTGCTTATTCTTTTAAGGCATACATATTAACATAACTTGGATCATGTGCATATAAGTTTACTACGTGTAAACGAGTAGCAAGGTGCAAAAAGATAGTGGATGGTTACTCAAAATATCCTTAGAAGTATCTAGCACTTTTCGGGATTATGGTATATGCAAATTTATAACAAGCACATTCATTCATCCCAAAAATTCTTATGAAAAATAAATATGAGGCTCTCAAGAGTGACAAGTCTAAGGTCTGCGAGGATTTAGAGAGCTCATAAACCTATACCACGTTTCTAGTATAATCATTCAAGATTTTATTCTTACATTTGCATGGTATATAATCCACGATGTGCGATATATAAGAATATCACATGGCATAATTTTTATATAAACAACAAACAAAATAGATGCTATAAAATGTATAAATGGAAGAGCTTTATGCCCACATAATTTTCTGCGGGGAAATTTCTTGAGGATTTAACAAATCAAATTCATAAGCCACGATCGATAGTGGTGTAAATTGCATGTATATGATCATGGGAAGTGACAACATAGGCGCATGGCTCAGGGCCTTGATTTGATTACGTTTTACGACATCATGATACCGATGGTGAATGAGCAACTACAGGTGTGCATATGAGCTAGTGAGCTTGCAGGCTCAAGGCTATTGACTAATTATACATGCATGTGTACTTCATGTACGGATCGATTTGTTGCATGATTTCAAGCTGGTCATGTTAACATAACTTCATGTTTTGCTAATTTTGAAACGCCGACTTGAGACGGCGAACAGCCCGGTTGTACTTTGTTGCGGTATGCTTGCGTGCGAATGAGATGCTACGGGCATGAGTGCGCGGCTTATGCGTTGTGTCCCTCCCCGCTATGGTGTGCGCCGTGGGTAGCGGCCTCGGCGTATCCGATCGGCCATGTGTAAACGGAACACGCCATACGGGTCGGACTCGATCGGATATGCATGATATGCACCAAAAAATATACACGACAAATATAATATCCTCAAGCTTTCATAATTATGTTTCGGACATGTAGGACCTGCCGAGAGGAGTCCTATTGCCCATGGAGACGTGTATGTATTGCCCATGGAGACGTGTGTACACATACATGCATGTTTATCTACAGGAATATAATAACCTCATCACGTAATGTACTTCATGTACGTGGGCATGTATAAGATTAATTAAAAATTATTATTATTGCATCCATGTATGAGTATGGCATTCGGGCCTTCTCGAGAAAAAGAAAAAGATCTCCATGGGCGTTTAGCATATCGTGCCGTCATCCTTCTTGCATTTACGCATATGTACTACATGTGCATTCAAGATATGAGAGCATAGACTAGCTCGAAGGCTAGCACATTCAAGCAAATCTGCGAGATCGCGATTTTTTTCATACCTTTGATTCTTGAATTGGGCGAAGGCGTCGCGAAACGGTTCGGCTAGGCGTGGGGACTGCCGGCGTGGCGATGAGTCGATGCGGTCTGATTAGTAGCGGCGAGGGTAGCGAGATCCGTTCCGCTAACAACATCGGGGATGTCGGCGTCGTCGGCGTAGTCGCGGCGGGGCGTCGGCACAAGCCGTCGATGCCGAAGATCGGGCGGCGGCTTCAACGGTGATGTCGACGAAAAGCTTGTCGTCGATAACGTGTTGTGAAACATGTCGTCGGCGGTTTAGGACCTTCCCTCTCCGTCTCTCATGATCACGTAGTAGATGAAAGAAGTAGAACAAGTAGACACAAGATAGGGAGACTATTCTTTATTCATCTGAAATATTGGTAATTACAACATAGAGCTCCCACATATATATAGTCCTGTCAAGGTCTAAAAGTTTCGATAAGAGCCACATACGAACGGACTAGGATTAGGATTACTCCTTATCCTTTCCTTCTAGGAAAGAGTCCGTGTGTTTTACAACACAAATGAGCGCGCTGTGCCCACGACAAGTCCTGCCAAATATTGGCACCCAAAGTCACACAAGGGGTCAGTCAGTACGTACTACTACATGCATGGAAACTAGAGCCAAACTAAAATTTTGGTCGCCGATCGATCGACTCTCACCGTGAACACATTCGTTGATGCAGGCACCGGTGTAACGAATGGCCGAATCGCCGACCAAATTGGTTGGGCGGCTACCTGTGAGCCTGCAGCGGCTCAGTGACTGCACGGCATGCACTTGCACTGGGCAGGCAGGCACTGCAGGCCACACCGCACCATCAGCGTCGCGTCGGTGGCGAGGAAACGTCGCTGGTCAGGATCGGTCTCCCGAAAGTCCACGCCACAGTCGCCATCCATCGTGGGGTTGGCCGCCGCCATCGCCGCGGCCGGTTTCTCAGATTCATGCTAGTCTCGCGGTGAAATAAACTGCGAGCAACGGTGAAATAAAAGGGATAAAAAAAGTCCCGGCCATGTCACGTGCGAGCGATGTGATACTAGGAGTAGTAAACAGTACAGTACGGAGTAGCTATGCGTGTTGACTTTTGGCGACCAGCTGACCTGCATGGGAGGAGCACTGAACAGTACAAGTACAGTACTATTACTACGTACATTACATATCTTATTATTGTTTAAGAAAAGTGCATGTTTGGATTTGGATTATTTTTATTATACTAGTACAGCTTTTGGATGAGTTCTTTAGGGTGTGTTTGGTTGAGCTGTGGCTTTTGGAAAAAGGCTGGCGTGGGGTACGTGGGTGAAATTTTTGTGGAAGCAAGAGTGAAGCGGCGGTTGTGGCAAAGCGAGCGCCGTTTAGTTAGAGGTGTTGTCAAACTGTAGTCTATCTACCCTACTAATGCACCAACTTCTTCGTAACGTTCTCTCTCATCACTCATTACAGAATCAACCGTTCAAATTGGTTCTTAACGTTCTCTCTCATTCCTCGTTCATGAATCAACGATCCAGATCGAATGTATGGGCCTGCCCTCTCCCGGCTACCCTCCGTGAAAACGCGCAAAGCCTAGAAGGAAACAACACCGACGGTGATCGCGGTGATCGCGCTCGCTTCCTTCCCCGCGATTAGTGGCCAGCTGACTCTCAGAAAGGGAAAACGCGAGCCCGGTGCCCTTGGCCTCGCACCCGACGCCGCAGGCAACGAGCGCCGGGGACGTCCCGCCGCCGCCGCTACCAAGCGCAGCCGTGAAAACGTGATCCATCCCCACCCTACGTGAGTGGGCCTCTTCGTGCGTGTGCGGTGTGCCCATCCGCTGATCCTGCGTCGACGGCGTCCGCAGTCCGTCTCCGTATGCTACGCCGCGCGCCCCGCCAACACGCTTGCCACCGTCTCCGACTTCTTCGCGGGGCAACCTGCCTCCACGCGAGCGGCCTCCCACAGCTGAGCTGCATCTCGCCCCATCTCGCCCCAGCCACCGTGACGCTGGAGGCCGTGGTCGCTGCGCTGGAGGCCGTGTCCGCCGGAGGGGTGCCACCGCCACGTCCGCCGGGGGATGGAGCGCACCGTGTCGGCAGCCTCGGCGGCGGGACCCGAACTGCGGTTGCTCCCCACTGTGTCGATGGGCTATGCGTTGGTGTCGACGACGATGACAACGAGGACAGTGACGAGAAGCGGATGTAGATTGGGCAGCCATGTACAGGCGAGGCTAGGTCATACGCGCCGGCCGGGGAGCCCGCCCGAAGGGGAGCGCCGCCGTGTGCTCGGCTGCCGCGGGCGAGCGCGGCTCCGCCCCACTGCGCCTTCTCCAAGTTCCTGCGGGCGCTGCTCACCTTGAGAAACAAGCTCATCGCCTCGCACTAAAATTGTTTTATGAAATGCCCCCAAGAGCGGCAATGCTGCCCAATGATTGCTTCTCTTCAACAGGATACGGACGGCGGGGCTGACTTGTGATGGATGCAGCACTCACTCTTGTGATGTTTGCACCGTGCTGCCCCGCCATCTATTGGCTATGCAATTCACAAGTTTAAAGTGCAGAGTGGATGGAAAGCAATGGCGAGGTCAGTACCCCCTTGATTCCCCTGTATACTAAATTCAGATTGCTTGATGATGCCATGCGGATCTTTGAGTCCATGGAGGTGCAAACCATTATATTGTGGAATTCACTAATTGATGCATTTTGATGTTGTCATATACGCCATCATGATGTCGTCGCTAATTCCTGATGACTGCTATGCATCGGCTGTCTTTCCATCCTGCAGGTTCCTGAATGTAATAACTTCATGGAGGAAGTCACACTGGAGATGGAAAATGTAATAACTTCATGGAGGAAGTCACACTGGAGATGGAAAGGCAGCAAAAAGTTTCCGGTCTATATCTCCTTTTGAAACTCAAACGTATAGCATGGTACAAGACATCTGTACAGGTGCAAGAAATAAGCCCATGCATGGTACGATCTGTTCATGTGCAAGGGGATGAGGAGATTGAGATCGAACAACTACGAAATGAGCAGGTTCCAAGAGCACATCTCATACCAGACTTCTCTAAGCACTTTGTGCCAACAAGGTACTTAATCTCTATTCTTTGGAACTCTTTTATTTGAAAAATGCAAGTGCAACTTCCAAAAATTCTCTGGGAACCAAGATTTCACACACCTGTTTGATGAGGCCACCCTCCACGGCGTAATGAGCTTTGAAAGTAGTTTCCTTGGTACTTGGTAGCCGCTAGCAAGTAGAAACTGCATTGTTTAGTTTACAAATTGGTGCTCCTTTGATTATATTGGTGTTCCTTTCTATTAACATTTGATATTGTCATATCTTCTCATCATGCTTCAACATTACGAACTTTAGGTCTTGTTGATTGACTAACATTTCATTGATTGGCAAATACAGAGTAATTAAATATTTTTTGCAAATATTTTAGTTATTTGATTTATCCGTAGCGTTAGCACGGGCATTATACTAGTATGAGAAATGCATGTAATGCCCTAGTATGCCCGGAGATATTGTTTGTAACAAACTAATTTCTTCGTAGTTTTTCATAGTAGGGTAAATATTGAACCCAAAAGCGATCAAAAGCAGGGTGTGAGATGCTTTTAGACTTTGATAAAATTTACACTATACCAAAAGCTGCTTTTGACTCACGGCTTTTGATGGCAGCTACCTCTTTTGGTCAAAAGCCCAACCAAACACACCCTTAGACTATGGAGAGCAATTGAGGAGGTGGGCATAGATTTGGAACACACGGACGAAGACTCAATCATCTGGACCCTTGAAAGTTTAGGTCTGTACTCAGCAAAATCAGCTTACACAATACAATTTGCAGGCCTCATTCAATCTGATTTCAAGAACCTAATTTGGAAAGCATGGGCACCAACAAAATGCAAATTTTTTGCCTGGCTCTTGCTACAAAATAGGCTCTGGACAGCAGCTAGGTTGCAACAAAGAGGATGGGATAACAACTACTTTTGTGCCCTTTGTGTGAGGAGCCTCGAGACGGCACAACATCTATTCTTTGAATGTCCGTACTCTAGGAATGTTTGGCAAATGATGGCAGCTTGGATTTCAAATGATGCATGGGAACCAAGTGGATGGAGGCAACACACAGACTTAGTTGATTGGTTCAGCCATGTTTTGGGCTCAAGAGGGCGCCAGGAACACTCCCTATCGATATTGATTCTATGGACCATCTGGAACCGCGGCAACGCGATTGTCTTCAGGAACTGCCGGGCAACGGAGCAGACTACTTTCTAGGAAATGAAGGATGCAACACGCCTTTGGTCTTTGGCAGGGTGCAAGGCTATTAGTAATTTATTTGTTGTTAATGATGTGCGCGGTAATCAACTTTAGAGTTTGTGCCCCCAACTTCGGCGCAAAAAAACTGTTGTATGCTCTCCTACCTTATTATTAATCAAAGCCGGCAATGTCAGATCTTTCAAAAAAAGAAGTACAGCTTATGTTATACTGGTACCGTATAGAAATTCAAAGTAGTCAATCGAAGAGAAGAAGCGCGCATCATCCAAAGCCTTGAGTGTCGTGTTTGGGGTTGGGGCCATTTGCCCTCTACCACTATGACTCTACTTGGACAACATGTTGGATGAGTCAGCCTGCAAATACAGTCAACCACGTCAGCTCAATCCGAGTTGGAGGAGGATGGCCGGCTCATGACTCGCTCGCTCTGGATGACCACAATGCGGTTGTGTAAACCAAACAGGCTCTACGTGTTTGCAAGCAATAAATGCGATGACTATTTTAGCCGATCTAATACCCAACTTCATTATATGGACTGGCTATGTTAAAGGCTCAATATGACGTGGTTGTTACATTCCGCCGGCAGCTCGCTAAACCACTACCATGCTCTAACGGTAAAGCGAGGAGTCGTCGTCAGGACAAACACAAACGAGAAGGGTGCCGGTAGTAGAACCGGGAACTAGGCGTGGCCGGCCATACGAGGCCGCCACCAGCATCTGTCGGAGGCCATGCCCGCACGCATCGGGATGATGGCTGGCCGGCCAGCCGGCAGCGTCCATGGGAAGGGAGGACACACACGGCCGGCCAGGCAGGGATCCACGTGACCGCGCGCCGGAGGAGCCATGATCGAGTTGGCTCCGCAACAGTGCAAGGCTTGGAGTCAAGGGAGCAGCGACAGTATGCATGACACCCAATGCAACCAAGATCCAAGAATGATTAGATATGATGTGAATAATGCCTGGCCGGCCCACTTCTTTTTGACCGTTAATTCTTTTGACCCACTCGATCCTGGCCGGACAAGGCACTATGCATGGGATGGCTGGGCTGCTCGCAAGCCGAGCTGATCCAATATCGTCGTCAGATTGATGCCAATGCTAGTGGTTAGCAGACAAGAGAAGTCTATAGTGTACTTACCGTGCATGTGCATCAATTAGTCAGTTGCAGAGAGCTGATCAAGCGCGTTCTCGCGTCACCATCCATCTCTTTGTTTTTTTTGTTTTTTGTTATCGATCCCCAAAATGCATTCCATTGAATCGTTTTTCCAATGCTAGGCTAACCCAATCTCTAAAGCAAAGACAGTTTACACAAACTCTCTCTCTCTCTCTCTCTCTCTTGGCGAGTACGGAATAGTATACACTGACTTGTTCTTGTTGTGGAGTACTATGAGTAAGCATTGGCAGAACTTTTAGAATATAGCCGCCTACTAGTCCACTGGTAGTAGTAGATACTAGTTTTTGTTATTATATTGATTTCTTTCCTCGTTTCAGTAGCAACAACTAAATTCTGACCCGACACGACGTACACGTATGTGCCAATTGAGAGCTTCAGAAGCAAAAAGGGACGAAAGCGCAGCCTGCAACGCTACAACAAAAATGATTGATTGGTGTGTTTAGATCCCAAAATTTAGTCCAAAATTTTGGAGGAATGTCACATCGAGCACTGTAGCACGTTTAGTTTGTTAGTGGTAAATATTATCCTACTATGACATAACTAGCCTCAAAAGAATAGATGCCGTAATGTACATCTAAACCGTGGAGCCCTTGAGAGGAGGACTTACTTCTGGCGAATCAGCCGAATAAACTGCCTCCCCAGCGCATCGCCCAACTCCCCGTTCCCATGACGCATCCTTCCGATTCCACCGCCCGGCAACCCGAGCAAAAAGCTCAGATTTTCACCGAGAACATCTTCCTTGAGATTAACGGGGTCAACAACATCATCACACGAAGAAGGCGGCGATCGCCGGCCCTCGACTCTGAAACGGTCTCCACGGCCTCTCCGTTGGCGCCGGAGAAGATCGCCATCGGAGAACGGAAGAAGCTGCAAGAATTTATTCGGCTAGCGCCGCCCGTCGCTTCCGCATCGCCCGCCCGTCGCCGGGGAAAAGCAAACCCATGAGGAGGAGCCACGCTCCTCGGTGCGACCCTAACTCCACCGCCCGAACATCGACGGCGAGCAAAAGAAGTATCGAAGCCTTGACCGTTGTGTTTGGGGTTGGGACCTTTTGCCCTTACCACCACGACTCTACTTGGACTGCATGCTCTATGAGTCAGCCAACAAATACAGTTTGCCACGTCAGCTCAATCCGAGTTGGAGGGCGAGGGGCGCTCATAACTTCGCTGCGTTACGGATCTGGCGGACCGGAGATGGAATCGCCCCCGCTCCTTAGCCCATCGTCGTCGATTCTGGCGGCTACTCGCCCCTCCGATCAAATTGGTTCTACGTGTGCTTGCGTGCAATAAATACAATAACACTTTTTAGCCGATCTAATACCTAACTTCATTATAACGGACGGGCCATGTTAAAGGCCCAACATGACATGGCTGTTGCATTCAGCGGGCATCTCGCTAAACCATGCCGTAACGGTAAAGCGAGGAGTCGTCGTCGGGACAAACACAAGCGAGAGGGTACGGGTAGAACCCGGGGACGGGCGTGGCCGGCCGTACTAGGCCGCCACCAGCATCTGTCGGAGGTCATGCCCGCACGCATCGGGATGATGGCCGACCGCCAGCCGGCAGCGTCCATGGGAAGGGAGAGGACACACGGCCGGACAGGCAGGGATCCATGGGGCGCGCCACGTGACCGCTCACCCGGAGGAGCCATGATCGAGTTGGCTCGGCAACAGTGCAAGGCTTGGAGTCAAGGGAGCAGCGACAGTATGCATGACACCCAATGCAACCAAGATCCAAGAATGATCAGATATGATGTGAATAATGCCTGGCCGGCCCACTCCTTTTTGACCGTTAATTCTTTTGACCCACTTGATCCTGGCCGGACAAGGCACTATGCATGGGATGGCTGGGCCGCTGGCTAGCCGAGCTGATCCATCGTCGTCACTTCAGATTGATGCCAATGCTGGTGGTTACTCCTCTACGTCCCATGGGTTTTGTCGTTTTGACTTTTAAACTTCATATTTAACCATCCGTCTTATTCAAAATATTTATGCAAATCATAAAATAAATTAATCAATATTCAAGTATATTCTTTGATAAAATAAATTAAGTAACAAAATAAATTATATTTGTGCAAAAAAATTTGAATAAGCCCGAAGATCGAATAAGATGGCAAGACGAAATCAGGGGTGAAACTTCGGTGGGGACGGAGGGAGTAGCAGACAAGAGAAAAAGTGTATACTGTACTTGGATCAAGCAGTCAGCTGCAGAGAGCTGTTCAAGCGTGTTCTCGCGTCACCATCCATCTTTTTGTTTGTTATCGAGTATATCCCCAAAATGGATGCCATTGAATCAGTTTTCTAATGCTAGAATAGCCCATAAAGCAAAAGACACTTTATACAAACTCTCTCTCTCTCTCTCTCTCTCTCGGAATACCATACACTGAGTTGTTCTTGTTGCGGAGTACTATGAGTATTTGGAGCATTGACAGAACTGTAGATCTATAGCCGCCTACTAGTCCACTGGTACTAGATAGTGTTTTATTATATTGATTTCTTTCCTCGTTTTAGTAGGAACAACTAAATTCTGACCCGACACGACGTACACGTACGTATGTGGCAATTGAGAAGCAAAATAAACGCGCATAAAGGGACGAGAGCGCAGCCTGCAACGCCCTCGAGTAAAAATGCACCCGCTGCAAGTAAAAATGCAGAGGCAACGACATGCCCGTCGTTCATGTTTTGCGCGCGCGTGTGCCATGTACGGAGCGAGCACTCACTGTACAGAATCTTGTTGCACGGAACCACGCGCGAGTGGAGCAGCAATTTCCAATTCGGCAGACGAGAAAGTCGGGCGTTCGAAGACAGTGAGTGAGGGACGCGTCACGTCCATGCCGGCTCTGCTGCATCACTCCTCTGACGCAGAGGGACAGCCGTACTGTACGTAACGGTGGCGACGGGCCATACTCCTACTACCCGTAGGTCCGCCGGCAGCCCGTGTTTTTTTTTTTTTTTTTGGGTCCGTGACATCGGGAAAAAATGACCGACGCGAAACGGTACTTCCTCCTCCAGTCCTGCGTACGACAAGGCGTATTTGGTTTTTTTTTTTTTTTTGTTTAGCCACAAATCAAACTTGTTTGTTTATAATGAGAGTATGATTATGATTCCGTGTACGTTGCCATCAGATACTTTGTACACGAGATTCGAAAAGAATTGAATGGCGTCATATATTAACTCTAGCAGATGGCAGTGCTCGTGCGTGCAGTGCATCAGCATGGACGAATCTTTGCTTGGCGCTGCCATGCAACGCATCGACGTGGTCACGGAACGGGATGGGCTGTGGACACGCAGGCTCCTTTGGCCTCAGATGCAATGCAGCCACTCACGTTGGGCCGCCAGGCGGAGGATCAAACGAAGGGAGTTGGGCTGGCGGCCGAGTATGTCACCCAAACCTGTTCGTCTCTTCTTCCTCCCTCAAATTAAAACTCCATTACCGAGTTTCTTTTCCCCATCATTTCCGAGTTATCCGCCCGATTTTCAGTAGGGAAAAAAAATCGTGACAACAGAGTCACGAAAACCAGTAGGCAAGGCTACCTCCGTCTCCGTGGCTGTGGCTCAGTGTGTGATGAGTATGGCAGCCCACCACACCATGAGCGGCGCCGCGTCGGTGCGTCTGGTGGTGATGGTAGGAGTACGTCGTCGCCGGTCACGATCGGTCTGTTGGAAGTCCACGCCCCGGTCGCCGTCATGGCAATTTGCCGTGTACGGAGGGAGCACTGTACAGAATCTTGCAGACGTCACGTCCATGCCGGCTGCTGCTGCTTCATGCCTGCAGCGGCAGGCAGCACATCCGGATCCGGAAATGCGGTGACGCACCCAGACATATCGGCGGCATACGTACAGTACGTGGAGGAGTACTCCGTACATGGGCCATATACCACAGTACTCCTAGTACTTCCTCCTAAAAACATAACATATCTAAACTTTCCATTAGTACTTTTTTTTTCGAGGTTTGAAAGAATGGTGTCATATTAACTTTGGACACTTGACTCTTTCTTTTTTTTTTTCCTACCGTTAGATTCGATATTTGGTTGTACTAGTACCCTGCCCCGATGACGTCACGGCGACCAAGTAGCCTACAACAGGACCACACTTGTTGGCGTGGCACGGCAGTGCTATGGGCGAATCTCAGGCAGCCATGCATCCTAGTGCTCGGAACGGGCACGGATATGGGGTGGACTAGGCTCACATGGGCCACAGGGCCCATATCGGCTTGCCTGCGTCGTTGGGCTAACATGCCGGTCCGGTCCGGCTGGTCAGGTTCGATCAGTCCATTTACGTGCCTGGTCCGGTCCGAAATGTCCAGAGGCCCAGCTACACGTGTGTCCATAAACCAGCCTCAAATCCGCTCGGGGAGGTCAAAAATACCCTGTTTCGGCGTCTTGTGTTTAAAGTTCAGAGGCAAAACGTGGACAGCGGTGACAGTCGAGGAGCCACCAAGTCACATTTTCCCCCCATAATACGTATACGTATTTTTAGGTAAGTAAAACACAAATGTACACATACAAATATAGACACGTACGTATGCAGACACGTACATATGCAGACATACAAATATACACACGTACGCAGATATAACTATTCCAGCCAAACTACAGGAAGTACCTAAATAAAAAAATATTACAACAATGTCCATATCCTTAATTGAACCCTATGTAGTTGTCCAGCTTGTCCTGGCGTCGCCGCCACCGAAGAAGAAGAGGATCACCACCATGAGCTGCTGGAGAAGTCCTATCACACGTAGGTTTTTATCGAAGTGGAGTCGAAGTTGACACTTGTTGAGAAAACATGATGATTAAAGTCGCCGGCGATTGCCTATCGACTAGGCCCATGCCCTAACTCCTCAAACACCCAAATCTACTCTCGCCATCGGCGGCCACACCGCCGAGGGAAGTAAGAGCCAAATCTAGCAAGGCACCAACCACACCACCCACCCGAACTGAACTGCATCCAAGCAAAAGCGGTAAACGGCAAAAATCACGGCGGCGAAGACGATGGTGTGTCGGCCCCAATCTCCCGCGCACACATCTCTCGGACCCTCCGTCGATGTTTGAGGAAGGATCTTTGGGGCGAAGGAGGTGTGGAGAAAGATTATCACCAGCATCGCCCGGCCGGCCCCGCCTGGCAGGACCACGGCCAAAAACAACACTATAGAGGAACTACCTCCACGCTAACCCTAGCCACTCCATCAACCAACGGCGAACTAAACGCTTGACCTAGGTAGACTACTACCTACTCTTTATACTGATCGACGGCGATTCGATCCACCTCCCTCTATGACCTCTCGTCGGGCGCGAAGAGGATCAAGAGAGCAACCAATCGAATCGTTCTTAGAAAATGTGGTTCGCCCTCTTTTGCCTTGCACAACTCGTAGCAAAAAGGGAAAAGAGGAGAGAAGCTTCTTGGGCAATCGAGTCTAGATATCACCAATGACATTTTCCAAACCGAAAACCCGGCGACCGGGCGTTTTTCTAGCCCATTTGGGGCCTCTTGGAGCTGGATGGCTGCCTGGCCGGCCCATCTACCAGCCTCACAGGCCCACTCACGTCATCCCCTCCCTCCTCCCACGCCCGGTGGCCGCCGGCCGCTGTCTCCCCCGGTCTCCCGCCCCGGCCACGGCCACCGCCGCGCGACCCGATGGTGTCGGATGACCCCTCCTCCATTGGCGTTGCGGCACCGAGCCGTTTGTTGCAACCACCCTCCTCCCTCTCGCTCGCCTCCCATTGAGGGGCCCAAAGAAGCCGCACACAAAGGCGGGCGTCCGCCTCCCTCTATCGGTAAACTCCCCATCCCCTTTCTCGCCTCCCACGATCGCCCGTCGCTAGGGATCTCCGTGCCTTAGAACCCCAATTTGTTTTTTCTCACCCCTCTTTACAATGAGCGTGTGAAACATAGCGCTTGTTTGAATCCAAAAACCTACCTAACGATCGATTCCCACCGAACTGGATGCTTCGATTATGCTTTATTGTTTTACGTGTTGTTACTGCGTACTTTGAATTCGCACTATCATTTCCCATGGCAAATTGTCTTTGGCGGTCATGTCACACCCGGCGCCCGGCGATCGCCGGGCGTGAGCGCAAAGACACAAGGCAAACGGATGTGCGAGACGCCCCCGAGCAAACCCTCGGTTGGCGAGATCGATTTCGATTTCGAGTTCTAACTTGTCCAACCCGGCACACATTTGTGCACCTAAGTACTCACGATACAACGCCGACCACAATGGCCCACATGTCATACTAATAAACTGATAATGAAAATAACAAAATACGCCGACCGCGGCGATACGCCTTTGTCGCCGTCTCTAACTTCTCTTTCATGGTGTGTCCGGCCGACACTTCCCGACCGGTCGCGGCTTGTCCCCAAGGCGGGGCATCGAGAGAAACGCTCGAAGCACATTGTAGTCTTCCGGTGTAGATGTTCGAAGGCGGCTTTGTCCATGCGACCTTGACTTGTGGAATTGCCGCGTTGCCCCTCTTCACCGGCGCTGCGTTCGAAAGTATCTTCAATGGAACGGCCTCCACGGCTTCGGTCGGTAGTCACCGGTAGAGTGTCGAACACCGGAGAGAAATCTGCAAGGAAAGGTTTGAGCTGACACATGAAAAACGTTATGAATGAGTGCTCCCTCCGGTAGCTCGAGGCGATAAGCAATCGGTCCAATGCATTCTAAGATCTTGTATGGCCCGAAATATTTGAAGGCCGCTTTTGGATAAGGTCGCTTGCCACCGAAGGCTGGATGTGCGGCCGGAGTTTAAGCAACACCCCATCCCCCACTTGCAAACTTACAATCAGTTCTCTTTTCGATCGACCATCGGTTTCATTCGGTTTTGTGCACGAGCTAAGTTTAGTTTCAAGGCCTCCGGTGCAAGGAACGATGCTCAATGAGTTCAGCAACATTAGGCGGTGTAGCGGTGGTAGAAACGATCTGTAATCCTGTGTCCGGTTCATATCCAAACAATGCATAGAATGGGAACACCCAAGAGATGAGTGAAGGGAAGTATTGTACCATAACTTCGGCCAAGGATAGCGGGACTTCCATGTCTTTGGAGCATCTTGTACAAAGACATCGAGATACATCTCCAAACATTGGTTCACTCTCTGTTTGGCCGTCGATTGTGGGTGATAAGTCGTCTGAAATGCAAATCAACCTTGTATAGTTGGAACAATCTCTTCCAAAAGTTGCTTTGGAACACAACATCTCTGTCTGTTAGAATTTTTCTGGGTAACCCATGAAGTTTGACAATGTTATCAAGAAAAACTTGGGCCACTGACTGGGCTGTGTATGGATGTTTCAGGGGTAGAAAGTGTGCATATTTAGTCAATCTGTCAACCACCACCATGATTACACTGAAACCTTCAGATGGAGGCAGTCCATCAATAAAATCCATTGTCAATTCTTGCCAAACCCCTTCCGGAATGGGTAGAGGCTGCGGCAAAGCCCAAAGTGGAGCCTTGTTACCGTGTTTAGCCTTGTTGACAAGTAGAGCACCGCTTCACAAAATTTTCAACATCTTGCCTCATTCCTTTCCAAGCAAAATGCTTCTTGAGTGCGTAATAGGTTCTTTGCAATACGGAATGTCCTCCCTGACCGGCATGACAAGCCGTGATCGGTTTTGTCGTAGAGGGCGTAATTGACCAATCCACACTTTGCCTTTGTGCCAAATAATGCCTTTGTCCAAGCTATATCCCGTTCATCAGGGCTCTGTATAGCTAGCTTCTGAATGAGTGTCTGAGCAGCAGTATGTCGGTGGTGTAGGAATTAAGGACCTCTTGCATCCACATAGGTTGTACGGTGGATAGAGCACATAATCAAACATATGAGCTACTCTAGACAAGGCATCTGCAGCCACATTCTCCTTACCTTTTCGATATACAATCTGAAATTGCATGCCCATCGGTCTAGCCATAGCCTTCTTTTTGTAATTCAGAATGTAGACTCGATCATTGAGGAATGCTAAAGATTTGTGGTCGCATAAGGATGACAAATTCATTTCTCTCGCAAGTAATGTCTCCATTTCTCTACCGCCATAATCAAAGCAAGGAATTCTTTTCATAGATTGAAAGTGTCATTTGTCTTTCCCCTAAGGCCTTGCTTTCGGGTATGCAATTGGTCGCCTGTGCCGCATAAGGACAGCTCCTATGCGGTTTGGCATGCATCGTTTCCACAATAAATTTTTCCCGGAAGTTAGGTAACTTGAGCACGGTGTGGTGGTCATAGCTAGCTTGACCTGATCAAAGGCCTTTTGAGCATCATCATTCCACTTTGAACTTTTAACAATTCTAAGCAAATTGGTGAGAGGTTTAACCAAGATGCCATATCCCCGAACAAACCTTACGTAGTATCCAAGTAAGGCCAAGGAAAGCTCTTAATTCAATGGATGTAAGCGAGAACCGCCACTTGGAGCATTGCTGGAATTTTTACGGTTATCTCGTAGCCACTCCTTGAGAGGAAATAATGTGGCCCAAGTACTCTATATTGGATTTAGCAAAAGAGCACTTGGTGTCTTTCAAAAAAATTGGTGCTTTCTCAACCGCTCCAACACTGCTCCAAATGCTCTATGTGGTCTTCTAATGTTGGATTTGTAAATCAAGATATCATCCAAGAAAACCATGACAAATTTTTAGAAAAGGTCGTAGAATATGGTTCATGATACATTGAAAAGTGGCGAGGTGCATTTGTCAATCCAAACGGCATCACCTTGAACCCGATAGTGACCACGATGAGTTTTGAATGCGGTCTTGTACTCATCCCGAGGAAGCATCCTCACTTGGTGGTGGTACCCGGCTCTAAGATCTAGCTTGGTAAAATATTTGGAGCCGAGAGCTCATCTAAAATCTCCTCAATGACGGGCATGGGAAATATGTTTTTGATTGTTAAGTCATTGAGCTTCCTGTAATCTACACAGAATCTCCATGATCCATCTTTTTTTTTTACCAACAGGACAGGGGAAGCAAAGGGGCTATGACTATGTGTAATGAAACCTTTCTGCAATAAGTCTTGGACCTGCTGTTCTATCTCTGTCTTATGCATTGGAGAATAATGGTATGGTCTAGCATTGACAGAACGACATTGGGCAATAGTGGAATTGCATGATCATAAGTTCTCTCGGGAGGAAGTACCTTAGGTCCGTGAAGACATCTTTGTACATAGTTAGCACATCTTTGAATCGTAACTCTTCAGGGCTTGTTATGATCTGCTGAATATCGGGCACATAATTTACAATTGCATAGGCCCAAATATCATTGCCTTGAGCTGATTTATATACTTTAGTAGCAGACATGGAGCTGACACCCATTGGTTGTTCCTGTACCCCTTGCAGCTTAATCACCTTACCTCTTTCTGGAAATTCCAAAGTTTTGAGGTCCCAGCTACAATTCATAGGGTACGTACCCGCAATCAACCATCATATCAAGGATAGCATCATATGGTCAGTATATCGGTACTATCATGTCGAGCACAAGGTGTGACCACGACGATAGCACCAATCGTAGTTGGCTAACCATAGTGTTAGTTTGCGGCACCTCTCCATTTGGGAGCCTCACTTTCCTCAATGGTGCAGGGATGGTGGGTAACTTAGCAGCTTGAACAAATTGACTGCTAATAAATGTATGAGAACTGCCACTATCTAACAAAAGCAGCATTACTTTATCCTGCACTTTAGCCTTCAGTTTGTAACAATTCACCACCGCTGCCTTTGGACATAGCATTAAGAGACGGGTTACCAAATTCTTCTTGCAACACATCCTCGGTCTCGGTGTGTTTTAACACATCATCGATAGCTCCCCGTCCAAGTCATTTGCAATCAAAGCATTAGCTTGTGGTTTGTTCCTCTTAGTGCAAACCTCTAAGTGTCTGGTACAAATTTCTCCCCACACCGTAGCAAAGGCCATTGGCTCTTCTATAATCCCTCAACCGTCGTCCTTCCATAAATGATTCCCCGGTACGATAGTTTTAGTATCATCCTTGAAATTGTTTGTAGGTCTTGGTTGGTAAAAAGATTTGGGCCGATTTGTTCTTCTCAAGGCTCCAAGACCCCTTGCTGAATTTTTGCAATCGGAGATGCCTTCAACACAATGGGCGGCATCCGTGGTTCCACCGATTGATCGATGTTCTCCTTGAGACCCCTAATGTATTGAGAAGTAAAAAAACAGATCATCATACATGAATTATGCATTTGCACCTGATATTGTAAAGCCTGAACTAGCGTGTATATTCTTCCACGGTAGTGGTATGTTTCAATGCTAGTAAATCACTTTCGATTACTGTCTAAAGTCATCGAGCCAAACTCCTCTTCCACCACCGAGCGAGTGTGCCCAATTTACGAAGGTATGGTTACGCTTATAGGCCTGGTACCACTTGGCTGCATTACCTTCAAAGTGAATGTGGGCAGCGAAGAAACCCACATGCCTTGAGGTATCTTGTAAAGTTCAAAGTATCCTTCACAATTATCCTTCCAGATTTTGGCATCAGTGCCATCAAATTTTGGAAACAACATCTTGGGTAGTGCATGATATGGTAAGTTATGCTCTTGTTCCTCCCTCAGACTTCTATAGCGATGATGTGCCTCTCTGTTATATTCTCTCCTTGGTTTCCTGATCTTAGAAGGTCCAGGTTTCATGGGAGCTTTGCCATTGTGCTGAGCAAAGACATTGTCAAACTCCTCCTCCTGATCATCATAAACAGCAGCCTCAGAAGAACTGTCCTGAGCAGCCTCCTCTCGACCAAACCCATGTACAGTAAGCTGGGCTACCGCTGCACCGTAGCCTTAACTTGTTGTGCAATGTCTTGCTGTGCCTTAGTGTATGCGCATCCATGGCTGAATCCCTCGGATCCATCTGTCTCTTCATCGATGTTGTGTAGCGCCAATATCATTGATCCGTTCCACCGGGAAGTCAAAATTATCCATGATCTTGTCCATGAATTGCTTGTCATCATCGAGAAGTTTTGGACATGTTGTCGATGTATGATTTGAGTCTGAATGGAGGGCTTAGTTTTAGGAGCCAGACTGACGAACAGGGATCACCTAGCGACTCGAATTTCCGCGTGAGCACGCGTCCCACAACCCTTGTCGCGAGATCACCATCGCCCGAAGGAAACGAGAATTGAAATTGCTAGGATCACACGGGCGCGCCGAATTTTACGTGAGAACTTCGTCCCCACAACCCTTGCCCGAGATCACTAGAGAAACCGTCCCGACTGAAATTTGTCCCGAGCGGCGTTCGGTGGTCGGTTTACGGTATCCCCAGCTAAAGTCTTGGCGGATTACTCGGACCGCACCTCCCGCGAAGTAACCCTACGGAGCCGTTTGGAATGCGTCATCGATGGGGGCAAAAATCAGGTGATAATGGATGAACACGGCCGGGGAAAGCGGTGAACACCTAGCGATTTTCCTCCACGAGAACCCACCGGTGTGGTGCGAATCCGCGATAACTCCACACGCGGGGCCGAACGAGAAATGTCACGGGGGAACTAGCAAGCAGGAATCGGATGAGGTAGCGAGGTGGAGTCACCTTAGATCGTCGGAGTGGTGGCGGGCGATAACTAGCGGTGCTTGCTTTTGCTCGATGGAGTCCACGCCAGGCCGCCTAGGAAGACCGAATCCGATACCAAGTGTCACACCCACGGCGCCGGCGATCGCCGGGACGTGAGCAGCACACAAGGCAAACGGATGTGCAGAGACGCCCCCAGAGCAAACCCTCTGGTTGGCGAGATCGATTCGATTTCAGAGTTCTAACTTGTCCAACCCGGCACACAGCTGTGTACCTAAGTACTCACGATACAACGCTGACCACAATGGCCCACATGTCATACTAATAAACCGATAATGAAAATAACAAAATCGCCTTCGACACGACGATACGCCTTGTCGCCGTCTCTGCTTCTCTACTGTGGTGTGTCCGACCACGACAGGTCAGCATCGCCCGCGGTCCGCAGCAAAGTGCATTCAGGACCATAAAATAGTTTCAGGTGCCCGTTTTACAAGAATCTGGACACGGGCAACATCACTGGCCCTCAAACATGAAGAAAGTGCAGCTAGCACTTCGAACCAACTTTCCTTTTTAGACCAAACATAGAAGTTATTCTATCTAACCTATAATTTGTGAGTGACTTTTTCCGTTTGTCTTGAGAAGTTCAAGGATAGATACACACTTAAGCTTCAAATTCATTGTCCTTCAGCGTTATGTGCATGATTGGTACACATCTGAGGATTGTCAATAAGGTGCTCAGCTTCACCTCATCTTACTCTGGCGGGGCTGTTGCCTAGCCATGTTGAAGTTCTGAGGACTGCGGGATGATGGATGCAAATAGGTCTTCTAAAAGTTATGTGTAGATCACCATGAAATAGCCTAACTAACCAGTAGGTGAGATACCACATACAAATAATTAAGTAAATAACTAATTCTTATCCCAATGAAATAATTATCTTGTCAATGACATTCTTGTTGGGAAGAAGAAACCTTTCTAATATTTTCTCTGGCCCATTGCAAAAGGACTGCATGTACTATAACATTGAAGTAGATAGCTAAAGCGGACATAACATTTATCCATATAGCATTATATATCTATATCTAAGTTACTACACCATTATATGTTGGTTCACGAATATATTAAGCTGACAATATGCAGGAGTTGTACTATGCAAGTGAACTAATGAAAGAAAGATCTGGAAGATTGGGTACTGCAGCTGCTCCATCAAGCATTTGTGTCACCTTCAGCATTGTAGGTCTCATAGTGGGGTCCTCCTGGAGACACCACAAGGCCACTACCACAAACCTTTCCACCATCTCCAGATTGGAAATCGCTTCATCATCACCCTCCACCAGAAAATCGACTCTGCCACACCTATAGCAGTCATTGGCCCAGTCAGTCAGTATTTTTGATTCTCTTCTGCAACTTCCAACTCAACATTCCGCCGACAACAGATGAGCTCAATAGGATGACACCAAAGCTGTAAACATCCACCTTGGCAGTAATACCAATACTCTTGAACCACTCTGGGGCAACGTATCCTCGAGTACCTCGGATACCTGTATTCGTTTGTGTTTGGTTGGTTCTGAGCAGTTTTGCTAAGCCAAAGTCTGAGATCTTTGCTGTGAAGTTGTAATCAAGAAGGATGTTCTGGGGCTTTATGTCACAGTGGATGATCTGTGTGCTGCATTCCTCATGTAAGTATAGAAGCCCCCTTGCCACCCCGCGAGCAATCTGAACTCGAAGGGTCCAGTGAAGCCTGGCATCACCAAATAGAAATCTGTTGAGTGATCCATTCGTCATGAATTCATACACCAATAGTCTCTCTTTTCCTTCATTGCAGAATCCTAGTAATGTGACCAAGTTCTTGTGGTATGTGAGTCCAATAGCTTGGACTTCCACTGTGAACTCCTTCTCTGTTTTCGTGCTCAAGCTTGTCAATTTTCTTCACAGCAATGTATGTACCGAGGTTATCTTGTAGCTGCCCCTTGTACACGATACCAGATGCACCAGTGCCAAGCACCTCCTGGAATCCACTGGTTGCCTTGTCAAGCTCCGCGTAAGTGAAGGCTTTGAGGGGCAATCCAATAATGTTGTTTGATGACTGCTGAGACGGGACTTCCTTTCTGGTGATAGTGCAGTAACTACCGAGAAGGACAATAGAGATTAGGAGAATGTTCACCAAGATAGAGGTTCCCACAAACAATGAACTTCAAGGATCCAGTACTTCTTGTCTTTGTTCCATTTCTTGGAATCAGTGGGCTCAGACTGTGTATTGTTGTTCTTTGGTACCTTGATGAAAACTGTCCTCTGCACAGCATCCCCTTGCATGCCATTTAATAAGGGCATCTTCTTTTTTTCCAGCATGTATTGTCTTCATCATGAAACACAGCGACGGCACAGAAACAATCCGTCAGGCAGAGCTGCTGGCACTTGTTTTTAGATATGGGGGTGTACTGCTCATAGTCATCTCAGGCCAGTCCACATGGGCCATCTGTATCAACTGAAACTGCATGTTGGCAGCTGCTTCATCCATGTCACAACTTTGTAGCTGGAAATCTGGTTTGCAGCCTTTGTCTTTGCTCACCTCATCGATAAACGAATACTGCGGTGGGCACATACAGGTGGCATCCCATGTCGGGTAACTATTGAAACTGCATGTGCCACTGCCAACCTTTATCTCTGCTGCACTGGTACTTTGGGGATTGACATCTGCTACTAACCATTGCTGAGCATTCAGGTTGCTGACCTTTGGATACAGATTTTGGTTGCTGAGCATTAATGTTTCAAATCCGCTAGTAATCACGCCAGTTGCATTGAACACCATATTTGTGTTGTTCTGAGGTATGGACCAATAGTAGTCATATTGGTGACCGGATGGCACAGCAATATATTTTTTTTCGAAAGCGTGCACTTAGCACGTATTTCATTAAGGGAAGTCAGAGTTTGAATACAAAGCACGTTTTAGCCAAAACATTTGGCATAGCACACGGGGCACACATACGGATATCGCCCGGCTCCAACGGCAGCTAAAAAGGGTGTGATTAGAAAATGGCACAGCAATATAATAAAAGAAAACACCATCATTCTCCAGGCTGAGGAGGAATCGACCATTGGAGTAGTATTTGGGGATGATCTGGCTGCGGAGCATCATTCCAGGGGTGAGCACCTGAGTAAGAAGGATGATATCTGTAGGGTTTTGAAGCTCTCCCACTTGGTAGAGCCATCTGCAGCAGCCAGTACAAAGTTTCCAGTATCGAGCATAATAGCATACGATGCATCCGCAACTTGGGGATTCCATACCTCCGTGCCAGTGGAGTCCTGGAGGGACAATACCCTCTGGTGGTGAGCTGAAGGCGTGAACTGGATGAAACTTGTACCGGTGCTGGATCCTGATCAAAGGTCTTGGCATACCAAGCCACTGTCTTGTTGCTGATCTTGTTAAACCAGATGGCGAGCAGGTAGGAGGAGGTGTTGCCATCGATTGGCCGGAAGCCGAACGCGAAATCGCCGGATGGTGAGAGCCAAAATCTGTTAGGCCCTTGGGGTGTTAAGGATGAGCCTAAGGTGATGTTTTTGTTGTGCATGAACAGATGCTGAGGATAGTAGCAGGAGGAAGGGCAAGAGGAGGAAAGGTGCCATTGTTCCTTGATTATTTTGGTTTGGCTCCGTTTCCTACCTCTCATTGCAAACTTATGTATCCCTTGGTTTTGGAGTCTTTGTTGACTTGACCTGACAATTGATGGGGCATCGAACCTTCATGTGGTGTAACAGTGAACACAGTTGAACTGGTCTATTATGACAATTGTAAACAGTAAACAGAGGAAAATAGCAGGAGAAAAGGCAACCAGAGGAGAGGTGCCATGGGTTAGTTTTTTGTTTGGCTCTGCCTTCCTTTTCTTGTGATGGCAATTATGTATCCCACGGCATGAATGAGCCTTTCTTGACTTGACCCTTGATTAGCTATCAGCAGCTTCTGGAGGTGTGAGATTAAAGCAGCATTTAACTGGTCACTTGGTTAGTATGACATCTGGCTGCTCCACGGACATGGGCCATATATCATGTCTTTCAAGATTCTTTCTTTCTGGTCAGGCCTAATTTTTTTACACGCATACAAGTTTTGAAATAGACACAGGAATATTTTCTTTCTTCCGGTAATTGATGTGAAGGCAGGAGCACTAGTCCTATCTAAGCTGGATTGGTCAATTGTGATGCAATCTTTCAGAAGGAAAATCATGATTATTAACAGTTTAGCCAGCTTTAATTGCCATGAGATTCTAAACAATGGATGTCGTATTTGGTGCCTGATTTACCTCTACTGCGATTGGACTGGAACACAGATTTGAAACCATACAAAAGCTTAGTTGCAAATTGCAATTGGCCAATTTCCTGGAACTTGTCTTCCTTTTTCTTTGCAGAGGGATTTTTACTGGACAAGCAACGTTTTTACAATTTTCTGAGTTTTGTCCACAACATTATGCGTTGGTAAAAGGAGAATCTGAGCGGTGATTTTTATGGTCCAGATTTATTTTGACTAGCGTTCAGATCCGGACACGGCCAGCAGGCCCAGCAGGCAACCTTCAGGGACCAACAACGGCGACAGCTGAAGGAGCATGTCATGGCACCATGCGTTGCTGAGGCAGACTAGCGACACAGGTTCAGCCACTCAATTTTCTGTGCATATCCAAACCTATGTTAAAAGTTAGTAACCGTCTGATTACATGTATCCTTCATTTTTTTTTCTATAGAGTTCAGTACCAACAAAATTAAAATGAATATCAACTACTTGCTGATAAGGGATTTGGGTGCAGAAATCCAGGGTGGTGCTAACTCTGTGTTTTAGCCTACGGGACATCAGCTTATGGAAATGGTCTTTCAATAAGTCCTCAGCTCGGTCAGCACTAACATTCTTTCATGGCTCTACTTGATTTTCTTGCAGCAACATTGGAATTATTGACTCCTTTGAAGTGGAAATTTCTTTTCCTGGCTTGTACTCAACAGTTCTTACTACGGCCTTTCTTTAGTTTCCTTACTTCTTTGTGATAAAGAGGACGAAAAGCGAACTGTCATCTTCTAGTTACCTGCGGTTTTTTTCTGGGCAAGCTTGTCATCAAGCGTTTTTCTGGTTCATATATCTAATCTAAGAATCACTTCCTGAACCAGTCATAGTCTTTGACAATTTGTGATTTTTAGTTGTTTTGGGTCTTTGGATAAATAAAGTTCTAAAAAGAGGTTACTCTGCCGTTCAGCTCCCTTTAGGTGTGTTTAACTGCTGTTTCCTTGTATGAGCAGCAGCAGTCACAAAATCTTAGGCCTTGTTTGGATCCACTACGTATTCTAAAAAAATCAGCTAAAAAAGCTATTCCCGAGCTCTTCAGCCAGATGATAAGAATTTCCATAATTTGTTTTGCCTTGGGGCAGCTATTTTTTTAGCTAATAAGAATCCGTACAGGATCCAAACAGAGCCTAGATTATGTATATGTTCAAAATACCTTGTAAATACAATTCAGTGACTTAATTGTGCAAACAGAGCCTAGAATACAATCAGTTTTCCTTCTCTCATTTGGAAGGCATGGGCTCCGGCAAAATACAAATTCTTTCTCTGGCTCCTGCTCAAAAACCGGTTATGGACAGCAGCTTGACTGCAGCTTCGACAATGGAAGAATAATTATTTTTGTGCTCTTTTGCGAAAGGAATTTGGAAACAACGCATCATCTATTCTTTCAATGCCCGGCTGCTACAAATTTTTTGGGCGCAGGTAGCTTTCTGGAGTCATTGCCAGGCGTTGAGGCCGGCCTCCTGGAATGTCAGTGCAAGCTTGACAGGTTGTTTTAGTCATATTGTAGCTGCAGGTGACAAGAAGGTGCACACCCTTGCTATTTTAGCTCTCTGGAAAAAATCTGGAACTGGAGGAATCCAGTGATATTCAGGGAAGAGAGATGCAAACAGTACAAGCTATGTTGGAAGATTTCAAGGACACGGCTCGACAATGGTCATTAGCTGGTTGTAGTTTCATTTTCAATAATTCTGTTGTAAACTCTATTAGTGAGTAGTCAGTTAGTTTCATTTGGCCTGGTTCTTGGCATTCTTGCCTAGGCGAGTTATGGGATGCTCCTCTCCGGGCAACCGGATCTTTCAAAAAAATAAAAAAACAATTCAGTGACTTAATTGTGAGAACATAATCTATATGATGATGTCGTACAGACAATCAATATATCCAAGCAATTATTAAGACAATACTTGATGGTGTTTGTTTGGAGATGTGAAGGCTACTTCGTGTTCTGTTCAAGTTGCAGCAGTAGATATATTCAAGCTCACAAGTATTACTCTTGGTCATGAATGTGGATTGTAGTGCACATGCTTTATAAGTAATGCTTTAGGACCTTTATTTATTTATGCTTGTGTATTGAGACTCTTATAGTGACCAGGTTCGATGCATGTCACATGGAATTGAACTACTACTGTACGTCAGCTCACTCATGCATGCCATGTTTTTTTTTTTTGGTATCTCCTTCATCTTCAGCAAGTCGTTGGAATTCAATCAGAAATACATATGACAACCCTTATGCTTGTGTCTGAGAGATTCCCAAGTGAAATTCAAGCATGATTCAGCGCATAAGCTTGTAGGGTGTGATTGGTTGAGTGCGTACCATGCAGAATCTTTTGGGAACGGCCTATTTGTTTGGGCAAAAGTGACCTTCGGGTCAGGCTCCATCGGAACGCAGGTTTCCTCCACCCTACGGCAGGAGAGATTACCGTGGCCGCGGGAAGCCATAATATCTGCAGGAGCGACTACCTTGTA